>JAQQZR010000038.1:787703-807871 GCA_030068235.1 Notoglanidium macrostoma | reverse complement strand
CACTCCACCGTCAACAAACCTGAGTGAACTTGCGAGAGTGGGTGCCGACAGCATCCAAACATCCCAGTTTACCAAAAAGTCTCATCGTTCTCCTCTGACCTCTTTCATCAACAGGCGAGGAGAGCTGCGATTTCAGAAATACTCGAAGCTGCCTAACACCAACTTACATTTTTCCCCCCTTTCTGATGTTTTTGATGCAGACCTATGTATGAAAGCTGCCCTGTGCTTATGGTTTTTTTTGTTTTTGTTGTTTGTTTCTATTAACATTACCATTATTATTTTTGGCCCATAATGATGTCCATGTGTGACGTCGTGTGGCTCTGACTCTATCTCTGGCCTCTCTAGGACAGGGTGTGGGCCAACGTGGCCAAGGGTCTGAACTGTATCATTGCCATGGTGGATAAGCTACAGGAGCAGGACAACAACAACCAGGAGTCTGCTCCTGACCAGGCGCTCGCTGACGTCATTACCTCCCACAGTCCTGGTAAGGCACGGATCTTTCACATGGCTCATGAATGTACACATATGAGCTCCTTTTTCCTCCTTCAGATCATGGTTATTATCAGCAATTTCAGCCAAGACCTAATTGACAGTTTTTCTTGCTTTGAGACAGACAGATAGAGCAGTCAGGATGCATAAATGTAGACCAGATCTACATGATGAGCAGCACTGCAAGGTGCTGACAGTTCCTACATGCATGGCGTTAATCTTAAACACAACATGGTGAGCATGTGACTGTGCAGATGTTTTGTATGTCTGGAGCTCAGCTCAGGCGGCTGTCTTTCATCCCTGTCATTACTGCTGCATTCCCTCAGTCTGCTCCAGTCCACTGTATCTCCCTCCTCATCCCCTGTGTTTCACTCTTATTTTACTGAGAATTTTGTGAGGCAACTGGAATCTGAGATGTGGCGTTACGTGTTTGAGTGGATCTGCAATAGCACTAAGGCTGAAACCTGGCCATTTGCAGTAATGAAGGTGTGTGGACATCATAAGGGCTTTAAAGTGCACACTTCTTCTTTTGCTTTTTAATGCAGGGAGCTCTCTGACCCTCTTCTGTTCATGATCGCATGTTCTTTCTCTCTTCTGCCTGACTCAATTTCTCTCTCTCTCTCTCTCTCTCTCTCTCTCTCTCTCTCTCTCTCTCTCTCTCTCTCTCTCTCTCTCTCTCTCTCTCTGTCTTCATTCCCCTCTCTCCCCCCCTCTCTCTCTCAGTCTCTGCCTGTCTGTCTGACTCTCTCTCTCTCTCTCTCTCTCTCTCTGTCTATCTCTCTCTGTCTGCCTGTCTCACTCTCTCTTTTGCCTCTCTCTTCATCTCTCTGTCTCTCTCACTCTACATATACATAAAATATCTGCTTTTATCAGTCTATCTATCTGTCAGCCTCATGCATTCTTTTTTTGTCTCTGTCTTCACCTGTCTCACTTTCTCTATCTCTCTCTCTCTGTCTTCATCCCCCTTTCTCTCCCCCCCTCTCTCTCTCAGTCTCTGCCTGACTGTCTGACTCTCTCTCTCTCTCTCTCTCTCTCTCTCTCTCTCTCTCTTTGTGTGTTCAACCATTCAGCAGAAGCGTACAGCTGTCATTCTTTAAGACACATACACACTTGCTTGCACAGACTCGCATACAGACACAGGGTGTACTTACTAATACATGCCAGACTCTGTAAAATCGTATAGAATCATGCACAGGAAAGTTACAAGGGAATGAAAATGGCATAAATGAAATCTTTGCTCCATAGTCAGGAGGTCAGTAGAAGGTCCAGTGTTCCACGCTGCCCTGCAGTATTTGATCCACACACTTCCTGTCAGACAGGGAGATAAGACAGCAGGTTTATTAACGCCTATGTGGAGGTGAGCCGGAGCTGAGACACTCCAGTAATGGCCCTGATGACATTAGCTGTCAACGGGGGAGAAATGTAATTGAGGGTAGTGAAAAGCGGGAGTCTGAACTCAAGAAATGAGGTGTGATTAGAGACGTGTTCATCAGGAGTGAGTAAACAGCTCCTCTCACTGCTGTTATGCAATGCTGCCATCCAGTGGTCACCTGAGGAAAGCCTTTTCTTTTTGACCTTTCGGTTTTGCAGTGTTTGGCTTTCCTTATAAGACATCCGAAGGAGATCTCTAAGCAGCTACTCAGTTCCTTAAATTAAAGCTGCTAGTCTGTATTTTGAGCCCATATTCTTTATTTCACTTCAACTCAACAATAAACTATGGTAGACAGTAGTGTTGTAGTACTTGGGACCAATCTTGAGATTAATTTGTGAAGGTCTCATCTCGGAATCAACCACATTTTTACTTACTCTTGACTCGATCTCAGACATAGAGGATGCGGGATTTCATTTCAAGACTACAACTGTGTGGATATCATTAAATTGCCTGTGCGTTGTCTGATTTATTTGGTAATATCATTACTGTGATTGGATATAAAAAAAAAATCCTGCTTCAAATGCAACTGGTAGCGAGTGATGAGTAAAGATGGTAAAGTTGATTTCAGCTCTTGCTGTTTGTTTGGATGTTTGTGGATGTTGTTATGGGAAAGTAGATCTTTCAGATCAGTTTGAGAAGTGCCTACGATTTGCACATGTTATCGTAAGTCAAAGTGTTTCTTTAGCCAACTCTCCAGCAATAGGCCAAAGCAGATTCATGTGATGTATGTTGGTAAACACCATCACTGCTGGAACCCATGGTCACGTTACCATTCAAAAACCAAAATGCAAAACTGATAAAACAGTTCTGCTGTCTTTGACCTGCCGATAGACGACACAGCTTGTACTTTTTCAACCTAGGGTTAGGGTTAGGGTTAGTAACCCTAACCCTAACCCTAGTATATGCAATTAAACATTATAACGCACCTTTATTCTGCCAGATACAGCAGTCCTCAGACATTTCAAAGCCAGGAAGTGCTTTCAGTGTAGAAAACAACGATTCAGCTTTTTATTATTGCAGCACAGATTGGAAAGGAACGTGAACAAATATTGAAAATAAATATAGAGAAATATTTAAAATAATTGAAAATTGCGCATATTAAGTAAATATATATATATATATATATATAGTTGTATTTAATTAATTTAGCTTTTACAAATCACAAAGTTATGGGTGAATAAATGAATGAATGAATGAATGAATGAAGTCTTCTGTTATAACAATAATATACACACATCAATTCTTTTTTAAATGATCATTCAAACATATGAAATGGGAATAATGACTAGATTAACTATAGTAGTTGTTTGTGATCATCATTATTATGTAATTTTTAAATGATTGTAAATAGGGTTTGTGTATGAATCTCGCTCTCTCTCTCTCTTTGTGTGTGTGTGTGTGTGTGTGTGTGTGTGTGTGTGTGTTAGCTGCAGACTGGCGGGAGCAGCTGAGCCCCTTGGTGGTGTCGCTGAAGGACTGTGTAAACGAGGTGGCAGACAGAGCGAGCAAGTCCATGAGTTTTGTTCTCCTCCAGGAGGCGGCATGCAGCACACCGTCCGGCCTGCAGCTCCAACAGAGACGTGACACTGTATTCAGCCAAGCGGTGAGCGCCACCTACTGACCATGGCTCCACCTCATCCTAACACTCGTCCAATTCCAGCACACATTCCACAGGAGCACTGGCGCAGGTCTAAATGCGGATTAGTCCACACCTGCTGTGCTACTGTAGTCCCATTGTCCGTGATGTTGTATAAACGATGAACAACAGGCATATCATTACAGATTTGTTCACATTAAGTTTAGTTTACTTTCCATGGGGCAAGCGGAGAGGGTTATTCTTCGCTTTGGAAGCTCCATCAGAGAAAAATGTTCAAAACAGTCACCGAAAAATACAGTGAGCAGCTGGTTCCCTACTGAACGTCTTGTAAAAAGTGTGCTCGTAAACAGCAGGTCAGACGTTCATATATTACAGTCTTTATTGTGCACTGTGGAGGTTAATTCTTACATTAAAAGCAAAAATGACATAAATAATATGACCTTGCCTCACATGCCTAAGAGGTTTATTTTAAAAGCAAGCATTAGTAATTGTTTTAGTTGTACTTGGATGTACTAGTTTCCAAGCCACATCCTGTCCACTTAGTCTTCTCGCTCTGGATTTATGCACTGCTGCTGCTGAACATGTTAGCGCAGAACATTTTGCTCACTGAGATGTCGGGAGGTTTGTTCGGTGCCTGAGGTCAATGTTTATTGACTTAACCGTAATACACTGTAAATGTGCTTTTTCTCCAAGTTCGCGCATCGGTAACAGCTCAGACATTTAACAACAAACTAGTTTTCTGAGCAACAGCCATTCATAATGAAATCAAGGAAGACATCCAGAATAAATCCAGACAGCTGAATAAATATCTGCTCAGTGTCTCAGCACAATAACGTCTGGTGCAAAGAGCATTGACTTTTGTTCTAAGGTTCTGACGACAAACTGTCATATTGTCCCATGATGCTTAATTCTTTCTACTTATTATGTGTGTGTGTGTGTGTGTGTGGGTCCACAGCTGGCTGCACTAGCCTGTGGTTTTCTCATGCAGTTGTACTCTGGATTAGAGGATAAGGGCTTCATCAGGCAACTGCACACAGTGGGAGTGGTGGCCCAGTTTGAGAGCCTGCTCAGCACATACAGTGAGTACAAAAATAACACATACGCACCGCACTCACAATTTTATTTGACCACTACAAAAACTGAGACTCATCGTGGTAACAGGAAACGAAGGGTGTGGCATAAATTCAAGCATAGATACCATATTTTGCCCCAAATTGCAAAATATAGGAAAAAAAAAAATCCCAAACAGAAATAGCAGCATTTCTACAGTTACCAAGCAGCTATAAAGGCCACAATTATCCAGTATTTACACCGCTGTACATCTCCCACATGACACTTTTGTATCCTGCTCCGGTTGCCAATTATCACAGAACCAGTAGTCTACTTGTCACTACTTGTTCACAACCTAAAGCACTTCATTTTGTTATTTGTTTAAGTGGAAAGCAACAAAGGCTGTCAGAGATTAATAGCCAGCCATATCCTGCTCACAAGGAGCAGACAAAAAATGATGACTACATGTAAGATTAGGCAATTATAGTGCGACATTTTTCCCGAGGAGGGTCAACAAAGAGAAGGAATGGCTCCGGAAGTTATGCCAAGGAGCGTGTAATAGGAGTTGTCAAACTAGGCGAGGAAATACACACGCTAGACTTTTCGTCTGAGTCTCGTGAGGCTCTCTAGATTCCTCATCACTGGTCTTCGATCATGTGACACTTCAAGGTTTGTTCGTTGTTCCTGATGCACATGTTCAGGCCCGATGCTGGAAATTTGTCTGTGACAGAATCGTGTCAAAATCAGGCTGGATATGTGTAGCTTGATCCCGGCATTATAGTCTACCATGCCATATTTTCTGTAATGTGATTGTAAATTTAATAATAATAATAATAAGAAGAAGAAGAAGAAGAAATTCATGTAGTGCCTTTCTCATATGCACGGTTGTTTTAAAATTTTGATCAAAGAAACGCACACATGTATAAAATAGTACTGGAACAGGTAGCCAAATGTTTCAAAATGTCAATGATGTAGCTAATCACTAACGCCCTTCACTGACACAGCTCGAACAGCCAGCTCCGGACGTCGCAGAGCCTCTCAAGCCCCACACCAAGCGAGCACAGGAACAGGAACACCACCACCAAAGAAAGCATAAAAGGAGCAGAGAAGAGCAGAGCGGTCGTCTCTGCCGTCAGCGAACGCAACAGACACACATACATTCTATTATTTTCATGTTTACACCACATAACTTATCCCGACCACTTACACAGCGCAGCAAAACATAAATCACACCACTCATCACCCCCCAACTACGTCTCTGTAATTCCAGCCTGTCTCTCTGTATCTCATGAGAACATTTCTTAATAACCCCTACTTACATCCATTCAAGGCTGATTTATATTAGCTGTGCTTCCGTATTTTCAAAGCACTCCATGTTATCTTCCAGCTCCCTGTTATCGCTGTCCTCATTTTCCAAATCGGTTCCAACTTCCTCTGCGGGTCTCAGACCCCGTCTTTCCTTCTGTCCACTGACGGATCTGAGAGCTTCCAGCTGTTTAGGACTCTGGAATCCTCCACACGGCTACTGTACCCAATTTTTTATTATTCATGCTTAAGTATATAAGACAAAACAGCAAGCATGTGCACATGGAAACGTTAGCTCTCACACATGCACAGGACTGTTTTGTTGCAGCCCAGCTTGCAGGCAGGTTTAGCAAAAGTTACCTTCAGTATGGGTTTACATACGTAATACTGTTTCCAACGAACCGTTATATAACAGCCGTTTGTCTGATCCGTGCCAAACCTTTTTTTTTTTTTTTTCTTGCAAGCTTTGCCCGAAAAACGTCTACTTGTAACATAAATCAAACTTAGATGCAAATGTTTACTACATGATATCAAGATAATGTTAGAGTTGTTGTATTGGAAGGGATTTGGTTAGAAACGCAAGCTGGAAGGCACATGTTTTCTATTGGGTTTTAGACAATGAATGAGAGCGAGAAAGGAAGAGAGAGAGAGTGAGAATGAGAATTACAGATTCACAAACCTGCCGCAACAATCAAGCCCTGACTCTGTGTGTGTGAAGCCTGGAAGGCGTAATTACTAAATTACTATAAACTCTTTTTTTCGTATGAGTCATGAATCATTACTCAGCTGCTGTAAATTTGTTAAATAAATGAAAAGGCTTCGTGGTTTCATATATGAGGGATGTGAAATCAGTCCTCTTGTCGAATGTATAAAATTTTCCTCCGGCTAGTCATTGACAGTGACACAGCTTAGATGATCTCCTGTAGCAACCAACCACAAATCCCAAAGATATGTAACTAATTACCAATACGCTGTGTATAGTGGACGTTCATAGCCACTTGAACTTGAAGGAAAGGGTGTGTGTGTGTGTGTGTGTGTGCATACACTCCAGCAATGTCCTCACATGCCTTCAGTACAGATGTGTGACTGGAAGTCGTGTATGACTCTTTTGCTGTCGTTTCTCTTTCTTCTTTTCAAACAGTGTAAGTGGATTCAGGTTTGTGTATGCTCAAGTAAATGTGTTCAACATGTGTGAGAGTCTTGACAGTTCTCCAGAATGTTCTTTTAAACTAGGAGCTATGACACAGTTGAACAATTTCCTTCAAAAACCCTGATGTGTTTGAATGATAGGTCATGTGCGGTTGTGTGGTTCTATGTGTATGTTTTTGTGTACGTGTGTGTGTGTGTGTGGGTGTGTGAGTAGTAATTGCTCTCTTGGTGTTTCAGGTGAGGAGATAGGCATGCTGGAGGATATGGAGGTGGGCATTTCTGATCTACAGAGAGTCACGTTCAAAATCACGGAAGCTATTTCTGATGACCCCGGCGATCTGCAGCCAACTGTCAGTGGTAGACGGTGAGACACACACACACACACACACACACACACACAAAGGAGGCACACATTCTCCGTTAAATTAATTATTAAAGGTCCACTATGTAGGATTTAGGGGAACATATTAGCAGAAATGCAATATAGTATTCATAAATATGTTTGCATTAGTGTATAATTACCTGTAACTAGAAATTATTGTGTTTTCAGAAGCTTAGTATCAGTCCTTTATATCGAGCGGGTCCGCTTCTATGAAGCCGCCATGTTGTGCCACTACAGTAGCCCATTATGGACAAACTTCTAGAGAGCATCTTCTGCGTTGTGGCAGCGTGAATTTGGATGGAAGCACCAGAAGGAAGATGAAGAAGAAGAAAGAAGAGGAATCAGTGTTTGCTGGTGCTGGCTAACAAGCTTGAGATCCCAAATTTTGAAAAATGGAGGATCATATTTATTATTTAGCACGGAAAAAGCAAGGGAGTGTGAATGTAGGTACTTGGAAGTACACTACGGGCACCTGACGGCCACTGTACGCTCTAATACACGCTTGGAAAGGGAGGGGTAAGAGAGCGGCATTCAGCTGGTTGCAATCAACTGAATCCTACATAGTGGACTCTTAAATAAAACCCTATACAAGGTGCTTCACTGCAATTGCCGAGTACTTAAGACGAATAAATAATCCACTCTATCGACAGCTGCAGTCGATATTGACATATGTATCCAGCTGAACTCTAACGTTTACTTATAGCTGTCCTTACTAGCTAGGCTCCTTACATGCTTGCTAATAACTTATTTAATGGTTGGATCTCTGAGATTGACAGTGTTGTATTAAGAACATAGAAAGATTTTTCAGCGTTAATATGAATGCATCAGTTTTGGATACATTTGCACAAAGGTGTTACCGTACGAATTTAGCAAGCCATCTTCTCTGCAAGGAAAAGTGTGTGTGTGTGTGTGTATGTGTGTGTGTGAGAGAGAGAGAGAGAGCACACAAGAGCGTAAGCGTGTGAGAGGAGGGACTGAGAGAATCAATGTGCTGCATGCAGCTCTACAATAAAATCCGATTTTACCAATTTTAAATAGTAAAAATAAATAAATAAATAAATAATCGATATGTGGCAGGCCGCCACAACTAAATCAATGTATAGGAAGCACTGGAGTTGCTTTATCTGGTTTGTGCTTGTAAAATATCCACCGTATCCACGTCTTCTAACATAAAACCAGAGAACGTCACTCTCTCTCTCTCTTTCTCTCTCTCTCTCTCTCTCTCTCTCTCTGTCTGTCTGTTTCTCTGTAGAGCATGTGACATCTCTTCTCATGATGAGATTACGAATGGGGCTGTTCTCCCAGATGGGTAAAAAAAATAAATAAATAAGCCATGCTAAATTGGGTTGCCAAATATACGGTTAATATAGCTAGGCGATCCGCCCAAGAAAAGTCCATGTGTGGGAAACACTGATAAAAAGGCTTTTAATTTCATTGGGTCTAATATTGTTATATGTTTTGGAAATTCCCATTGCAATCTTTAATGTTCATCCCATTGTCCGTGGAGTTTAGGAAGTGAAACCCTGCTGGCTGAAGGGATTGAGAGAACATGAACATGGACATTTATTTCAGAAAGAGCAGAAAGTTTTCAGAATAAATTGCAAAGTCAGTGTTTCAGTTGACTCCTAAGCAAGCGGTGGCAAAGACACACCGGCACTGCAATTTTGATTAATGACTTCCCTAATCCCGTTGATCACTTTAGCTCATCCATTATCCTGTGTGTAATGGGCCGTAGGATTTCAGTAATTGTGAGTAGTTTAGAGTTTCATCAGTGTTGCTCTCGGTTTTCAATGTAATGTGCAGGTTTTGTTTAAGCATGTTATGTTGAAATGTTCTTGGCTTAGGATTGTACCACAAGCCAAGTAGGGAATTCTTGCTGTATGGTGGGAGTAGGACATGTTTTTGCATCATACTGAGGATTAGATATTCTTCAAGGGATTTTGATCAGATATTTTCTTCTATATAACCCACATGTTTTGTTTATAAGAAATGAAATGAGCTCCAGAGTGGCATAACAGAAGCTCCTTGACCCTATCATTTGGAGATACCTAGGTCTGAGATCTTGGAGCAGGCTGGGAGATCAAGAGAGCAAAATTGGCCTGTGCGGCCGGGATGGCAAACTCCCCCCGTCAATCACAGTCACACTATTAATTGTGTCAGTGGAAGGTCCTCACAAGGATGTTAAAAGTGTGTGTGTGGGAAAGAGAGAATAGCAGTCGAAATATGACACCACCTGTATTCTGTATGGCTTTCTTGTCACCTGTTCCTAACTGATTAAACCATTTGGCTCACATTTGGCTGATGCATGTGTGTATGTGTGTGTGTGTGTGTGGGTGTGTGTGTGTGTGTGTGTGTGTGGCAGAGACCATTACACTGTAGAGGTGCCGCTTCCACTCCAAGCCTTCCAGACATTACCAGATGAAGTGCGTGAAGGCAAGCTGCTGCAGGTCTTCCCCGTGCTCTTCAACGTGGGCATCAATGAACAGCAGACAATCGCCGAGAGGTACACGATTACACACGAAGTAAATTATAATGCTAAATTAATGCGCTTACACACCGGTTGCGGTATGATATGTCGCTGAATTACGTCTTAATCGTCTTTTTTCCCCTCTCTCGCTCAGGTTCGGGGATATATCCTTACAGGAGAGGATAAATCAGAGAAATTTTGACATATTAGAGACATATTATAAGTCACTCAGTGACAGGATTCCATTAGAATGTAAGTCAATAGTTCACTCATCACTTGACACTTAACTTGTACAGCCTGTTCCTTTAACTCATTTTCCTGTTTTTTTTTTTTTTTCTTTTTGTTTTTGTTTAAGAAGTCGTTCATCTCAAACTTGACATGTGCGCTCTTGTCTGTGTAGTCGTGATTAACCCCAGTTGAAGTCTTATTCATATTTATTTAACAGAGATCATTCTGCATGCATGTGCAACGGTGCAAGGCAGTAATGCTTATGTAAATGCCCAGACATTTAGCAGAATAGTTTTACAAGTATATCAGAAACAACAGTGCAGTCGTGCATTAGTAGAGATCCTGAATAACTCTTACGATGGTTTATTTAAAGGTAGCTGCATTCCCTATGAGCCAGACATGCTGCGGCATCAGCAGTACTGAAGCGAGCTATGAGATTGTAGTCGATTATTAATGTTCTGGACATTTCTTTTCCGCATTTTTCTTCCACACTATTTTGCATACATTTCCCAGAAGTGCAGTTTTTCTTGAAAGCTTGAGTGATGCATTGTACCAAAAATAACACCAGTTCCAATGAGCACCCAATGAAATGACATCTTTCAAATATGTCACGTGACGTGTGGCTTCAGTTGTTTTTTGTTTCAGTTCTTATATCTGATTTAAATGAGTCATGATCTGAGGCATTGTAAAATACTCAGCATTCGTACATCTGTGACCACATCACAAGCATTGAATTTTGTATTAATGTTCTAGGCTTTAATCCAGTAAATACTTTATACCGCAGTCATTGTTCTGTTCATACATAGAATAGCCTATTTGTTATGTTGCTTAGCAACCAAAGCTGACTGCACTTGGTGTTCTTCCTTTGTAAGAACACCTTTACCCATGGTAAAAATTAATGTAACACTCATGGCTTGTTGCTGTTTTGTATCACAGCAGATGTTTCCCCGTGACAAATCTCTGGCCTGTGCTTGTAAAATGTTGACATTCAGTTTCTGGGAAATGCCTCCTCACATAATCTTGCTGAATTTTATCCGATTAACGTACGTATGCAACGCAAACCTCATGGGCTGTATAAAACTCAGCTTAAACTGTTAAAATGCATATAAAAACAAAATATTTGCCCACCTTGAAAAGAGTGCCCAATTTCATGCCAATCCGCAAATACGCATTTTGCTCAGTCTCACACTTTTACACACTCAGTACATAACAAGTTAGATATCAAGTTCTTTATCTTTCTTTTTCTTGAGATAATTCTTTTCTCTTCATCTCTCTGTCTCAGGCCTGCCTTCTTTTCAGATGCAGCCAGATGTTAAGGAGTTGCTTGAAACACTGGGGCAGAATGTGGTGACCAAGAAGAGGAAGAATGTGGAAATTCTCTGGCTTGCAGGAGCGGTAAGACCAGCAGCAGTTTTTTGCGTCAGACCGATGACTAATGAACAACCCAAGCTAGAATAAAGGCTACCAGTTTAGCAGCTTGAACACAACAAACTATGCAGACAGTGTTGTCAACAACAAGCTTGTACTGAGGGTTATTTTGTTTTGGTGTCAGATGCGAGGTTTTTGACAATCTACTTTTGCAAAGTTCAGCATGACTGGATTATTTTTGTGCAGTAGCAAAGATGAACAAGTCTTGGTTCATATCCCTTGCAACACAGGTATGTCTGAAGATTATAACACACTACAGTCCCCACTAAACCGTAAATGTATCCACCGATCCACTAAACATTAAAATGCAATTGGGAGCAAATGTGGTGTGGCATCTTAACAACTGTGACTTTTAACTAGTCACAGGGAAACAATGGTCCTGTCACTAACTCGTTTAGTTCGCAGGCAGTAATGAACTCAGGCCACACTTCAGTTCGAACAATTCAAATTATTTTGCCACCTAAAACCACAAAACTACAGAAAAATTTAAATGAGTGCTTTACATTGACTTTTTGCCATAAAATTCCCCACTTAGGAAGATCTAACCAACAGGGCTGAATGGCCACAAAAGTTAACTTTTAATGCTTAACCATTAGTGATATCTTTATGGCTACAAAGCAGTTTGAAGTGGTTAAATTTTGTTTTGCATTGACAATTTCACTAGAGCCACAGACTTCTAATCTGACCAGAGAGGGTAATTTACACATTCCTTTCATTTTTCCTTGTGTGCGTCATGGTGGCAGGAAGCAGAAAAGGTCACCCCAGACTTCTCTGTCCCTGAACCCGGTGCCTCCTGTAGCCCTTTTCCATCAACCCTCAAAAGGCCAAGGCAGAACTGGCTCTGCACCAGCCCCTGTCCAGCTACTGGACACTCCCGAATATTCCCAGTCCAACTGCGAGATATAATCTTTCCAGCAAGTCCTGGGTCTGCCCTGTGGTCTCGAACCAGTGGGACATGACTGAAACAGCTCTACCATGAACCAACCAGGGATCTTGTAAGGTGCTCAACAACTAGAACTGGCTCATTGGCTCTGTTCCAAGGCCCTGCCAGATTGCCGAGCACTCTGTCATAGAGACTAAGCCCAGCAACCCTGTGAAGGAAGTAACTAGTGAACATAGACCTTCTTCTGCAAACTGATCTCCTGCTTCAACAGCAGCTGCAACGTTGCTGCTTACTTAATCCAGTATCATGGCTTTCGTTTTCCATTAATCATGAACATAATTGTAAGATTACAATTCACCTCTCAACTGAAGGGAGCATCCTACTCCTTTCCAGGAAAGAACCATGGCCTCAGACTTGGAGGTGCTGATTTTCATCCAAACTCCTTTACATTCAGATAGTGCCATACCCTTCCCTTCGCTTAATATGCTTATTGGTACTGGTGCAGCATTTCTGTCAAGTACTCAGTTCGTTCTGCTAAAATAGACTATATGGCCAAATGTTTGTGTACACTTGACAATCACAGCCCAGCCATATGTGAGCTTTCCCCAAACTTTCATTAGAACTAAGGGGCCTAGCCCAGACATGATACAGCCACACTCCAAAATCTATTGGGAAGCCTTCCCAGAACAGTGGAGGTTATAATAACCGAAAAAGGGGGAGTGATTCTGGAATGGGATAGTCAAAAAGTTCATATGGGTGTGATGGTCAGGAGTCCTCACATTTTGGCTATATAGCATACTTCGCTAGGTCTAAAACTAGACCGTGGCCAACAGACCGTGACCAAATGTCTGTTCTAAGATATCTGTTGGGAAGTAAATTCTCAGTTAGATTTTGAGTTGATTAAGGATCCATGATTGTTGTATTTGGTGCAGATTGTTTACGTGTATTGTTTGCACCCTGGATTTGTAGTGAAGTATGGGTAATCATATTCCACACTATCCAGGGGACATTATCTATAGACTGAGAATTGGGTCAACACTACAGAATAGTTTAACTCCAAATACTTTAGTTTATGGTGAATAGGGAACAAATTCAGACATGCCATAGGATTTATTCAAGTACACACACACACACACACACCTCCAGAAGTATTCACTTACACAGAAAGAATGGTGAAGGGAGAAAACTGATGAAGGCATGATTACATTTCAGTTGAGTGGCGGACAAAAGCCCTAGTTGTCAAGTGTACAGAAAAACCATTGCTGGTGAGGAGGTAATATGGGCAATTTAGCAAAACACAACAAATGCAACCCCCACACCCACACACACATCCTTGTGAGGACCCTCCATTGATGTAACCTTAACCTCAGTAATGAAAAGGAAACTTATGGCTCTATTACTTTTACTTATTTTTGTTTAATACAAAAAAAATGAACACTTTCCTTATGGGGACCATCCAAATATCTCCACAAGGCCAAAATTGTCAGATCTTACTATCCTTGTGAGGCCATTTGGTCCCCATAAGGTTATAAAACAAGGCACACACACACACACCCCTTCAGATATAAATCTTTAAACTCTATGCTCACAGTTTCTCTCACTGCACCATGTAACTTGTCCTATGCTAGTGTGCCTCAAAGCAGCCGAATGCCAACTTTGCTAGGCCAATAAAATTCTTAGGAATTGTCTAATATATGAGTTTGTTATACACATTTGATCAATCATATTGATTGTAGATCATGTTATTTCATTTTATATAAAATCTTTAAATTGTCACTGAGCCAACAACAACAACAACAACAATAATAATAATAATAATAATAACAATAATAATACTGATATATTTGTCCTGTAATTGGCTGCTGAAGGAAAAATGCTCTGTATTCATTTGGATCATATACTGTATATATATAATATCTATAATCTTTTTAGACTTTTATTCTACACTGACCTCTTCTGTAATAAGAACCTTATCTTGAAAGCTGGCAAATTCACAGCTATATCAGCATAACTCCATTGTAAGATAAAGTCATGTAACAGCTTTAGCATTAAGCAAATATCAGACACCATATTGTGTCCTGCGTTTTGTGATTATGACGCACAAGTCCAAATACGCACACCCTTATGTACACACCCACACACACTCTTCAGGCTGAACAAGTGTGAGAGTTGTATAATTACCTTTAATAAGAAGTTCGTCTAGCATTATGAAATGTGCATGATTAGCATCTGGCTCAGAGCAAGATTCTTTTTGTATGATGGTTAAAAGTATATTCAAGTGATTGTGATGTTTTAAAAATGAGCTATGAGAAGGCAGAGAAAGTGCTTTAATCTGGTTGACCTGTTTGTTTTGGTCACCATCAGATGCCTTCATTGAAGGTTTATCCTCACATGGTAAAGGAATTTGGAGACTAGCCAGGAAAGAGTGCCAGCCCTATGTTTTATTTTGTACTTTGTTCCTTCACGCATATCACCTTTCTGCTATGAGTACAACGTGGGCAGAAGATCTGGGACACATCCTGGCAGGTTGTCAAATGGCTTTTACCCAGAAAACGTATCATTTCCCTACAGCAATACAGTTTATTTAGAGTTAAACAAACAGAACAAAAAAATGTACCTGTATTCGTCCTATAACGAGCATCGGCGAGGTCAAATTCTTGCTCCAGTGGCATGATTTAGGACTGTCTGTACAAACTAACAAGCAGTAGTTAGTGTTACTGTGATTGTTTTGTTCTAAATTAAACACATGGTCTGTCCTGTCAGATCTGTCGGCGGCTTAATGGCATCCGCTTCACCAGCTGTAAAAGTGCCAAAGACAGGACGTCCATGTCGGTGACGCTGGAGCAGTGTGCCCTGCTGAGGGACGAGCACCAGCTCCATAAGGACTATTTCGTACGGGCACTGGACTGCATGCGCAGGTAATTTTCCTACAAAGCGCTTCAATTCACTTCTATCCTGCTTCATCATCAGCATTTCCCGCCTGCTGACGCCTGCTTCACAGTGCCATGGCTCTACATACAACTTTGACCAAAGCACGCTTGCCTTTAATTAAAAGCCTTTTAGTACACTGGCACTCAAAATCATCATCTTTACATGTCTAATGACTTCAATGGCTTATTCTGATTACATAGATTTGAACTGAGGTCAGTTTTATTACCACATTGCTAAATTCTCATTTTCAGTATTTCAGTGTTTACATTCCAAGAACGCTACGAGTTAGTTATCCTGGAACATGAAATAGACTAATTTGTCGATCATTTAATGTGTACATATTTTCATAGGCGAAACTGAACTCAAAATTCTCACCACATTTGCAAAAGCTTTGGTAAGGCTTTGTACTCGACTGTGTAAGCAAACGAACGGCACCAATCCGGCGCCGTGTATCCATATCGAGCCAATACAAGTAAAACATGAATCAAACATTTCAGGTCTGATCCTGTAGCGAATGGAAAGGATTGGGATTGATCTGAAAACAAAAAGTAATTTTTATTTTTGGTCTGAAAATATTTACATGTAAAGACACTTGTTTGTTTCTTTTTTTTATCTCCAGATTTGGTCATATTTCAACCCTTATACTTTATTCTATTTATTCTATTATAATGTCATTTTTGGGATTTTTAAAAATGTCTTCATAGTTTTTATAGAACGCAATAGTATTATAGTATTAGTAGTAGTTTCTGTTTCTCCCGGGATGCTGGGATAAAACCAAAAGTTGCCAGATTTTCTACTTAACACCAGCTGTTTGGTCATGGTGGAGCCATATGCCCGTATTGTCATCATCAAAAATGAGTATAGATTTTCCTCTCTTTAAGCTCGTTTACCCCAGAACCATTTGTGAGGTGTTTTTCAGTCATCCATCTGACACCTGTCCTTTGTTACAGAGAAATCCATCGGAATCAATGTTACAGTTTAGACCAATAGCACTTTAAGCTTGTATTAAGAACATAAGCGCATAACGGGAGCGCTTTTTTACACTTCAGTTTTATTTTTCAGTGCATAAAAGTGAAACATAATAGAAATCCACGCACAAAAACGTTTGGAGAAAGGCAAACATTGCATTTCAGCATAAGAACCTTATCCCATCTGTGAAACATGGAAGTGGTAGTGTCATAGTTTGGGCCAATTTTGCTCTATTAGGACATTATGTCCAAGGACTCTCGTTGGAAGAAAATGTTAGTTATCAGGGCTTGGCACCCATTGTTGACACTCAGTTCTTTTACACACACACACACACACACACACACACACACTCACACAGAGGGAAACGTTCCTTCCGTCCTTTTGACATGTCCTTTACCTTAGCCAATTTATCCCATGAAGCATAATAATAAATGAATACGTCGTTTTCCGCAATTCACCCTATCTAGCCTGCTTCAGCATTTTTAATCTGGAAAATCGTGCTTCAGAAACTCAGGCATACGTAAACTGACGAACGTATACATTCACTTGCGTTTCCCTCAGGCCTACATCACGTTTGCCGTGTAAATTCTGTGTTACTCTGATAACTTTGTGGCCTGCATCAGAACATGCAAAGCCAGGGCTCAAAGGTCTGTTTCAGCTCTAATTTGGGAAGAAAAAATAACACTGATACAGAAAAAAAAAAAAAAAACCCTAGGCACAAATCTCAGCAACAGTTTGGAGGTATATATAGTTCATCAGGTTATTAGTGTCCATCAGGTTTTTCTTTCCTCGCACTTTCACTTCTCATTTTCTGTGCATCTTTTCAAGAAAGTCGGTTCCCTTTACTTTGGTTTCCTGTGATGAAGTATTTTGAAAGTGTCATTATTAACACTTTTGTTTCTGTGTGAACCCACAACATTGAGGCAGGAGACCGAGGAGGCTCATGTGCTTCATCTACAGCCTTGATAATTCCTCTTTTCAGAGGGACATGTGATCTGATTGCTGAGCTCGGTCATTTAGTATATAGGGATAGCGAGAAGCTTCGAGGTGAGGAACGTGTACTGCAGTTCTCATTTTAAGCCTTTCCTTTTTGCTTTCGGTGCACAAAAATCGATTTCTTCTTTTTCCTTTGGTTGAAATGTGTTTCGTGAGTAGTCACTATTTTTTTTTTCCTTCAGTTGTTTCCTTCTTTTATAGAAGCAAAAATATCAGTCTCATAAATATCAGTTTCAATGCATATTCCACAGTACGAATCATTAAATACGATTCAGTATGTACGTACGCCTGCAAGAATAAAAGTAAACACTAAAATATCAGTAAAATTCACTTTAAAAGCCTTTAACAAAAAAAAAAAAAGACCCGTTTTGGTGTTTCTCAGTGACGGAGTATTAAACTGAGGAGGTAGACACACATGGAAATGATGTATTGCATCCTGTATAATTCGTTTTTACTAGCTTCCTCTATAAAGTTTATCTAAAGGCTCCAGTTGTTTTACAAGGTGTTTGAGTAGAGGCACACGAAAAGGGAAGCGTAGTCCAGAACAGGCCAAATGAAGGTAAAGTAAATGTAAAGCAATAACTATAAAGAAGGCTTGCATTGCTACAGTGGTGCTTGAAAGTATGTGAACCCTTGAATGTGAATTTTCTATATTTCTGCACAAATGTGACATAAAGCATCATCAAAGTCCCCACAAGTCCTAAGCAGATACAGAGAATCCAATTAAACAAATGAGACCCAAATATTATATTTGGTCATTTATTTTTTTGAGGAAAATGATTCAACATATCATTACATATCTATGAGTGAACCTCTAGGATTAGCAGTAAAAAGAAGAGGGATCTGTTAAAGTCTGGTCTGCACAACATGTTTGTGTGCCACGGTCCACCATCAGGAGAACACCAGCAGGGCAGGGCTGCAAGGAGAAAGCTACTGCTCGCCAAAAGGAACAATTCTGCCTGTATACAGTTTAATAAATATCCTGTGGCTGTTTAAAAAATTGCAGCTGGATGAGACCAAAATAGGACTTTTTGGTTTTAAATGAAAGTTTTGGAATGGCCAAGTCAAAGTCCTGATCCGAATCCATTAGAACCGTCGTGCGAACAGTTCATGTGAGGAAAGCAACCAACATCCAACAGCTGAAGCTGTTCTGTATGGAGGAAAGGGCTAGAATTCCTCAGACGTACAAAAGCAAAGGTTCGCATACTTTTGCCGCTCATCGGTTCAGTATCGGATCATAAATTATAATATTTTTACAAAATAAACAAAAGTTTTAGTTTTTTTAATAAACCAAGTAAAGGAACGTTTACGATTCTGAAGACTCAAAAGGCCAGATTTTCTCGGAGTCTTATCCTGTCCGGTGAAGCACGTGTTCAGACGACACTGCAATCTAACGTGGATCATGAGTGCACTTTAAATTTCTCTAAAGCGAAAGAAATTCAGAAAAAAAAAAAAAAAAAAGGCAAAAGATTCTACTTGCAAATTTAGAAGCCCTAGTGGTCTCAAACCTTGGACCCTGCCCTGTAAACACAATAAAATATCCTGATGCAACTAAATGTGACCTACATTTCTAATGCTAATCAAATTTTATTTTTTTTCAGCTGTACTACAATACATAAGCAGATAAAAGTTTTGAAATCATTCTTTTTTTTTGTTGTCGTTTGCACGTCCACTCGTACCAGCATCGTGTAGCGGTATTTCACAATTAACTGTCACTGTTAATCCTTCAGGGGGTCATGTTTGTCGGGAAACGTCCATAATAACAGGAACCTCTCCATAGATTTTTGTCTTCTGTTGCAGTTGGTAGATCATCAAGTGGGTAGTAAGTAGCATTACTCAATGTCCTGGCTGGAGGCCATTCAGCACAAAGAGCTTCATTCTGCCACTCTGCCAGATGTGCGGCTTCCTTGGGGATCATCATATTTACTGTTTAACTGTAGGCTTCTGCCTGGAATACAGTCATATAAAGGCATAAATTCTAAATCATCTAGATGATATTCTTATACCAGCTATTAGAAGAAACCCTAGCTCAGGTGATGATCATATTTAGAGGCTTTATGCACAGTGGCGCGTTTACAGTGAGGTTGCTTGTTTCAGAGATAAAAGAGTAACAGGCTGGCCGAACCTGTTTATACGGTTTACATAATTGATATTTACATCAGTCGGAGTCTGCTTTGCATTTATTGTTGCTTTAGTGACTGTGCTTAAGGGAATGGGTTTGGATGAACTCTCTGATCATTACACTAACCCATTTTATACCACAGTTTAGTGCTCAAAGCTGATTGTTCGGAAGGTGTGCATTATTTTTGCATAACAGCACAGGTAGTTCTGGCTGCGACATGAAAGATGGGTTTATATTAATGCGCTCGTTCTAATACATAATTTTTTTATTGTAACCACTCATACACGTACACGGGGACTTGCAGATGGCGCTTCGTGTAATCTATGAGAGAGGTATTATTTAAAAAAATAGTTCTTATTATCAGTGATTTATCACTGTTTATCGGAACATTTATGGAAGAAGTCTTGGGTTGGTGGTTCCCTCAGTCTCAATTATCCTTTCAATTTTCTTGGTACAATGACAGGATGTGCTTTTTTGTCTCTGTGTGTGTGTGTGTGTGTGTGTGTGTGTGAGAGAGAGAGAGAGAGAAAGGCTGGTGAGGGAATAATTAGGCGCTTTCAGACCACAGGAACTATTCATAGTTCTTAAAACTGTTGGAGGAAGCAGCCCCTTTTTTAGTGTATACACACTGCTGGAACTGGGAAAGACTATATTTCCTCGAATACTGTTTTTAGGGACTCCTACTTCATGGTAGGTACTCTCCCTGCACAACAGAAACCATGAGAGACGTTTGTGTATGG
>JAQQZR010000038.1:763921-787603 GCA_030068235.1 Notoglanidium macrostoma | reverse complement strand
GCAGCCCCTTTTTTAGTGTATACACACTGCTGGAACTGGGAAAGACTATATTTCCTCGAATACTGTTTTTAGGGACTGTTTTTAGGGACTCCTACTTCATGGTAGGTACTCTCCCTGCACAACAGAAACCATGAGAGACGTTTGTGTATGGTGAATTGTCCAGACATAAGTGTAGCAAGATTCTTTGAGTCACGCCGTCAGGTTTAGCTAGTCTCTATATGTAAAAAAAAAAAAAAATCTTTATATCTTCGTATTGAACAGCTAAATCCAGGCACGGGCTTAAAGCCATGTAAAATGTTGGCGGTGTAAACAACGGCTCTCAAAGTTAGCGTTAAAAATGGAAGGAAAAAAACAAGGATAAATGGAGCGACAGTGCAGTCCAAACTTTATTGACCCTGTATGCGATGGAGGAAATACGATGCGATTTTGATGCAGCTTATGTCACTTCCGTAGACAAACCCAAACAGAAAAAAGGCCCTTGAAGGTGCGTAGTTCTTAAGGGAACTCCCCATGAGGTAGATCCCTAGAACTATGTAGAACTAAGTCCCTAGTTCCGAAATCGCCCATTATCGGGGCTGTGACGATGCTGAGAACGGGAACTAACTTTCCTCTCAGATAGTCCGCAGCATCAAAACTGTAAAGCGTTAAAATGCATGATATGTCGTTCATCAATAAATGAAACATTGTAATCATTGGTAGCTTGCTACCAATTGCTAGATAGTGGGTTGCGCAGCACCACTCAACCCTGGCAAGCATTATTTGTGACTCACAGGACGATCTGGAGTGTTTTATTACTTACTTATCCATGACATTAAAATTACACAGGAAATAGTTGTTCTAGGACTTTGATCCCGGCCTCGGTAATGGACTTACCATTTAAGATCACGGATCTGAGCGTTTGGGTCCGTACAGATGTTAACATCTTGGTGGAGGTAAGTTTCTATTAACTTTAATTGAGTTTAGGATGTAAACTAAGATTTTTAGCTGAAACGTCAGCACACTGTTCAGCATTCGGTCACAGGAATCACAGAATTATGTTTTTCTGTGGGTTACAACATATATATAAAAGTATATGTTAACTACCCTGTAAATCTTATTAGTTAACCTTAGTTAAAAAAGGCATGCAAATAAAAAAAATATGTAAAGTGGAATAAGAATTGTATGTAGCGAATAAGCACTTGTTAGTACGACATACAATTCCTATTCCACTTTACTTTTTTAAGCCAATTGGTTTGAATGTTGTTGTTGTTTTTTACTTTAACTATGGTTAACTAATTAGAATGTACAGTGTACAGTAAAATTAGTTTTGAAGTTGGGAACTGAATGTGCAGGAACTAGCCACGGTCAGTGTGAGGCCATACCTGTAATGTTAGCTTTAGGTAAGAAATTTTCTGTTTTGATGAAAAATGATTGAGTGACAACAACGGTTACCTTTGACAATCATTCTTAACTGTTAACGAGTAATCCATCCATTGCCTATACAGCTTATCAGTCAACGTCACGGGGAAGCTGGAACCATTCCCAGCCGACTTTGGGCGAGAGACGGGGTACACCCTGGGCAGGTCGCCAGTCTCATTAGTGATTAATGATGAATGTACATTTTTAAAATGTAAAAAGATCAACCATTATACATTTTTTGCGCTTCACATTCCAGCTTTTCGATCGTGCCACAGGCTCAGACCAGATGAGACCGATCTGCTACAGACGTCGATCTGACTGCTGTTTAGAAAACTGGAGTGACTGAACTACAGATCTGCATCCAAGTCACAGTCCACCAGTCAAGGACCCCTGATTTATTTTGATTTACATTTTATTATTTTGAACCTTTTGATATATTATAGTAGCTTGTGTCTACTTTAAACACAGTGGGGCCTTCAGCTATGACACTGCTGTACACAGAAGCCATATGTCTTCACTCTTAAAAAGAAAAGAAAAGAAAAAGTAGCCCCAATGTGAACTTCTTTCTTCCCTTTAACTCCAGTTGTCATGACAACTTCACCCGACTTCAAACTCAATCTGAAGTGTACTCACGGTTTTAAGGACGGGGTTGAACCTTTGTTTCTAAGTTTACCCAACTTGAACTTTCTTACAGTGTTCCCTTGGACTGGCACTGTAGAGTTCATCAAAGGAGTGATTTTTAAAAAGATTAGAAACTTTCTGAGACATTAAACACTGCTACTTTATCCTGTCGACCAATCAGGTTGTTACCCCTCATCACCATACTTTGGCTAATTGTTGAGAATCAAATCTAATGTTTATTGTCTAGCCATGTGCAGCAGGTAGCATTGTTACGTCACAGCTGCAGAGTCTTCCGTTTGATTACTGTGTGTGTGTGTGCGTGGAGTTTCATGTTCTCCCGATTCACCTTCCAAAAACATGCCAGCAGGTGGATTGGAATGATACACTAAACTGCATGTCAATGTGTGTGTGCCATGGAATGATCTGCTGTCCCACCCACGGTGAATTCCCACCTCGTTCAGGGATCCACCTGGCCCCCGGATCATGATAACACACATACTGAAGATGAATGACTGGAGAACTGTTTGCTAAATTAGAAGTTTAAGCGGTTTCTGAAACGTTGTTGTTATCAGCAGGCGGTGTGTCTGAGTAAGTAGGAAAGGTGTAGCGCACATTCAGTGCTATAACGGAAATTCCAGTCACTATTGACATTTGTGCCTAAAAAGATTTTCCTTTCATTCTGCCAAAGCATGGAAAAATCAGTACATCTTTGTTGTACGGTCTTTCTTGCTGAAGATGACGCTACAATGCAGAACAGTTTCCTTCGTGTGACTTGAAGTGAAATAAAACTCTGCAGGAATTTTGGTGCTTTCATTTTTCATTCCACCACCAATCGTACATGTTCCTTCCCTAATGCATAGTTCATCCGCATATCAGCGTGTGCGTGAGATGTGTGTGCGTCTGTGTCGTCAGGCTAATTTTAAATTTTACTAACCCTCTCTTACACATGTCTGTGTTTCTCTCTCTCTCTCTCTCTCTCTCTCTCTGTCTGTCTGTCTGTCTCTGTTCCCGGCTCGCTCAGCAGTCGGCTGGCCCAGGGCGAAGGTGCCCAATGGGACGACCCTGAGGCAGGCTCTGTAGCCAATCACAAGCCGGCGCCACGCCAATTCTACCCAATCGCTCTTCTGCTCGTTAGCTCTCACCTGCTGGTAGTGTGGCTCATTTTAAGTCTTGTTTTCCTGCTTGCAAAATATCAATAAACTGCTGATTATACCATAACGACCCTCGTGCTGTCTAACTTTGTTCTCCGCTCGCTCTGGGTGTGAAAAGCACCGTCTCTCTTCTGCGGTGCCTCCTGGGTATACTCGTTTACTCATTTATCATATTCCCTGCGCTATAATCCTGTTTAACTGCTATCTCTGGGGTTTGCTTGTTTTGTTTCCTACTTCACAGCAAATGCACATTCGAAAGCAAGTCATTATGTCTTATGTAATAAGGTGACAGATTTTTTTTTTTTTTCCACGGCGGGCTTGTTCAGCCCCGCCGTGCTACGCTCTAAAGCAGCGAGCAAGCTTGAGAACAATGTCAGTTTGGTTTCTCCGTTTAAGGCCGTTGCGTCACCATTATCATTAGCTCCCACTGTCAACAGCTACAGGAAGAACCCATTACCCAGGCATCTAACGTAATGCCTCATTCACGAGCTGACTGAAATGTTGTCCTTTTGATATTGAGATGTGTTCTACAATAGGAATTCGCGTTCCAGCGTCTGTAGTGGACGTCGTGTTCATGCTGAACACTCGTTCAGACTTGCAACTATTTTACTTCGTCCTTTATTCAGATTTCATCATTTATTTATTTATTTATTTATTAGATCTAAATACCATATATGACCATGAGCCAGCTCTTTCACTAGGAATGTCCTGCCAAGGGACGCATTTGAGCCAAACAAACTCGGTGGCTTTTACAGTTAAACCCCATTGTGCTCATCAAGTGTCAGCCTCTATACATCTCTCAATAAAATAATAAACATGCGAGGAATAAAACATGACAGGGCATGCTGCTATAGAAAACTAATCCACGCTATTGTGTATCACCCCGTTATCAACCCAAAGTTGATTAGTTTCCAATACCAGCACTTTCCAAAGTGTTTTATTCCTAACAGCAATAACGAATGACCAGGGACCGACCGTTACCCTGACCGTTACTGAAGATGAACGAATGAGTAACGATAAATGAAACATCATGTTAACCATTCAGGGTTACATTTAATGTTAAACGTCCGCAAGTCAAGTCAGTTCCTGTTATCACCTACACTATCGTGATTTATAGCTCGGCTTGGGATGTTACCGAGAAACCGACACTCCTCTATCCGGAAGACTTTCCCATGACGGAAAAGTTACTCTTACAAAAAAACCCGACCCTGAAGACTCCTTCCGCCGATAATTAATAACCATCTCCTCACAGGATGCGTCATCATTTCAACAGTCATAAGTTTTTCTCTGTTAAATGTCAACACTTTGTTTTTCAATCTGCTTATTATTATACTATTATTATTATCATATAGATCATCCTCTGTATATGTTCCTGTGAAAGAGTAGTGAAACGCTAACATATTAGAACAAGTGCATTAATAGTAACCTGCGATTTGAATTACAGACAGCACTTTTAGGAAAAACGCCTCGTGACCAATCAGGTTCAAGAATTCACAGCCCTGTGGTCTAATTAAGAAAGAATTGCTCAACCTGGCCTTAAAAAAAAGGCCAGATAACCTGCAATATTAACCTTAAAGTGAAACTTAAGATGCTATTACATGTGTTAATGCAAATGGGCATCTTCAGCCTTACTCTCATTCTGTCATAACTCCATTATCATCTCTCCCTCTCTCCATCTCCATGTAATCAGAGAAGGCTGCCGGATTGAGAACGTGCAAAAGAATATAAAATGCAGGAAGTATGCTTTTAACATGCTGCAGCTGATGGCCTTCCCCAAGTACTACCGGCCGCCGGAGGGGACGTACGGGAAGGTGGACTCGTGAGACGAGACGTATACACGCTGGACTTCGACTTCATGTAGTCTTCATGGATAATAATGTTTGGTCATGATGTAAGGATCTCAAAAAAAAAAATTTTTTTTTAATGCATGTACATATATATATATATATATATCTTCAGCTGTTGACTGCATTGAATGCAGTATTACAATTATTATATGTGTTATATGTGTGTGTTATAAAGTCATTAAGATAAAGTTTGTTTTAGCATTTTATTGTGTAGTGGTTGGTATATTTGTAGTTTGTTTGTTTGGTTGGTTGTTTTTTTTTTTTTTATACTTTTTTGTTAACAGATTGGATTGTTACATACACTAAAGTCCAAAATTTGTTTTCTTTTTTTTTTTTTTTCGGTTAACAGGATGTTTGCAGCGTTTGTATAAATGTGCCTGATTCCTGTATACGCTTGTGTGTAAAGATGCTTTCGGTCTATAGTACATGTATTTATATGAAGTGTCCAAGCCACAGAGTGGCCAAACCGTCGAGTTTTTATTTGTCTAACAGAGTGCAATACGTGTAGGTGGTCAGGAAGTGTGTTCGTTCAGAGAACTTGGATGCATGGAATATTTCTCCATCCTGCAAGTGCAAATACAAACCTACACAAATGATCCGAGAAGGTTGTTTTGTTTTTCTTTTTTTGTTTGTTAGATGTCAAAAAGTCAATGTGCTTTTTTTTCCACTTGCCTATTTTTTCCCCAGAAAAAGCACTAACATGAGTGCATATTAATTACAATAACCAGACCTAGCTAGTGTCAGCTAAATATCTCGTCTAGCTTGCAGTCTAGGTTAGATTTTAGTAGTAGTAGTAGTAGTAGTGCTGAGGAAATATAGATCTGGTAATAATGTGTGTCTTCTTGTGTGACTTGGCTGTACGCAGCCAAGCGCGATGAGATGGACACGGTTTTCATTTTTCTCGTCCAGCACCCACGTTGTTTAAATAGTAAATGCACTTCTGAGCACCCATGGGTGTGGTAGTCTTGAAATGATGTGTGGTCAGGTGTATAGTTGGTGCATTCCTATATTAAGCAGTGGATTGCGCAATTGACCAACAGAAACCTGTGGCTCAGTATTTCAGTATTTTAAGGACGCATTATGAAGATAGTAATATGTGCCTACATAGCCAAGTGCACAATGCATGTACACTCTGCTTGTCACACACACACAATTCCTCTGAAGAGAAGCATTCGTTCCTCCTACCTGGCAAATCCGCTAATATAATAGCAATCCACTGAGGTGCAAACGCACCTGGTTCTTAAAGGGAATGGAAGGTGACACTGATTGGTTTATTGCATGTGACGCCAAAAACACATCCATGATTAATGAAGAGACTAAGTGCAACCCTTTTGAACCATGCACCAGACTAAACTAGCAAAAGTGGATCTGGACATGCCTTCCGCCATGCAGACTCAGACAATGCGCTTAGATAATTAAAATATAGTTGATGTACCAATGTCACATCAAATCCTGGTGTATGTCTGGAATACACAAGACAAGTTGTAAATTTCAGTTACGTTGCAACATTGGAATATTGGTAGTATTTCTACATGTAGTAAATCTCTTCATTTTAGCTCACTAAGAAAACTTTCAGTTTTCCCCCATGTATGTTTTTCCACCTTTCCTGGCACCGATTAGCAAGCTGAGATGAGGAAGGGAATACAATGCAACTTTTATTAACTGGCCAAAATGGCGGTAAAAGCACTTACTTTCCATGGAATTACATATAAAATGTGCATAGGCTGTTGCAGGGGGAAAAAATGTGAATGCACAATGTCTTTCATAACTCTTTTTCTTCCCACAGATTGCTTCTCTGTCTGTACTTATTCACACACCCATGCGCCCTTTCTAAAAGTGCTCCTCTTTTGGTTGCTTTTATGCCACCATATTAACAATTTGCCATAAATTCGCAATAGTTAAATAATTCTTTTATACCTCCAGACACCATTAATTCCTCCCAGGAATTAAAGATTATCAAGGGCTAATTGTGAATGCTTACATTTACGGTTTATATCTACATGCATGTAGCACTCATGACGTGTATGTTCAATATGTTGTAGATTAATAACGATTAAAGATCCCCCGTACAAATGTTTTATAAGCTTAAGATTAGTGTAAACTAATAAACAGAGTTCACGGAGTCCTGTAATGATGGCAGAAAGTCCATGAACTTTGAGACTGTCTCACACAGGAAGGTGAAGTCGGTACAGGACATGCACTTATCATGTGTGACAGATCATGTAAAGTTTCATGTTTCCAAAAGGAAATGTGAAATCCAGTACTGTTTTCCGATGTCAGGTAATGTAAAGCAGGCATGAAAAGCCTCTCAAACGCCAGGCATTTCTCCTAAACTACCCAAGCACAGATCAAATAGCAGTCATCTTCTTTATCTAAAGCGTTCCACTAAAACTGAAACCTAACCTCGGTTTTTTTTTTAGCTCCCTTTAAAGGTTAGAAAAGCATACCTTGGAGTTTTTCAAGCTCTTTCACACGACAGAAAACAATACAGACTAGTTTTGTGATTGTGCACGTATAAAACAATTCCGGACACTTGGAACAGAACTACTCATGAAGTCCACTCCGTAGTTGATTATTTTCCAATAATATGTAGATTATGTGGACTTTTTGCTGTAAAAGTCCCTGTAAATTAGTTGTTACTATAGAAATGATAATTATGACATCGTATTAGGGCCATTGTAGCACTACTAGTGTGAGCGGACGATCTTAACTATAATAACCAGATCTCGCTAATGTCAACTAAATATCTCATCTAGTTTGGTAGATTCAAATTATTACTACCAGTAATGATCTGGTAATAATGAGGCCTATAATAATAATGCTGTAAATTTGGAAGCAGAATGTCAAGAGATTTGAGCTGCTTGTGTGACTTGACAGTATGCAGCCATGATCGTGTATATTTAACAACAGGAAGAATAAAACAATTGAGGATACGTATAACAGAGCTACTCTTGAAGTCCACCTTGAATTTGACTTATGTATTGTAATATTGTTATAGTATTATAGGTGGAGGGGTGATATTCTGAGAATAAAGTCGCAAATTTACAAGAAATAAACTCCTATGTATTCTCAGAGATTGTAAAGTCATACATTTGAGAGGAAGATTCTCCGAGATTTAAGTCACAATTCACAAGATTTATCACAAATTCCACGACAAACGCTGCATTTCCTTTAACACTCAATTCCAGAGTGCAGAGATTTGGGCAAATGTGAAGACTCCATCCACCGAAAGTAACAGGAAACTGGTCTTGCGCAATAATTATACATTTATACACAACTGTTTGCTTTATACATTCATCTCCCATTGCATCCAAGAAACACAACAATCACATTCTTTCTGGCTGCAGTGCATGCTGGGAAATGTGGCTGAAAATCCCTTATATATATCCCTAATAATTGTGCGCTCAAGGAGGAAAGACCGCATTTCCTACAACTCTCAACTTAGACACTGCATCTATTGTGTGATAAATTTTGAGTTTCTTCTTGGAATACTACCCCCGTCCCACAGGTGCTTTTTTTTTTTTTTTTTTTTACCCACAGTTGCCCTAACATGTCGTCGTACATAACGGATTAAAATCTAAATTCGGGCCATCGAAGAGCTGCTATTTATTGGATTAAAACCTTTAACTGCATTAGTGATAAAATGCACGTTAGCACAGAGATGACTCACAATAATGTCAGTGTGTGAATAACTGCTTTATTAGATTCATTAGACTCCAAACAGAGTAAAGGCAAAACATGTAAGGTCATAGAACAAAATGCACACACCTTGGGTACAATAAGATGATGTCTGTAATATAATAAATATATACACACACACACACACACACATAAACATATGAATTTATAGACCATATACAAAACCCCAGTACTGTACATAAATTGTTTTTATATGTGACTATCTTTTGGTCATCTTACCATGATAAACAGAAATAATAACATGAGCTGGTTTAAGTATATGAGTAAACTGTGTATGTAATATATATGAGCAGCAATCCAGCATGTTTAGAGAGGAATTGCAACCTGCCAGTCATTCAATAACAGGTCGCTGGACTCTAACCTAGCGAGGTTCAGGTGGAACAGTGCCTAATCAAATCACCTGTATGAAGCCTGTTGTTCCTAACCCAGGCCTGCATCACCATGAACTACTGTGATCTGGGCTTCCTGACCTGAATTTTAACACCAGTAAAACACCTGTGTTACAGTTTAAAAACCAGTCACCCAGTTGGGTTTTGGAATTGTTTTGAGATGCTTATAAGTTAAAATATGTTTGAATTAAAACAGTAAAAAGTAATTATTATTAGCAAAACAGAGAAACCACTTCAAATCCTCTAATGTTTCTAGATATATCTAGATTTTAAGGATATGCACGAAATAGTAAAGACTATTCATCATTCGATATAGTATATTCATGCTACAGTGTGCATATATATATATATATATATATATATATATATGCTATAGCTTATACTCAGTAACATTTTTTATCAATAATTACTTTTTAGCTTTTCTTTTAGTTAATCATTTCTTTTTAAGGTCAGGTTTATGTGTAGACCCCAACTAAAATCATGGTAGCAACAGGCTGAGAAGATCAGTCCAGACTTCTCTGTCCCTAGTCATAGATTCCAGCTCCTCTCAGGAGGATGGGGATGTCCCCAAGCCAACTTTGTGATATAATCTCTCCAGCAGGTCTTGAGTCTACCCGAAGGTGGCTTGCCTGTTACAGCAGAACAGTGTAACATGCCCAAACCAGAGGGTCAAGCCAGCAACCCTGCAGAAGAACATCATTTCCACTGCTTGTACTCTATCGGTCACCTACAACTTGTGACCATGTGTAAGGATAGGGTTGTAGATTGACAAGTGAACGGAGAGTCCGAAAACTCCTGCGGTCCTGCTTCACCAGCGCAGACTGTTACAGTGACTGTAACACTGCTGCTGACCTGCTCCGTTAGTCAACCCCATTGTTCTTTTCCCATCAATTGGTGGTGGATCAATGGTTAATGGTGGCTCTGTGATCTGATCTGAAGGTTGGGGGGTCACGCCCCAGCACCGCTAAGCTGCCACTTTTCAACCCTTAAGCAAGGCCCTTATCCCTCCCTGATCCAGTATCACTGTATCATGGCTGAGATTCCAAGCTGGGATATGCAAAGCAAGGAATTTCACTGTGCTGTAATGTATATGTGGCAAATAAAGGCTTCTTTCTTATTCCATGGATTCCAAGATATCTTCTCACCTGAAGGGAGCATCCCTCTCTTTTCTGTCATGGTGGGGTTGATTTTCATCCCAGCAGTGAAATGCCCAAAGTGCAGTATAAGGAACATGGAAGAGCTTGGATTGCTAAGAGCTGGACTACTTGTTTTCCTATAAAACTGCCCAGGACGACTAGTTTGGCATTTTTCTGACAAAAACATTAACAAATGCCTGTGTAAGTAGACAAATGGCTAGAATTCCTGCAGTTGGAGTACTTTCATAAACGCAGATTAAGCCAAGCTATGGCCAGAATAAACACTGCTGACAGGAATTTCCTATGGGAACAATGAGTCCTCACCTAGCTTAAGAATTCAAACATTTTATCACAGCTATTAATATGTGCTACATCAAATTCAACGAAAGATAAGAAATACAAGTTGTATAAAAATAGATATACAATCATTTATAAAAAAAAATAATAATCAAATTAGCACATTTGACCTAAGCATAAGAATAACCTTGTATAATGTAGGTCTCCGTGTTAATAATAAATATTAACATAGCATTAAAGTTAGTGACATTAATACCGTTTCAGTCTGAGCACATGCAAAAAAAAAACTTACTTACATCATGGCTAGGGTGTAAATTAAATGTTTTCTTTACAGTCCTTAGGGTTCAGTATTGAATGTAATTTCTTAATAAACTCCTCTATTCTTGAATAGAACGTTGTAGAGTTGACAAGTGGATGAGTTTCACATGCTGAACAGTTGCTGCGACTCTAGAAAATATGGAAGAAAACTGCATGTTGGTTAAAAAGATAACACACAGTTAAACACTGAATCGAGTTAGTTTTACAATACAACCTCGGTGTTCAGACCTAGGGTTAGAAAGCTAACAGTGAAAATTACTGCTGTTTACATTCCACACAATGCTAATGCTAACGTAGCTCTTGATCTTCTGCTAAAAGCTATAAACTAACATCGGTAGGTTCACCCCGATGGCTTTCACATCGTAGCGGGAGATTTTAATCAGGCAAACCTGAAGTTGGTACTTCCTAAATTTTTCCAATCATCCTGGACATCCTAGTCAGTCTGACTTAGGCCTTCCTTCACTTTCTGCGCCTGAATAAAGGACTGTGTCACCAACCGCCTACAGACAGTGAAATTTGGCCGTCGCTTCTCCTCCACTCACTTACTCAACACTGGGTCTCCACAAGGCTGTGTGCTGAGTCCACTGCTCTTTGCCCTTTACAGCCATGATTGCAGACCAGCTCCTCCTAATAACACCATCATCAAATTTGCTGATGACACTATGGTGGTTGAACTCATCTCAGAGGGGCATGAGTCTGCCTACAGAGATGAGATCTTGAAATTCTCAGCTTGGAGTTCAGCAAACAATCTTACACTGAACACCGTGAAAACAAAGGAAATCATCTGTAACATCAGGAAGAACATCGCCTCCCTGTAAGTAAACAGTGACTGCGTGGAGAGGCCCCCAGCCTCTAGGTTCTGTTATCTCTGGTGACCTGAGCTGGACTGCAAATACCACTGCGGATCATTAAAAAGGCACAGCGACGACTTTGATTCCTGAGAGTGTTTAGGAAGCAGGAACTGGGCAACATTTTACCGCTCCTCCACTGGGAACATGACATATGGTATCACAGAGTGGTACAGAAGGAGCAAAGAGGAGGGGGCTTCACCATATCATCAAGACAGATCAGGAGACTGTCGGCCGCTCTCTTCCGTCCCTACAAGACTTGTACATTTCCTGATGCAAAAACATCTCGAAGAACCCCTCACATCTGTTTGACCTGTTGCCCTCCGGTAAGCATTACACATCCATCAAAGCAACGACCAACATACTCAGAGACAGCTTCTTTCCCAGAACCATAAAAACATTGATCTTTAACATGCACTGACCATTTCTCTCTGTCTCTGCCTCTCTCCATCTCTCTTTATCACCCCTACCTCTTCTTTGGGTGTGCAATAATCCAATAATAATACAATAACAATAATAATATGTAATTAATTACAGCCAAGTGCAATATTTGTTCGATGTGCAATAATTATTATTATTCAAAGAAGTATTTGATTATTCATTATTAGTAATTCTCTGAACAATATCCATATTACTTGGTAGTTAAATAGTGCTTGTATCATTCCATTGCAAATACTTCTCTGCCTAGCAACACCGCAGTTATTGCTCAGCAATACCGTACTGGTAACTGTATTCCCTTCTTTGTTAAACATTAGTACTCACATACTTTTTTTATTTAGTAGTTTCATATGAATTATTTTGTTTATTTACTGTGTAAGTGACTGAATGTTTGTTTTCATTGTACCTGAAATGTAATGAGTAGCTGCTCTGGAATTTTGTCATACATGGTATAATGATTGTGGATAATGGTTTCTACTGTAGGTGGAAAAATTAATAACTGTACCGTTTGTAGAAAATGTTTGGATCAAAAAAGCAGCAGACTTACACTGGAAGCGTTGTAGACTTTTCTAAGTTGGTAAATTTGTTGTAGGTTGGATTTGTTGGTTTCCTCACTGAGTGTTTCATTTTCCTCATTGAGTATAACATTCAACTCCAGCAGGTAGCAGTACATTAACTTGTTAGTGCATTTCTACAAACAGAATGAAACTTCATGAACAGCATGTAGGAACCGCACATATATCCTGTGGACGTCATATTAGAGATTATTATATCTGAGCAATTAGAAATCACTAAACATTGTTGCAAAGTTAAAACTAATGCTCTTGGAACACATGGATTTATTTTATTAGATAAATGAAATGAACTTACAGTGACATCTGGGTCAGGTGCATACAAGGATGCTGTCGATACCTAAAAACAAAATGATTTGCGACCATTAAACACCCGGCCTGTTTTTTCAACCGGTAAATATGCAGGGAAAAAAACAACAGCAAAGCAAGTAGCAGTCATACAACTCACCATATACCACGTATAATATGTAGCTTAGGAATTAGCAAGTGTAAATATAGCTTACTTTAAACAAGTGAGTCATGTTATCGAGCACCACCTGCAGTTCGTTCAGATGCTGTTCACAGTGAGCATCCACACGAGTTGTAAATACACTCAGACAGCTGCACAGGGGTGAAAAATTTTATTTTTCAAACTTTACATTTAAATCCCATTAGTAAAAATTTTACAATCCATTTTGAAATCCATAAAAATATTTTGATGTATGTTATACACCATGTGAAGATCCCTCAGGAACTGATTTAATATGATCCTAATTAAAGAGGCTAATTTGTGTGTGTGTGTGTGTGTGCGTGTGCATGTGTGTGTGTGGTTAGCGGGTGATTTACAAAGGATTACTGCAATACGTAAATGATATGCAAACTAGGATGAAGAACTAATCTTCTAAATAATATTCAAATAAGGTTGCGTCATGCTATGAGATCTCGTTAAGATCTTAACGTTTCCCAGAAAGAGTAAAACAACATTTATTACACAAAGCAATAAGACGAAAGCTGTTCAAAATATGATATGAATGCAAAACAATGCAGAGCACTGAACATGACAGACATGTAAAATATAGTTGTACATGCTCTGGGCAAGCAGTACACATCAAATTGGTCATTTGAAACCAGTAATTTTGAGAAACGATATGATACTGAGTTATTGTTCTGAGAAAGCTTAATAAAATAATGTGGGGTTTTATTTGTCTGACTATTTTGTTAATTTAAAGAAACAGACTTCCGCAAGTTTAATACAGTTAATTTGTGCAAACAATTGTCAGGTCCTGAATTAATCTATTTACACAGACACATTAAACAGAATAGCGCCAAATTGTGCATTCATTAAGTCAAACATGTAAATGGACCAGAGTTATCGTGCTCATTTGAATCTTCTGTAGACTTTGCACTTTTAATTTGTTATTTTCTGGCAGTTGCCAAGTGTCTTTTTACACACCCTAATATTTAGTTAATCAGTACTGCTTGTCTGGAGTTTGTCTGATATCTGCTCATTACGAGGGTGGGAGGATGACATAAACATCACCGGCAAAGCATTTGCTTCATGCTCTAGGAAAAGGAGCCAACTGTAATAGTAACATGGACGTCAGAGGTGAAGTGTTGTGAATTTTGATCTGACTGATCTTCTAATGCTTGCTCCGCAGTGTATCTGATTAACTTTCGTGCTCTGCTCACTAAGACCCTGTTTACACTTGGTATTGAAATGCATCTTGGGTGATCGGATCACAAGTGGACAGCGCTAAATACAAGTCTAAATGACTACCAAGACGCATTCATGATGCATTCACACAATCCACTTGACAAGGACGCATTTGACCACATATTTCTGTAGCTAATATGTCCTGATGTGTCCCCAACAAGGAATACACATCATTAACGCAGGATGTGCTGACAGTACATCAACACTTGAAAATAATGGAGAGGTGGACTGATGTACGTGGTTGAAGTGCAAGAAAATAATGAAGGTATGTCGCAGGTTTAATGTTTTTAACATAACTGTGCGTGTGGCACTGGGAACTAGCAGAAGTGATTTAGACAGTAATGAAATCTGAACACAAGTGGTCAGCTGGATACCTTGTGGATGCATGATAGACAATGTGTCTCAGCTGTCCACTTGTGATGCGTTTTAAAACCTAGTGTAAACAGGGCCTAATTAGCAATGGCTGTCTGTACTGTTTACTGTCATGATATCTATCTATCTATCTGTCCATCGAAATATATATATATATATAAATTATATGATAAAAATCAGTTTATTGATATTTGGGCAGCTGAGATGAAAAGTAATATTTGAAATTACAAACCTCGAAAACTTTGAATATGTTTTGGGGAACAGTAAAGGCACACAAAACCACTTCTCATGCCCGGGCATGCTCCTACCAGCAGGTGAGAGCGCAAATAAGACATGGCGGAAACATGAGTGAATTCATCTATTTTTTTAGGTGTTTTTTGTTGTAAAAAAGGAAGTTGTTTTCAGTTAATATTTTGCCACTTTCTGTAATCTGTGTTGTTATCTGAATATACACCAAAGCCCGTCCTGTGATCTTGTAGACCCTCCTGGTGGCAAGTGCGCCATTTTGAACGCCATCTATTTGCCCTTGCTACTGTCAAATCTGAACGTTGTCTATTTCAATTTTTTAATGTGTGAAATTATGGTTTCAATTAATCAATTTGACATGAACAACAGGAAAGCTAAGTGGATTTTCTGACAGCCTTTATGCTCCATACAGAATGTGCTGTGCTTGAGTTGGACTACTTTCCAAAATCAGAACATGTACCAACCTCCACCCTCAAGCAGTAGTATAATGGAGAAGAGAGAAAAAAATAAGGATGTGGCTACGTTTCTTAATCTCAGTGATTCAAAGGTAAGGAATGCCTTATTGAATAAAACTGAACCATAAAATAAATCTTCATTGCTGCAACTTTGTTGCCTACTGTCTCAGTATCAGGCTCATACTTCATTACTGGTACATGTTTAAGAGTGATATACCTCAGAATTAAGAAAGAATTCCAGCCCTCAAGGTTTATATGGTACTCCAGATTACTGCCAGCGCCCCAAACAACATAGATACACCTCAAGGTTCTCTGCAAGGAAGAAAAGCATTTTTTAAAGAAACCAAAACATCCTGAGACGTGCATGTATATTCCATTTGTGCAAAATGACCGCTTCAAATGCAATTGTATTATTAGTATTATTATTATTATTATTATTAGGAACCCACTAACTTGTATACATCTATAGTCTATACTTGTATAAGTCTATATCTTATAATATTATATATAGTCTATAGTATTAATAATATAGTATAATATAGTTTTAATATGCCTATAGAATACCGGCGACAAAAGTAATGTGTTCAGCCATTACAAGCCACCAGAAGAGCGTCAGTGTTGTTCAGTACCGATTCTACAATCTCCAGAACTGTACTCAGGCAAGAAAAACTGTTCAACCACAAGATTTTCCCCCAGTTAGTGTTTCGATGATTATTCAATGATCGTCTTACACATCACTCAAATATCTCTCTAAGTTCAATCACTTGAGATCTGGTGACTGAGAAGGTGCGTGATTCATGACTCATCATTTTAGTACTCATTAAACCATTCAGCGAGCCCTCGTGCCATGAGGACGGAGACCACGATAGAAATTGGATCGTGATTAGTCAGAAGAGCTTCACCCTAAGTGGAGCCAGACCATGCCATTGGTCCTTGAATTAATCTTCTCTGTTCATGGTAACATGTTGTGTTAGCTAATGTTTCTCAAAGCTAATGGTGTTAACTAATGACCATGAATATGAAATGTCAGTTTACTAATAAACGTCTCAAGAAACTGCGTAAGATCTTTAGTAATATCTTTAGCTAGCTAACGAAATGTTTAGTAGCCACAACAAAGCTTTTCCAGTTTTTGGGCTACCTGTTGTACAATCAAACTGAAAGACTGTCAGCTGGAATGTACTGGTAGAAGGAAACATTTTCATTTTCATTTCCAAAACTAATTCCACATTTCATTTCCGCACCAAATCTGCATTTCATTTCCGCACTACATTGCAAACGTTATTTTAAAGACAATAAATATAGCAATAAGGTCATTTGAAGTCTGAAACAAATTTGAAATGCGTATTGATCTGTTTAGTCAAATATTAAGTAACCTGTTAAATAACTGGAATATATAACCAGTTCGACCGGTTTGGCTGGTGTTTTGGCAGCTGGTAACTGATTGAACCAAGCTGGGATTTTCCAGTAGGGTAACTTGTTAAACGTTTAGATGCTACAGCATTTCCAAATAACAATTTACTTAATCATGACTAAGTAAAGCTAGTTAACCCCATGTTTGGCTGGTTAACAAGCATTTCACATTAACAAATAATTTTCAACTTAAATTTAAAACGTACAAGCTTTGTCTAAGAAAATGAAGCATCTTGTTCTATCCAAATCAGCCTTTTTAAATAAATGATGAAATACTGTAATTACAGAATTTTGTAAAAGTTTCAAAAAAAAAAAAGCTGAATGAGGTCATTAAATTGTAGTCCACTTGGAAGGTGCCATGGAGCATGTCGTCAGGCTGCGGATTTCCCTCCTGTGGAGCTATTGCAACATATGTGCCAACAAAAGATGGACTTTAAGAGGTATATACATCCAATAGTATCTGTAAGATTGTATACATATATTGTACTCTGTAAGATGATATGGCACAAAGACATGAGGTACTTCCATCTAGTCAATAATAGCAAACCATGCTGCACTATGGAAATGGTTTTTTGTGTGTCTGGGTGCATACGAGCTTCTGTATTGTTTTTATAGAACAGTTTTATAACTAAGAAATTAATATTGCGTAACACATCTTGGACACAATTAGAGCAAATAATTACTACTGTAGTAACAGTTTCAGTGGGACTGTTCATAGAATTGCGATTTAATTTGGTGAACAACACAGACGAACAATTTGATGAACACACGCACAAAGCAGAGTGATACAAATTGTGAAACATCCAAGTGTGCTTATACTTAACATAAGCACTCTTGGAATGCCTCTCCATCCATCTATCCATTATGAGAGGACGAGAGGCGGGGTACACCCTAGGCAGGTGTACACAGAGACGAACCATTCACACTCACATTCACACCTATGGGCAATTCAGTTTACAGAAGCCAGTTTACATAATCTGTCTTTGGACTGTGGGAGGAAACCGGCGCACCCAGAGAAAAAATATGCAGGCACAGGGAGAACGTGCAAACTCCACACAGTCGGCCACAAGATTCGAACTGAGAAACGGCTTGCTTTGAGGTGACAGTGCTAAGCACTGCACGACCGTGCTACCCCAGAATGCCACTCAAATTAGTGGACTATAACTGAATGCTTTATATATCTGGAATATATCTGGGATCTCAAATTTGTTAAAAGAAAAAGAATATTTGGGGGGAAAACAAGAAAAGGTCTGTGGACTACAACAGAAGTTCAATCAAAAGTTTCATAGACCACCTCGTACACAAAAAACCCTCTTTAGATTTACAGTTACAGCCTTTTGCAGCTGATTCTATCCCAAGCAACTTCAGATAGGTCAGGATAATGGCATTTTGTTAGAACTCTGTTAGAGAGTAATCAGTAGGAGAATTGCTTGTTTCTTCAGTGAAGGGTTGGTGCCGAGTCAAATGTGCGGTCAAGAGTTGAGTTTTCTGTTTTTGTTTGAAGACAGACAATGGATTGGGTGTTCATATAGCCAGTAGTTCATTTTATGACCTCAGGGAAGGACAAAGAAGAATTTGGACACGCGATGGTGGGAAGGCATGTCACACTAGTTGTTCCAAGGAAGAAGTTTAGTCTCATAAAGCAAGTGGTGGTCTATGTTTGACTTTGATGTGCAAAAATTAGCGTTTAAAATCTGAAGTGGTTGGGAACAGGAAGCCAATGGAGGGATTGCATAGGAGACGGGGCTGCACTTTGGATCAGTTGTTGATCCAAAAATTTGTTTTGCAACGTGCTTGTGGCTGGCAAGAGCAGCCATGCATGAGAAGGCAGTTATCCATGTTATACTGTATACTGTATACCCTGTTGACTGTATTAACTGCATTCCCACATCCATCAGCACTTCCATCAGCTTTTAAAATGCAAAACACTATAAAGGCGATAAACAAATGATAAATTTCATTTAAATTTTAAAAGATTTACAATTTGTTTATTTAATAACTAGCTTATTGTTAGTTTTACATCGCTAACATTGTGTCTTACTGAGCCTATTAAAGGAAAACGAATGTAACTCAAGTTTCTGTCACAAGCTTATAAAATATAAAAAGATTTTTTACTGCACTAGACATTCAAAGAGTGGTTTGGACAAATCCAGGTATATGAAAAAGTCTAAAATATGCCAGGCATATGAACATATACATCTATGGTATAGCTCCCAAACCACATACGACTGTGTGCAAATGCATACATTTTAAGACCTACATCTGTTCTTGTGATTATTGTGTATGATGCCCTGGGATGGACTGGAATTCCAGTCGATGTGTTTTCCTGCCTTGTGCTCTGGATCCACTGCAACCCGGACTTGGATAAAGCACTTACTGAAGATGAACAAATAAACAAATTCTCTCCCGCCCAGATTTGGCTCCAGATTCCCCGCAACCCAGACGGATAAAGCGGTGTAGATAATGGATGGATGTATATGTAACTGGACTTTCACAAACCCACTGCCGATATAAAACCGCTGATTGATGTCTTCAAGAATACATGCAGTGAACTATTCCCACTCCTCCATCATGGAAGTTTCTTGATGCGAAAACTATGCATTAATCCCACATTCCAATCCCACACTCACTGCAATCCTCAGACGGAACACAGTGAGCATATTGAGCTGTCTCAATTATATTTATTCATTTAGCTTAAGCTTTAATGCAACGCGACTTACAATTGAGGGACGTCTTACGGGAACTCACGTACTCAGTTCTGCCTAATACTTCATTCTGATTGGTCAGAAGGTGTTGAATTATCTATAACAGCAGTTCTGAGAGTAGTTCTTGTTGAAAGCCAAATTATGTCAATAATTGTAAGCCAAATATCAATAATATTCTTGATCTAACAAGTAATTGTTTTTGTACTCACAGCTTATTTACAGGGACCTGTCTAGCGGGTGCTCCAGATATTGTAAAACTAATATGAAACTGATTAAAAATGTTTTGTTAATCAACAAAGCAAAAGATTTAATTGTTTATATGGTTTGTTTAACATTTTTGGAAAGAGTCTCCAGTGTAAGCACGTCATATTTTTCCATCGCAAGAAAGTCTTTGGGATAAGAATTTTTTTTTTTCCCCCCAGTAACATGAAAAACTGCATTTATTTCACTCTTATTCGTTTCCAGAGAAGGTGAGGGAACAACTGTTTATAGCGTTTTATGTAAATGAAAACAGGAACTAACTTATTTCAATGGAAACTATTAATGGATGAAGAGTATGATGTGTCATTTAATGAATAAATACAAATGTATAAGTGTTGTCAAGTTTGCGTCGGGTCACTTCACATCACCATGTTTTGGTTGTTTTCCTACAACTGCATGGCGCATTTAATTTCATACCAAAAAGATGACGCATATTTCTAATGTTGGGAAAGTAATTACCTACAGTACATGGCCAAAAGTATGTGGACACCTGCTCATCACATCCGCATGAGCTTGTTGAACATCCCATTCTAAAACCAAGAGCATTAATATGGAGTTAGTTCACCCTTTGAAGCTATAACAGCCTCGCCTATTCTTAAAGGGCTTTCCACTAGATTTTGGAGCGTGGCTTGTCCGTTCAGCCAAAATGAAGTCAGGCTCCAATTTGTCCCAAAGGTGTCCCAGTGGGGCTGAGCTCAGGGCTCTGTGCAAGACACTTGATTTCGTCCACTCCAAACTTGACAAACCACAGAGCTCACGCTGTGCATGGTGCATTGTCATGCTGGAATAGTTCCAATGAAGGGAAATCTTAAATTCTACAGCATACAAGACAGCCTATACAATTGTGTGGCTCCAACTTTGTGGAAACAATCTGGGGAACATTCCCAGACATGAAGGTCAGGTGTCAATAAATATCTGGCCATACAATTTAGTGCATAAGGACAGGCTTCATAATAACTTACACAGTATTTATTATTGATTCTGTCTGACCTTCTTCTCTTTAGTGCAGCAGAGGACTGTGAGAACCAAACCCATTGCACATCTTGTCACAGCTATGACGGTTTTTATATTGTTTATACAATTCACAGTGTTTATATAGTGAACTATTTATTAATTTTTGATACAGTGCCACATTGACTTACATGGCATCTTTTATGTCCATCCAAAGTCTGCTCCAGGTCAGTTTTCTATTTATGTACGATCGATATAATCGATTCATTAGTATTTAATTGAAAATAGTTTTATGCTGACTGATTTGTGGCAGTGTATGTTTACAACTTTGCAAAGCCTTGTGTAAGGTCTAGTCTTTGTCAGACATAGTGTATAGGGATGTGTGTGATTATTTGGATATCCAAACTCGTCTAGTAGGACTTTACTGTTGAGATCATTCTTGTTGCCACATGAAAGTGAATCCTTTTTGTTCAACTCCACTTAGCATTTTTACCTAGAACGGTGAATGTAAGCTTAAAAAGGCAATTACTGTCCAATTATGTATGTTAAAGGTTTTTAGATGCGTGTTAATTTAAGGTAGTGTAGTACCTACGCTTTTCTCTAAGAGTGGTTAAAACTATTGTCAGATAGGAGTAACATTCAGTAACATACCGAAACCAATTCAGTTCTGTTCCATCAGTGTACAATAAGTAGCCTGTGTAATTCAGAAGAACTCAAACATCTGCCTAATGATTACTATTTTTTCATTCTCCAGGTCACCAGTTAAGCCGGCCGTTGCAAAAGCAACGTAACCATGACAACCAAAGTACCACTGAGCGAGTTCTTTAGGAGTGGGTTGAACTTTTTCCCCCTAGCCACGCCCACATCTCATCTGCTCCGAGTTCTGAAAGTGAAAGTATCTTCGATTAAAAACATGCGTCACTTTTTTTCACTTTTTGCTGCTGAATTCTTTATTTAGGTCTCATGTATATCTAAAGTGTGCGCGCTGTACTTTGTGCGCAGGAATGTAGTCCATCATATTCAAGCTATAATCACAGGACTTTTGTTTTGTACTGCATTATCAGGTACTAAAAAAAATATATATATATATATCACCTGCACTCCAGGATCATTTACGTCGATTAAAACCTAGGCTAGAGTTTAAACTTTAAATGCTCAGACATATTCCTGATGTCGCGTGCAGGGGATATTGTGAATGGGGTGAGACTGATTTTGGTCGTAGAATAAAAAGTCATTTCTATTGCATGCTGTAAAATGTTAACCATGATGTCTTGACAATAATGATCATAATGTGCAGTAGCCTACATTCATTTACATCTGTGACAGAAGCATGTATAGCCTATCCTATCCTGTATTTTTCTCCTAGGGCATTAGAACAGTTCTATTTATAAAGCAGGTATCCAGGCTACTTAAACTATGACATGTCTCAGTTGCAGTATTGAAACTTGCACACTGGAGAGATCCTGACAGCTGCTGTGGAGACTGAAGCTGTGTGTGTGTGTGTGTGTTTCTTTCTTTGCCCCTACCTTTGATTTATGCTTTTTGGGTTTACTTCCAAATCCCGAGACCACAATGAGGAAGAGGATGAGGACGAAGCTCATCGGCGCGATGTCTACCAGGGCCATGCAATATCGCGTTACATTTTCTCATCATGTCAAAGTCCGAGATCCGGTCCGAGCGACAGATCATACCGCTCCCACGTCCTTCTCACCGCGTCCATAGGCAACGTGCACACTTTCGGATTACTGCATCACATTCCCAGCCTAATCACAGCCGCGTGAAAGCCCAGCTTGGACTACACACACTTAACCGCTTGTGCACTTCAACCCTTCCCAAAACTGCCGCATCACAGCTTTCATTTCACTGCTCTTACATAAGAGGCGCTCCATTTAGCTGAACTGTCTAGTGGATACGTGATATCTAGTGTGAAGGGGTGGAGAAAACATTTGGGCAGGTTCTTTTTTTTCCCCCCCATATATTATATTTTACATACACACTACCTGTCAAATGTTTTTGCGCACCAAAGGTTTGTACTACCTTTCTATTTACTTCATAAACTTCAGGTCATGCAACAGGACAATAAACCCAAACACGTCTCCAGATTGTGTCAGAACTACTTATAAAGACAAGCTGAAACTCATGGCCTGGCCAGCATCTAGTTCGGGATGAACTTGGCAGAAAGGTGAAAGCGAAGCAGCATCACGCCTATAAAAATATTACAGGAGTGTTGGAATGAACTGACTTATATCTGCTAGAGGAGGCTGCTTTGATGACCAATTTTCTTGCGAATAAGGATACTCGAACTGTGAATGGTAAAATTCTTAGTCTACATTTTTATACCAGTATTTTTCTAGCCACTAACTTTGATTTTGTTTACATCGTAGTCCCATGCATATCAGTTAACCCAAACCCAGAACACCCCAAGAGCTTTCGGAGGCCATTTGTCTGTCCTATTGTCTTCTGTGTCTTCACTTTCACACCTTCACACACATACCCATCCTGACATATACACATTAACATACACACACACACACATCCTAACATACACACTCTAATATAATATACACATATCCTGGTTCACACACATTAACTTGACCCTATTATTAAAGTATGTTAGTTGTAATTGCACTATGCAGTAATGACGATGGGTTCCCTTTTGAGTCTGGTTCCTCTCAAGGTTTTCCTTGCCACCGTCGCCATCGCCACAGGCTTGCTCAATAGGGATGTAAATTTATATAGATAGAATTATAGATATAAATTTATAGATTCATAAGTTTCTGTTGTTATAGCGCTATTGTGGTGGTGGTTAGCACTGTCGCCTCACAGCAAGAAGGTCCTGGGTTCGATCCCCGGGTCACCCAGGGTGCCTTTCTGT
>JAQQZR010000038.1:720395-763821 GCA_030068235.1 Notoglanidium macrostoma | reverse complement strand
GCGTGTGTGGCTGTTTGTCTGTGTTGGCCCTGTGGTGGACTGGCGACCTGCCCAGGGTGTACCCCGTCTCTCGCCCGAACATGCTGGGATTGGCTCCAGCTTCCCCGCGACCCAGACAGATAAAGCGCTTTAGATAATGGATGGTCAATATGACATTGTTGGACACAAACTGTTTTGTTCTATGTCTTAACCTGCTGAATTCTGTTATCTTATTGTTTGTCAGTTTGCCTTGTTACGCAACTATCCTCAAGGCAAATAAGGTTCATCTAACGACTTCCACGTGATGGACGTGATGGAGGACTACTTTTTTAACTTTGACATATTTGGCCCTCCGTTAACCTTCACTGGTGCTTCAATCTGCTGATCTGGCTGGATTTCCTTATAGTACAGCCATGTTGAATTCTTTATTCTGATTGGTCAGAAGGTGTTTATTAATTTTCTATAACAGCAGCTCTGACTGTCATTTTAGCTACAAGGCTTATATTAACCTGCTCGTTCTAATACGTTATTGTTTCTATAGTAACAACTTACACAGTGAGGTTTCTGTGGTATAAGAGGAATTAAACCCTTCAGGTCACCCTGTTCTTGGAAAATAATCGTCTTAAGGATGCATCACACTACCCTGTCATTGATTTATTTTCCTGTAAGAGCATGCCCCCGAGTGTTTTATTCCTAACATCTCGCTTCACTGTCAAGGACCAAGGACGTTTCTTAAATCGTGCCTAGTTGTTTACTTTCCTTTCTTCTTAGCTTCTCCGTCTGAGGAAGTGAGGAAAGAGGCAAGGACAGGAAATGAGAACAGGAGGAATCAAGAACATCCTCTCTCATGGCTCTGCCTATACTGTGCCTACACACGTGAAGGTCCACTATGTAGGATTCAGTTGATTACAGCTATCTGAATGTCGCTCCCTTACCTGTGTTTTTCCAAGTGTGCATTAAAATGTACGGTGGCCTTCAGGTCCCCGTAGCGTAATTCTAAGTATTCACACTTCCTTGCTTTTTCCGTGCTAAATAATAAGTATGATCCTTCATTTTTCAAAATTTGGGTTCTCAAACTTGTTAGCCAGCACCAGCAAACACTGGTCTCTATTCTTTCTTCTTCCTTATCTGTCTTTTTTCTTCTTTATCATTAGTTCATTGGGAGCATTTGCATAACTCGCCACAATTTAAAAAAAAAATCCAATTAGGACGTGGCCGAGAGGTATCAAGCAGACATGGATTAGCATTTTGTTGGTCCAAGTGGCTGTGTCCATAACAAACGTCTCCAGGAGGAACATTAGGGCTTCCTGGTGTCATCCTGAGTAAATCTTTTTCTTTGTAAGCTTTCCTGTCTCTCATTAATCTGTCATTAAGAGCCTTGCTTTTCTTGTGAGATTCGAAAACATGATTACTTGGCGATAAAAATGAACGCTGTAGGGTTTTGGTTTTCCATTCCATAAAAAGAACAGAGGACAAACTTTGTCATTGGTGTGTTTTTAACTTTAGTCTACGCACCTGGCTGCCAGCGTAATTTACAGACCAAGCCCATTGTGTGTGTACGAGTCCATGGTTGCCTGTGACCTTTACGGCTGAAAGCTTTGTTACACAAGCAGCATTAAATCTAGTTCCTGTGCCTGTGTATTGCTCGAATCGGAGAACCTATGACTGAATTTTTATACAATTCTGCGCTATATACGAACACGTCTCTTGACGTGAACGGGAGTGTACATGTGGATTGCTCTGTGTCACTTTGTCCCTATCTCACGCTGTCCCTCCCTTTTCTCCTGACAGGTTGTTCCAGATGAACTCCCGTGATTGTCATAATGACTCATCAGTCATGGTGAGTACACTGATATACAGCTGTTACATTTAGGTAATGTTTATTTCTTCTCTCCTGCCACCACATGTAAGAAATCTCTAAAACACCACAAGGAACTAATAAGCTGTCTGATGAGTCAAAAGCATAAGTGGATATAAATGCTGATTTAGCCATATGAGCGGTGAGGAGATTGGGAAATATTGGATGAACAACGCAGGAAATGAATAATCGAAATGAATGCGTTCAATAAAATAGGCAAAGTAGGGATCTGGAAAACAGATGATAAACACTAAATGATAAAGAGGAGTAATACAAAGTAAAAATCACAGGATTCTCTTATCTGATTGGTCGGATTGATTAGTGAGGATTCGTTTTTACCGAATAAAAATCATGTGTAATCAGTGATATGGTGATGTTTTCTGTGAAGCGATGTTTATTTAACATTTATAGATGGTTTATCTCCAGTGTCAAGGCTTTCTCACATGTAGAGGTAAAGCTGTACATTTTCAGACTCGGGAAAACCTTCAGGCAGAGAAGGTTACGCTTTCCTGTTTCTTGTTAACATACATTGCAGGGCGGAAAAAAAAAAGAGTAGCTGATGAGGGACAGACTGTTTATCGCTACTATAACATATATAGGTACAGGTACTAACCTGATTTGTGACATTAACTGCAACTAAAAGTGAATAAAAAGTCTGACTTATGTGATTCTTAAAAGAGGTAGAGCACACATAAATGTGTGTAGAGCTGTAAACTAAATAAATGAGTGTACTGTGATGAAACACTAGTGTTAGTATTGACAACATTAGCATTTTTATAAAAATCTGCATTTTATGGGTTGAAAATGGCTCAAAACGCCACCTACTGGTTAAAATTATCATGAATTTTGCAAGGCAGTTGCTGACCATTCGGGACTTTTTCTACGTCGAAATCGTTATTTTAAAAAATAATAATACTTACATTTCCTGATCAGAAGTGGGCGGCCCCCCTATGCCCTAGCCCCCACCCTTGCATGGGAGTCTGTTGAAAGTCTGTTGCTTATTTGCAAATATACGTTGATCGAGATTTATTCACGGGAGTTTATGCTATTTTTTTTCGCTAACTCCACCCCTTCTTCAGCCCTGCACCCATCCTCAGTGCTTCCCCGCCACCTTGCCCTTTTTTTCTTCCATCTTTTATTTTTCAAAATTATGCAGTTACACTTCATTAATGAACTAATTGCTAGCATTGGCTGATTGCGGTGGTGTCGGAGAATACAGCACTACAGGGAAAAGTTGATTATTTTCCCGTAACTGCATACCCTGTCATGGTTTGTTCCTTACGTATTGACTGTTTGAGACTTTGGGAAATAAGTAGCAGTGATTTTTAAAACCTAACTCTATAAAAGTGAATAAATTGAACTTGGGCGGAGATATGGATTAGACTGCTTGAACACTTGGTGTTGAGAGATTGCGTGTTCTTAAAGATTATTGACGTATTGAGTCTTTAAATAAGGAGAAAGTTGAAATAATGACAGCCTTTTTTTCCACCCAACTTACAGTTCAGAGCTTTGCAATGTTGGCAATGAATTATTTTCAGTTATACAAGTCATAATTCTTGTTATACAACAGGTAGTTCCTGTCTACTAATTTGATTGGACGAGCAGCATTTCGACAGGGCTTGTATAAGAAAATATGATTCAAACTTGTATAGCCAGACTGGGTTCCACTGTGTTCTCCACAGATGAAGGAGTTGGTCTTGGTGCCGCACCGCGACGTCTACATGCGCAGGAGTCGGGGATTTATTTCATTCCGACGCTGCTAAAACCCATCTTCGTGCAAAGCCTAACAGACAAACGCAAGCTTGTTAATGTGGAGTCTTAGAAGTCATGTCGTCATGGAAACTTGTAAATGAGAAACCAGTAGGGTTGTTAAATCTAGTTTCTGCTATAGTACTGAAAAACTACAAAGGCAGATTATGAGTTGGTCTAAATGCTAAATCTCCTGCAGAGCATCTGTGTGCAGATTTTCTTTTTCCCCTTTTCAGTTTTTTTTTCTATTTTCCATGGACACTTGCTCCCTGTGACCTGATTGGGCGATCCACGCATTTTGTGATTCGTCATCGCGGATTTTCCTTCCGATAAAATTTTGTCGAACGACTAGCCCATGAAACACCTTCACGTCAAAGACGAGTGTTCATGCGTGGAAGATTTTTCTACCGTTTCATCTGTGAACGGAATGAATCAGGTTGTGGAAACGTTGACGGCTCTCGTTCATTTTGGGTCTCGAAACCCGGCGCTGTTTGACAACAGCAGGAAAACTTGTCTTTAAGCACAACATCTGGAAAAAAAAAGAAAGGAGCTCGGCAATGAAAACAGTTGGTGTACGGTCCATGGTACGTATCCTACTTGTGATGTGGTGAAGATCGTTAGAGTTTATAGATTGCAGTTTACAGACCGTCAGTGTTACAACTCCTGAGCCACGCAGTAAAACCCCCTGCGTTCTCACTGCTTCTCAGGAACGTTTTCTCTTTTCCCCCTTATTGTAAAAGAATAAGCACCAGCTCATCGGCACTACTATTATTCTTGCGCAATATTCAAGTGTTCTTTTCACATTTCTTCCGCATCGTTTATTCACGTCACCTTGAATGTGTAAAGACTTTAAAACGTGTGCTGACAGCAGCTTTAAATATGAACGTGGCCAAAAAAACCAACATTGAGCAGCGAGCATTATTTTCACCTTGCTCGTTCCTAACTTTCTCCAATTATTAGCCATGCGCAAATTTTAAAGATACTCTTTAATGATATAACTGTCGCATAAACATCGGAACAGCTGCAAATCAATTAATCCAATTTAATCTAATGTGTTTTCACTGGCTGAGCTCACGCCGAGACTCAGGTTTTTAAGAGTATCCACTGCTTCAGCCTCATCTTCCTCTTCTTCCTCGTCCTCTTCCTCGTCTTCGTCGTCGTCCTCGTCGTCCTCGTCCTCGATGTCGTCGTCTTCCTGGTCTGCGGCTCCTCCGGAGGCGGTGCTTTTCCAGTAGGAATCGTATCCGGATGCTCCGTAATAGTAGCTGTCGTCATCAGCGCCGCTCTGCCGGCCAAATTTATGAGTCCGAGCTGAAAACAGGGCCGAACAAAGAGACGGTTAGAATCAGATACAACAACAACTCCTCTCTGGGTCTTCATTCAAGACACAGTATTCTGACTAACTTATCATCCATAACAAGGAGTCTATCTATTAACCGATATTTTTGCTTCAACACCATCATTCCGCTGTATGTATAATCATTATACACTAACTGTGAAATCTGTCCCCGTAGTTATACAATCTGATGAATAGTGGTGCACAAACAGCGTAATGAGCTCTGTAGAAATAGCACACACTCACTGGACATGCTGAGATCTTTCGTCTCCTGCGTCTGGTGGCCACACTTGGGACACGGAGGCGCCTTGCCTTTCTCCTGTTTGAACACTTTGCTCCGAGCGTGCTCATCACAGAAGCAGGCCTAACGGGAAACAAAACCACAACACATTACGGAGATCCTGGAAGGCTCCGCTTTAATGTTTAATGCATTGTGTAATACTCATCAATCACGACACACAAAAGGCTCTTAAAGGACGTGGTTGTCTTTTGAGATGAGATGGAACTGCAGTGAAATTGTTCGATGGATAAATTTCATGGACGACGTGTAATAGATCTGTAGCTGTATTATTACGTACTTTGAAAATCTGACCGTAAACAAAAAGTAACTAACTTATCGGCCCAAAAAAATTAAAAAAAAAAAAAGAGGAGAGGGGCTAAAGACTTGCTGCAGTGACGTTTTGTTAACGGCACAAACCCAACAAATGATAGGATTTGTTCATCTGGGATATAAAGGACAATTTAAAACGATCGATCTGAGACTTTATTTCAGCCTTAAATCACTTGATCAGAATTCCAGTGGGTTAAATGTCTACATACACGAAGTTGATTGCCTCTACAGTCTGGAAGACTCCAGAAATTGTTGAGGACTTTTAGAAGCTTCCGATTGGCCAGCTATCATAATCAGGAGTTTACTGGGACAGCACCTATGGCTGTAAACGGGCCTACCCTTTAGAGCCAGTGCCTTTTGGCTTGTGATCACCATGGAAAAATCCAAAAAACTCAGCCAAAACCCTAGCACATAATAGTGGACCTGTCCAAGTTCAGTTCCTTCTTCCAAATAACTGAAGGTACCACAAGCACCTGTACAAACAACTGCCTGCGCATAAGAAACATTGGACTACACAGACACCAACGTTCAGGAAAGTGTCCTTTCAGGAAAGTACTCTGAAAATTGGTCTGAAAGGTTCAACGGAATTCCAAAACAACAAAGGAACCGGGAAGGAGCTGCAGGCATCAGTTACCAACGTACAGCATGTCCTTCCATTAGGATTGGAAACCTTTCCCATTTGAGCCAATACGCTGTCCTGACTGTGTGTTTGGCTTCGATACGTTGCAGGCATGACGTCCCACGGTCTTGCGCTCTCTCTCTTTCTCCAACGTATACTTTCTCACCCAGACGTGCTCTCGGGTACCAAAATCGGCCAGCAAATGATTTAATGTGAAACGGTACTCTGTGCCAACCAAATTTGATCAGTACCATGAAAAGTACCGGATTTGCTAGCCAACCCTAGCATCCTCCATTCTACATCGCCATGGCCTGAAAGGCTGTCGCTCAAAGGAAGGAGCCTCTACTCTACAACTTTACTAACTTTAAAACTACTCTAAAAATATTCTGAAATGACCTCACGTGGAAATAAGACAGATTCTGACTTAAGACGAGAAACATGTTTGTACCATGAAATGTCTAGAAATGTCTTTAGTGTTTCGCCTCAAATGTGCCATGATGCATATGATGTAATCTAGGAATACATGTTCAGGGGGCGGGGCTTATTTAATCCCCATCGATATGCTGGTCTTTCCAGCGAACACGCTCGGCCTTCCAAAATAATAAAAGATCATCAAAAAAAAATCAGGTCTTTTAGAGGTCATGTGGTCATAAGTAAGTAACCAGAAAAGTCTCGCTTCTGCTACGGCAGTGGAAAAACTATAAAGGCAGCTAATGTGTTGCGTTAATACATCATCTCCTGCACGTGGCTGTGATTTCCAATAATGCGTTTTTTGTTTTGTCGTTGGTTCCCCGGTTACATTTGTTTTCCAAGCAGAACCAGGAAGTAATATGCTTCGGCATGAGGCGCCGAGTTCAACGTAAATTAAAATTCAGGACTGCTAAACAGCAAAGATTAAATAACGCAGCCGTAATGTTACAATCTTACCGTCATCAGTCTGCATTCAGTGACCGGGAACAAGAAAGAACACAAATCGAGCGGGTCTTTAAGAGCCGAGCAGCTTTAGCTACGCCGGAGCCGATTTCCAGGCCACAAATATGTCAACATGACCTTGAACCAAATAAACTATCAAGATGTATTGTATATCAATATTTATAAACACGGCTCTATGATTAGACGTCTAAGTTATGTGAGGTTTACTGCACAAGGACATGAAGGGATGGATCCATCGCTCTCACCTTACATCGGAGACACGAGTGCTGGCCGAGTCGATTGCATGAAACACCTAAAAAGAGAAAATCAGGACAGTGGAAGACCTTAAAACCAGAAGAAGGTGCTCAGCGCAAGTTAGCATGGCTTTCTCAATACTCACATTTAAAAGTCTCTGCCTCCAGGACCTGGCAGCTGGCCTGATGCTCAAACTGATCGTCCTCGCACAGGAAGTTGTGACAAAAAGAGCAGCGGAAGATGCGGCCTCCTGTAGCACACAATGTTACAGAGATACATCCTTGATGACCGCACATCAGTATCAGATCTTATTCTGCCTTTATGTGTGTGTTTTACAGTAGAGCAGACTGGATTTCAACTTTTTCCTTTTTAATTATAGTCAATGCTGAGATTTATACCATGCTCCCACACACTGCGGTCACATTCGATGCAGTCTGCCTCAGCCAGGGGACAGGAACAGGCGTGTGTGCTCAGACACTTCCTTCCATGGCACACCCAGGCCTCGCAGAAGTCACATATTGCCCCCTAGATGCCCCCACCAAAAAAAAAGGACATAAGATACTCCATGTGAGTGCTCTGGAGCTTCAGCATCACCAACATTTCAGACTAAATATCACTCTTTGGTAAGAATGTCAGAATAATACCAGTGACTTTACACATTGTATCTGAAATGTACTGATTTTTCAAAGTGACCCACTTACTAGCCTACCAAATAGTGTGTGACGATAATACAGCTTTCTAACGGCTTCACAGAAAAGCCACCTCTATCCAGGGGTCCCAAGGAGCAAAACTGGCTAGGAGGGATAGCATACTCGCTCTCCCATGTCAATCACAGCAACATCAGCCAAGCGTGCGCAACAGCAAACATCCCAGTATTAATGTTATTATAAATCTGTCTCATTTGTTTTGATTTATCCTGATAAATTGAATATCCCAACTGCCTACGTCTACAAAAAAGCGAGTCAATTCTCAACGTGAACCCAAGAGTCGACACAAATAGCCGACTCCCTCTTGAACGACACTTCGGAGTTGAAGCTGACAATACAATTACGTGACAATATGTTTATATCACTGGTATCTTTAGTACTTCTATAACTAGACATGTATACATTCTTTTACTCGCTTCCCCAATTTGGTTCTGGCCAATCCCAAGGCAGCAGACACCTGCATCTTTTCAAACAACTTCTCGTGCATCACTTCATAACGTGGCCTTCTTCTGCGTACATGAACTCACCAGACGGCCATGTTGCCCTGATTGACAGATGAGACAGTAACCCAGCCCTCCTGCCCAAACAGCATGCTCGGTTTTGTCCAGATCTCTCACAGAAATCATAATCTGGTTTACTTCAGATTTGGGGAAATGTGAAAAACACGACAGCTCCTCATCCTCAGGGGAAACCAGGTTTTATCTACACTCCACATGTGGTTTCAATGACCGGAAAAGTCTACAAATTGCTGGATTTTCCAGAAAGCTGTAAAGCCAGACAGTGATAAAGAGTACAAATGAAAGCACTGTAATGACGGTGTGCTGCTTACCACCATGCCCATGCCCGTGCTGTGGACCCCGGGGTGTTTTATCACGCAGTCTGAGGACTTCATGCACTTCGTTTTACCTTTAAAAACAGGGAACGCAAAAATAAATCACCGTTATGAAGACGAGTCAGAACAGCATGCAGGTCGTGGACTTGATGTCATGAAACCGCTGAAGGTGATTAATGTGACTGTAGCGCAGTTAGTATGCTTTCTGTAATGTAAACAATTATCAGAAATATAGCTGTGAAAGACAGAACTCATTATCTGGAACTAAACTCTAAATAAAGTTGTGCAGCAATTGTTCATCCTGATTTTGCAACTTGTTAATGGTGTCGCTGTACATGGAACATCTGATAGCTTTGTTGGTGTACAGTTGCAGTCAGATGTTTACGTACAGTCACCATGGAAATGAAGGTCATGGCAACATCGCTTCCAGCATCCAGTTCACACTGGGCCTGTGCCTTGACGGTTCCTGACCAACTTCCTCTTAGCTGAAGGTGACAGTCTGGGTTTTCTTTCAGACCTTGGCAAAGCTGCTACATTTCTCCTGAACCTGTACTTGTCAACCAAACCCATTTTATGCTGCGTACAGAGAATCATGATCACGAACAGGAAGTTAAGAGGCCTTGGCCTTGGCAAAAGATATTTTGGAACTTCCAAAGCATCACTGAATTAACAATCTGGTGTATGGATATTTTTTGGACCCGGTGTTGATTTCAGAAAACCCCAAATAGATTCAAACTTGCACAACCAAATTCTTGGGTTTGCTTTCTATTAAAGGTGCGTGTTGAAAATACAACCGTCCCTAGAAAAAGAAAAGTTCAAAGAAACCGTTTAAAGCCTAATATCGCCATGATGTTCCTGTCCATGAGGACGGTATGTAAACTACTGACCGCAGCTGCCTTAGTTCAGCATCGTGCTCAAAATAAAGATGAAGGATTATACAAAGCTTTGCTTTCGTCTGCACTGATTTTATGGTTCCTAATTTGCAAGCAAGAAGAAGAAGACCATCACTGATCATGCAGATTCATCAGAAACGCAGAATAAGAGCTCCAACCACAAAGATCTCAGAAAAGGGATGTGAGCATAAAACACAGGAAAGGGGAATTTAAAATGAATGAAGCATGAGAGATCGGAGGGGTGGCGGGGAAATGGCAGGTTTTTCCAAGAAAGAAAATTCTGAGAAAAAGGACTATCACAAAAAATACCCCCTCTAACAATAAAGAGATTTAGGAAAGGAAAAAGGAAAAAGGGATTTAACTGAAAGGACAATTAGACAAAAGCACAAGAACTCACTACAATTTGTAGTTAAAACCTAAAGAAGGGGGACTTAACTAGAAAAATAGCTGTTTAACCACAAAATAATCAGGAACATAATTAAAAAAAAAACAAAAAAAAAAACAGATAATAAAACTCAGAAAATGGGTTTAACACCCAAACAAAAGCCAATAAAATCAGACTTTGGCAAAGTTGCTACAATTTTTAACAAGAGAAACCTCAGGAATTTAACCAAAAAAACAAACAAACAAACAAACAAAAAAAAAAACCACCAGGAAAAAGGTCTTTTAACTACAACAAAAAAAAAAGAAAAAAAAAAAGGAAGAAAACCTCAAAGTCAAAGGTATTTAACCATAAAAAACTACAAAAAGCTCAGAAAAGGCAATTTACCTCTTAAAAAACAAAACAAAACAAACAAAAAAAACCCCACAAAGAATGGGGCTTTAACTTCAGGAGAAAATGGATTTAACTACAAGAAAATTTGTATTTAATTACAAAAAACCCCCCAAAGAAATAGGAATCTAACCACAAATACACCTCCAAAAAGAGGAGTTAACCATAAAATTATAAGAACAAGGTGGAATTAGCTACAAAAACAATCAAAAAAATCAGAAAAAGGGGGGTTTAACTCCAAAAAGCCCCTAAAACAGGCATTTAACCACAAAGGAATTTAACAAAAATAATAATAAAGAAAAATTTAAAAAAAGGAATAAGGTCATTTAGTACCAAAAACAAAACCTCAGAAAAAGGGGGTTTTCTGAAAAAATCCAGAAACAACAGAAAACAATTTAGATTTAACTACAAAGCAAACAAACAAACAAGAAGATTTAAAAAAAAAAAAAAAAAAAAAAAGGAAAAGAGAGAGAAGAGAGAATAGGGTGTTCTTTATCCACAAAACATAATATTTCCCTCCTCAGATCTACGTGAAGTCCCAGGAGCTGGTGCAGTCCTGCGCTCTGACCTGTTAGTGCTGAACTCTAGCTAGTGCCAGAAGTGGCGTTTCTGTCTCAGACTCTCTCCCTGACTTCACGTAGCAGTTCCTGAAACGGTGCTCAAGCGGCTGTGTGCATCCTACAGAGAACAGAACCACCATGCATCTTCAATGAGAACGTACCACACTGAGCGCACGCGGGGAGCTTCTGCACCGACGCACAGAAGTAGCAAAACGCTCTGTTCTTCTGTCGTCTAACAGACAAACAAAAAACAAAACAAAAAAGAAACAAAGCGGCGTGTTATGACAAGACGATGAACACATTCCGGACATGCTCGTGTATCACATTACCAACAGGCGAGGACAAAGAAGAACAAAGATCTCCTGGAGCCCAGGACGGTCCGAGTGAATCCAGCGACTCACCTCACACACTTGTCACAGTCCTGACAAACGACAAAGAGGAATTCAGGAGTCAGTATTTCACTCTATACATTCTTATAACAAGTCAGTGGATATTAGTACAGGATTACACGGGAGACGGAAAAACAGTTAGCGTTCTTATTAGTAGATTAACTCAGGGGATTCGGGGACGTACCATGGCCGAGTTGCACGGGTGCTTTGCGACGTCGACGTGCTCTCGGTTAGCTCGGTTCTGCTTCTCTCGCACTTTCCGGTTTTCAGCCTTCTTGCGAGCTCCAGTCTTCTTCTTCGGCATCGTGGATGAGAGTAACTGCGCCCCAGTACACAACTGCAGAGAACAGGAGACATGACCAGAAAACCTTAAAGTACACATACCTTAAAATCCCTCCCTCCCTCCCTCACATATCAGGTAAACTTGATGTTACACACAGAGAGAGAGAGAGAGAGAGAGAGAGAGAGAGAGAGAGAGAGAGAGAGAGAGAGAGAGTTGCATAGACTAGTTGACTAACACACTGACTATTCAGGATGATGAACAAAACAGTGATAAAGAAACTAAATGTAATTTGTGCCTCTGAAAATATTTCAGAGTAGATTTTTTTTTTTTTACCTGTTTTGTAGATTAAATAATTTTTTCTTTTCCCCTACTTTTTTTTTCTTCGTTTTTGTTTTTTTGCTTAATTTCCTTTTTTACAGTTAAATTACTTTCATTATTCAAAGTATTTTTTAACAAAATCTCTGTGGCTTTTTTTTTTATTTTTTTAAACTTTATTAAATTGCTATTTTATTAGCGAAAGCCTTTTTTTTAATATATATTTTGTGGTTAAATTCCGATTTTAATCCTGAGATTTTTTTTGTAGTCCTGTTTTTTTTAAACCAGCTTTCATCCTGAGGTTTCAAAATCATTATTCATTTGATGTATGTCTTTTGTCATGTTCCCTTTTAACAAACTGCTCATTCAGATTCACTTGGTATACACAATGGCAAGATATTGCTGACGTTAAATTGTAAAGAAATTTGTTGATATGGCAACACAATGAATTCACATGTCGCGTCACACAAACAGGAAATGCCACACAGGTTCTCCCTGCACTGCTGACAGAGCTCAAATTTCACAGGTGATTGGTTTTGATAGTTATGATGATTTCCCTGTGCCCAGAGTGACTCTCCGCTATAGCGCCATCACCTGGCAACAGAAAGAGTAGCATTTTCAGTCATCTCGGCTTTATTATGCTTACATAGTGTTGGTTGGGATGATATCCACATGCCCAGACTGACCCTCTGGTATTGCACCACCATGTCGCAACAAAATGAGTGGCATTTTTCTTTTTAAACCCATATCAGTTTCATAAAAAAGAACTATTAATTGATCAGGTGATAGCTTTAGTTATTATTATTATTATTAAACTAGTAAAATAATTAGTGGTGCTGGTAGGAGAACACTACACATGTACCATGTAGGTGTAGAGACTAATGCTAAACATTTCTCTGCATTATCTGTCTAATAATTCCCCAAGCTTTTCATCAATGACAGTTTCTGCCCACAGGGATGCTGCTGGCCGGAAATGACGAACTGCAAAACTGTTCATCGCCCGAGCAGTGACACCGAGGAGGCTGAAACACTGTGTACAGCAACAGATGAGTGTTAATCAGCAACTGTACACAGAAATACAGTGGCCATATTTACATGTCAGCACAGCATCCCTTCACAAGAATGGCTGTTTTTATAGTTCCTGGTTTATACAAAGCGTTGATTTGCCTTTCTGTTTCAGGCGCGTGGAGCTCGGAGCAACTGAGCTTTCTACTATAAAACCGTCACACACTGTGAAATGTACTTCCGGTACAGCCTTTCTGCACTAACACGGTCACACACTCAATTATTTCACATTAAGAATACAAAAAATGATAATACAATTACAAAAAAAAAGTTTAAAGGACGAACTGTAACAAACATACCACACTTAACTGTCTTTCCGAACGGCTGGATGAGCTTAGACCGGAAGTTCCGCTAGTAGCTGATCTGCAGGTCCGCCCTCAACAACGCTCCGTAGAGGAAACTAACGCTACCAATATCAGTTCCGGAGTTGTAATCGGTTGCATGTAGCGACATATTGTCTCAACTTAAATATCTATTTATAACAAAAAATAACACTAACTACCGGACGAACCAGAATATAATTTGTCTAAAAATACTACTAACATATATATTAACTGAATTTGATCCAATTTACAGACACTATCTAGGAACAGCAAATAAGACCTCTTGCACGACATAAACATTATTCCATGTTTATCAGCGTTTTAGAAAGTAAATATTATTAATTAAGTTGGAGATAAAAATTATGAAAAAATAATAATTTCTGGAGAATTTAAAAGGAGCTATGCAGGCACGCGTGGCTGTGTACATGCGCGTGACGCGTCGTTACTGAGCAGGTTGCCATGGTTGCACTAAAATCCTCTGTATGACAGGTCCATTAAGCTTACCGCTATTGTTAGCAACTGCAAAACGTCAACGCGTCCGCCATATTGGAAGGGTCCACATCCATTCATCCATCCATCCATCCATCTTCTATGCTGTTTATCTATTGCAGGTCTTAAGCTGGAGCCAATCCCAGCTGACTTCAGGTGAGAGCCAGGGTACACCTTGGACAGGTCACTGCAACTCTCTTTGAGTTTCAATGATTTCTATGACATTTGCTTTACTATGAAAATCATTTTCCCACATTGCAGGTGACCTGTACATATTTACATTTCTGCCTTTTTGACATTTTAATACTTTATTTGCAATGATAATGTGCTCTAAAGAAATGTGCACTGTTTATTTTTTTTTTTTGCCACTGGTTCACAGGGCAACTGGTGATATGCATCATGACTCAGATCCTATTGGACACAACTATAAACTATAAGTTTTTTTGTTTGTTTGTGTGTTTTTTATTTTCATGGTGTGAGCGAGTGGTCAGACATGACGCTTATATGCAGAACTATGAAGATTGAACACAACCATGCTCAGTACCATACATTTACAGCATCATTCATCATCAAAATGTGGGTAGGTAAATATAAAAATAATAACTATGTGTATTAGTAACACAGCCCCATGCACATGAACATACATTGCATTTCTATATCTCTTGTTGTTGTTTGTTTGTTTTTCTCCAGTATTCTCTTAGCCATAATGGTGGGGTTCATATTTAATTAGAATCCATATATTTAATTAAAATACACTTCCCATTTGAGGCTTATGGTTCCATTTTGCGCTCACAGTAAAAGCAAGAACAACAAATAACAGCCTGATTTAAGGTTTTTATATATTAAGGTGAAGTTACTAAATACTGTGTGATGCTTAGATTATTGAAATGATCAACTCGCTTTCTGCTAAACCTTTGTGATCAAACTGCTCTTTTATGAATTTTATAACGAATTATAACGAACAATTTTTAAAATAAATTAACCGCCAAACACTTCCGGTAGGAAGTCCAGTTTAAGTTGCCCCTACCAATATGGCGACTCCGTTGACGTGTTATTTTAGCCAAACTGAGCTTGCATAGTAAACGCCAGTACCTGGCAACAATCAGCTGTAGTTCGGTCACAACAATAGTGCGGGCCGAGTGAGTCGGGGCTTTCTGGCATAAACAGTTGGAACCTTAGTGTGTTTAATAACAGACATTTCTCAACTGAAAAACACTAACTATTACTTTAAGTGAATTATCTTTTCTCCGCGCTGGAGGGCTAGCACGGTGAGCTCGGTTAGTTAGCCGGTTAGGGGTGCACTGATCTGGGCGACACGGCGGCGGCAGCAGCAGCAGCAGTAGTAATAAACATGCCCATGTCTGTGAGTAAAGCGTGCCGGAGTCTGGCTCTCTCCACCTGGCTGCTATCCTTCTGTTTCGTGCACTTGCTGTGTCTGGACTTCACCGTGGCCGAGAAGGAGGAGTGGTACACCGCATTCGTGAACATCAGCTACCGGGATCCGGCCACTGCCGAGCCGAAGACGGAGAAGACAGAGAGCGGCCGCTACGGCGAGCACTCGCCCAAAAGAGAGGCCCGGGGCCCGGTGCTCATCCCGCTGCCCGGACACGACCGACAGGCCTGCGACTCCAGCACCAGGTTCCCCACACCTCAGCCTGCACACGGGCCCTGGATAGCGCTTATAGCCAAAGGCAACTGCACATACAGAGAGAAGATCCGCCATGCAGCGAGCCTCAACGCCTCCGCTGTGGTCATCTATAACATGGGGTCGAGTAACCTCAATGAGACCATCACCATGCCTCATCCAGGTAAGACTGCAGCCTCGGGGGCCTCCCTCTGCTGCCCTTTACCCAGGCTTGGCTAATGGCCATGTGATCAGGAAGTTTCAGTCCTGTGTGTGAAGATCCTTTAAGTTATTAAGCAGTTTATCCGTGTACATTTACTGACTGGAAGTCCGTCTATCACAGTCGCTGTTAGAGTCTGTTACAGTCCCTGTATCAGCATCTGTCTGTTACAGTCTGTCCATCACATCCCGTCTGTCTGTTACAGTCTGTCCATCACATCCCGTCTGTTACAGTCCCTATGTCAGCGTCTGTCTGTTAGTCTGTCCATCACATCCCGTCTGTCTGTTACAGTCTGTCCATCACATCCCCTCTGTTACAGTCCCTATATCAGCGTCTGTCTGTTACAGTCTGTCCATCACATCCCGTCTGTTACAGTCCCTATATCAGCGTCTGTCTGTTACAGTCTGTCCATCACATCCCGTTCACATCCCGTCTGTTACTGTCTCTGTTGTCTGTTGTCTGGCTGTATGTCACGGTTCATCTGTCACAGTCAGAATGTCACAGTCTGTATATCAAATCCTTATGTCAGAGTCCGTGCGTCAGTGTGTATTTCACAGTCAGTATGTCACTGTCAGTATGTAGCAGTCTGTCTGTCGCTGTCCATCTATTACTGTCCGCCTGTCATAGTTTTTCTTTCACCGTCCGCCTGTCACAGTCTGTATGTCACCGTCCGTACGTCATGGTCCGTATGTCAAAGCCAGTATTTTACCTTCCTTATATAATGATTTGTGAACCATTGAACTAGTAAATGATTAACACACACTTTACAGAAACGATGTGCGTTAGTCTACAGTATGTGCAAATGTTCAAAAAGCAGTAAATGTACACAGTGTTTAACAATCCTTACAATGCTCCAGCATCAGATACACTTGAACCAGCAGCACACACACCACCCGAAAAATGTACACAACTCAGACGCTATCTGCTCAGGGCTCACTCATGGACAGAGGTGAAACGGGCTGACAATCTATACAAACGGTCAGTGTTCAGCCGTGCTCAGTAACTGCGTACCGTCGAGTGACCTGTTTGCTGGTTGAACCTGATTAAATGGTCAGCGGGTGTATATGAGCTGTGACCTGCTCCACCTGGTGTACAGGCTGTAATGGATGGACACGGTGTGTTGATTCCTGAAGGCGTGAGCCACAAACATTAATCACAAAGAACACACAAGTGAAAGTAAATACAAGTGCAAAACATTAAAGTTCAGATTTCCACTCCGAGATGGTTTCATCCTGTCCTTACTGAACACCGAAGACACTTTATCTTGTTTTTTTTATTTATCCCCCATCTGTGCATATCCTTGTGTCTTACAATCAAGTCCAGTGCGTATGAAAGATTTTAGTCATCTGGGTCATGCCGAAGCCAAGAAACGTTTCATCTTGACGATTGTTTTTCCATTTGTACGATTTTTTTGACCACGAATCTAATCTCTACTGAACGGTGAGAAATTCACTGGCGTTTCCACAGCATGTATGACTCACACTCCTGACATTATGATTCTGACACGACTTTGAGTCCAATTAAAATGTTTTCTGGTTCTGGATGCTGCACTCTCGCTCTCGCACACCGACTCCTGACTGGATGACATCGGGCCTGATCGGCAACCCAATGGATAGTCATGTTTAATACTTGTTGCCCTCATGATTTCCCCTTGGGGGAGTTCCTCAAGCAATCGTGCCATGGTCTGTACCATTATTGTAAAAGTGAAGGAAGAGTAGAAGAGTTACTCAGGCCCTGTATGAGACTGAGTGAGTAGACCGGAGCTTTTTGACTTGCCCATGCTAATAAATGAATGATTTGTAAACCTCGGAGTTATATAACCAGTCTTTTATTCCTTTTTCTAAACCAGGTCCGACTCCTAAGACTCCTGCAGTGCTGTCACGTCGTCGTCAGCGTTTCAGGATAAGACGAGGAAACACCGTCTGAAGGGTTTCGCTAAGAAAGACCAGTGTAATATCCTGCAGTGTGTGTGTATGTAGGGACAGTTTCCATGTCAGGGCAGGGTGCATTATTTTAACATGAACCATGAGTTCATACGCTCCGTCGAACACAGGGACCCAATCTAAGGCTAATGGAGTAAAACAAAGATCGGGTTTATTACGTAAGGAAATGATAATGGATCCGTTAAAAGAATTTAAAATATAGGTACATACTTTGTTAAAATGTCTTCGATTTCAAGCTGCAGTCTTACGATGTTGCTGAATTTGTTTTGAAACCCTTAAAAATGGCGACTCGCTACTTGGAGCAGAGGATTCTGGGAAGGGTGAGCCGGCCCCTTTAATCCTTACTTTAAATACTAGCATGTTGTGGTTTGAGAGGGTTCTCGGTTGTTCGTTCTCCTGTTCTGTTCTCATTATAAACCCTGAGAGCATCATGCCAATCTGTTGTCTAAATGAGCTGCTTTTTTTTTTTTTGCCAGAGGAGACACAAGCGGTGAGAAATGTAGAAAATGATGTAACTGACTGTAACGAGCTTAAGCAGTCGGACCTGAGGACTCGGACGGAGATATGTACAGCACACACACACACACACACACACACACGTTTCTGTGACAGTGACATGTAGAAGTCGTGGTCCAGTTCAGGGCATGTGAAACATTAGCTGATTCTTCAAGTGTGAAGAAAAGGAGGAAGTGCCGAAGTCTACGTTACTGCCTGTCCCACAATGCACTGCTGCGTCTGTGCTGATGAACAGAGGAGCAGAAGGAGCCAGCGTCCTGTCAGCCTGTTCCTCATGATCGATCCTGCTGCCTTATCGTCCCTGGGGACATTTTTGTATAGACCGAGTGTATTTCTGTGCTCTGATTCTCATTGTCATTTTGCGGCTGTTTGTAGACGTACGTTGGGGCGTTCAGGCTTCTCAAGTGTTCGCAGATCTTTTCTTCTTTTATATTCTTTACTCAACTTCTTCACATTTATTTTATTTTTTTTCTCTCTGTCTAGAATTTTCTAAAATCCCTTCAATCATTCCGTCCTTTCCTTCTCCGATCGTTCTAAATCTTCTCATGTCTTTTGGAATCTTCTTTGCTCCAAACATCACAGAAATCACCAGTTTTCTCTTTTCAGTTCTTCTCTTCTCTTCTCTTCTCCAGTTGTCTCTTCACGTCTTCTCTAGTCTTCTCTTCTTTAGGTGTCTCTTCTGCACATCTCTCCTCTCCTCTCCTTTCCAGCATTAAAGTAAGACCCTCTTTGTCTGCTGTGTGTTGAGGCCGTTGTGAATGTGAGGTGTTGAGGTTTGAGCTGCGCGACGCTCAACACTGAAGGCCTTGTGTGTGTCGGCTCCTAACGGGGCGAGGGGGTCTGCCATGTTATGACTAGGTGAGGAGAGACAGACTCGATTCTGACAGACTCGGCATGTTAAATAGAATTGGAGAGAGTTACTCAGCTCCCCCCAAACACAAACACACACGCACACCTTTACATCGGACGATCCCTGGGTTCGAGCGGCGTGCTGCTGTACTGTACGTGGTGCAGCTGGTCTAACTCCAGTCACGATTCAGACAGGAAGCTTAGAGAAGAAATCTGGCGAGAAGGCAATGGAAACTGATTAGTTTCCTCTTCACCGTGGTGAGTTCCGGCTGTAAAAACCTTCCCGTCCTCACCCTTACAGAGGGCCACCTGTAGCAAAATACACAGAGGCGGATTGTTTGCGAACACTCGCACCGCTAACGTTCACTTTTACAAGCTCCATCAGCGCTCGTTTTGGGAGCCCTCTGATAATCCCTCATCGTGACGGCTTCTTCTTAGAAAGAACACTAAGTAATTGTCAAGGAGAATAGTCCTCAGCCTGAGTCTAATTAACTCCAGTATAATTAACTTGATTTAAACACGCACACACACGCACACGCACGCACACACACACTAATGTCTGGATGGAGTATTCATTTGACTCTATGAATACTATAATAATATAATCCTATCCTTAAATATATTCTGTACTTGGAGGAAAATGTATCTTTATAAAATAAATGCATGTAAACATAAATTAAATATTTTAATGATGAGCTCAAAGCTTCTTTTTGCAATAGTTTGTAATGTATCTCAGCCCTTCTGGAATAATACTACGATCAAACAACATTTAAATTTTCTGCTCTTAAAGGGATGTTTTCCCCCGATTTCTTTTTCTTTTCTTTTTTTTTCTCTTTATTATTATTTCTTTCTTATATTGCATTCTAGCATAAATGCATGGAAACATATTTAAAGGTTCTCCTATTAATAAAGGACACTCGTACAGCCCCGTTTCTCGGGACTCTGTAAACTGTAAATAAAAACAGAATGAGATGATTTGCAAACATGATGATTTTCAATTAAATATGGGTTTAAATGATTGGCAAATCATTGCAGCTTACACAGCATCCCAAGATTTTTGGAAACGGGATAATTAATTATTGCGTTAATTAAAGCATCTTCCATCATATTTTGAATGCGACACGGTTGTTTTGCAAACATAAATATTGTGAGAGCTAGACCTATGTTTATACCAAAGTGCTGTTGAATTCTTGATTCTGATTGGTCAGAAGGAGATTCACTTTCTATAACCGCTAACGATTCATACAATTCAGATTCAATTCAATCCGTTCAGTTCAGTTCATGATTCGATTTTGCGAATGATTTAGAAAAAAATAAAGAAAAAGCAACATTTATTTTCCTATCCTTTATCAGCTTAAATATTCCTTTTGTTAAATTAAAAAATATTCTTTTTCCCCCCCTTTATAACCAACAATAATTGTTCGCAGACGTCTGTAAAGTTTGGCATAAAATATAATAGCCTGTTAACTAAAAATATTCCTTTTATTAAAAATGTAAAAAGTCAACAAATATTTTCTTAATACAAATTTATAAACAGTAATGTTAAACATAAAACAACTGCCTCCATTTGCTTCTCTTTTCTTTTGATTTTGGCAGTCAGTAAAAAGATTCTTCTTGAATCTGTTCGTAAAGTTAATCGCGCAAAAGCTCTTTCCCTTTTTAGATCTGGTTTTTGTGTCTGTTTTCATGGCATTCGAGCTGCGTTACTTGAGGTCATGTTCATTCTCACTATTGTATGTTATTATTTCATCAAACCAGTCATAAGCATTTCCACACCAAGCAGTTTTAGGGTCTTTGAGAGGAACTACCCACTGGGGAGTTCCCCCTACAAACTTGTACCTTCAAGCGCTTTTTCTACTTTCATTCACGCCACCAGTCGGAACGCTGACGTGATGAAGTGAGCCGGCCAACAGTTGTTATAGCGACATGACTAGTTTGTTGTTTGTTTTAATGTGTGTTTTGGTGAAATCTAGCAAAATTAGGATTTAAACTTGCAGAGGAAATGTTTCATGCTGACATATAACTCTGACAAATACTTTATTTTAGATTAAAAAGAGCAAATCTGTGGTGGAAAATAGTTGGTAATCGTTTATAATATGTTTGTCTAGCATGTTAGTGTGGATTATTATTTTATACCAGGTTTTCTTACGTGATCGGTAAAAAAAAAAAAAAGACCTGGACAAGAACATTTAGTCTAATTAAGTTTTTTTTATATATCGCTTAGTCAAATGCGCATTGTATTTCTTCCGTCGTGTATATAGGCTTGGACGTCACTGTCGATCCATTCGTTCATGTTTTTTTCTTTTCATGCATCGCCTTTCCCAATCTGTTACTTTATGTATTAATGCAATTTAAATTTTGTGTAATTTTTTGGTGTAATGTTTTGTCTGATGTTGGTGGAAATCAGTAGCCGGCCTGAAACCCCCGTGCAGACAGCTGTGCTCTTTTACCGGCTGAAGTGTTTTGGACTTAAAGCGAAGCTTAGCCTCATGCATTAATGTTGTAACAGACCTGGTTTAAAGCAGCTTTACTCAACTAAGGACTACATAAACACAAGGACACTTGAGGATTAATGATGAGGATTGTAATGGATGGGAGGCTCCCTGGGTATTTAGCAGATGGCTACAGAGAGTCTGGAAAATCGAAGTCATGTAGTGGACTGTATGTATTATTACACATTAGCATGTAGCTGGCATTCATGTAGGAACTGTTGGATCAACGGTGGCCTCAAAACATCCCAGTCATCATTAATCATTGGAGACATAGGAAATGTCTCAGAATAACCTTTACAGCCATCAGTTTCACAGTTTTACCAGAACCACTAGTCTTCTCCCAATTATTGCGTAATCACATACACGTCTGATAGCAATCATTTATAAATAAGGTGAACGTAATCATAAAGGAAGTGTAGTCAGTTAGAAGGCGGCACAGTTTTTGATGGAATAGAAGTTATTTTCAGCGTAGAACTAAGATCGTTCATTCACTCTGGATTCTTTGACCTATTTTATAAGGAACAGTATGTGTGTTTAGCAGTTCCAAATGAAGTCCACTGATTGAGTACTAATGAAAGCAAGTCAAGATCGTGACCGAAAAGCATCAAATCTTAATCAAGTCCAAGCCTTTGCTGCAACTACTCGGCTTCATTCGTGTATTGAGCCAGGCTGTGTTCTAGAAGAAGGAATTACTTCCTGGCAAAAGTTTGCGTTTGCAAAAAGAAAACAGTTGCGACCAAGACCAAGACACACGTACACTATATGGCCCAAAGTTTGTGGACACCTTCCCTGAGGTGTTGCCACAAAATTGGAATTGTAGTGATCTAGGATGTCTTAGTATACTGTAGTATTACAATTTCCCTTCAGAGGCCCAAACCTGTTTCAGCATGACGATGCTCCTGTACACAAAGCGAGATCCATGAAGACATGCTGTCCTGGAATCTCCTGCACAGAGCCCTGACCTCTGGATGAGCTGGAACGTCAAGCGCACCCCAAGTCTTCTCACCCAACATCAGTGCCTTACTAACGCTCTTGTGACTGAATGAACACAAATCCCCACATCCAACATCAAGCTTTCCCAGAAGAGTGGAACATTCCTTATTATAACAGGAAACTGTATATTAATTCCTTTGGTTTTGGAGTGGGATGGCCAACAAGCACATCGCGCACCACTTATTGAACTCGGAGTCCGTCCTGTGTTCTCGAATAGGAATTCCGAGACGAGGGTGCGTTTGCTTTGCTCTTTCGAGTTGTGACTGCAACATGATGTCCACGATGGAGACAAACGCGGAGACAAATGCAGAATAACTGCCCGTGGGTGAAAATTGGTCTACGCACTATGCGTCACTGGGAAGTTTTGAGCGAGACAGCACATGCAGCCATGACTCACTCGCCCCATTTATTCGATTCATTCACTTAGTCGCTGTTACTAAACAACAAATATAATATCCAGTTTAACATATGTTTAGGATAAGTTTCTTATTACTACACATGGGCGTTCTGAGTTTCACTCGTCCTGAGGTTGCTTCTCCTTTTTTTTTTCTTCTGTAGACTCTCCACTGTTTCAGGTGTACTCGTGAGGCCACTGATCCTCACAAGCAGCTCAAGCTCGAAGCAGCCCGCAGGAATCCGAGTCGGTATTTGGAGTGCGGTTATTCTGTGAAGTGCGCAGTCGAGCATTCGTTCTTGCTGCTGAAGCCAGGATCGGTTCTCATGAGGCCACTTGCATGTGGATTAGCGACATTGTGTTTTACACACGAGGAAATAGTCGAGATCACGATTTCAGTCTGAGCCGATGGTGAGAAAGAAGCAGCTGTAATTTTACACACACGGCAGACGTGCAAGTCGGAGGCCTCCGAGTGAACAGTCAACTCAAGGTTAAGGAGGCTGGCCTAGGAATTCCGAAATGAGGGGGCGTTTTCTTCGTTTTTTCATAGTCGGAAGTTAGAAATTTAGTCATGACTGCAATATAATGCCCGAGATGTTTCATACAAGTTCATGATTCCAATCGCAGTTGTTTTGTGCAGCCCTAGTGAGTAAACAACATAAAATCCCAGTAAACAAAAAGCCAATAGAAATTCAGTTCATTAATTATTGATCATTGAACATATGTGCATTGTTACACTTCACTGTTCTCAGTTCTGAGTGGTGAAATTCTAACCTGCCGTTCTAATTCTAATACGCAAACGGAAGTTATTTACCAAAGACACGTGTAAACATCGATGCGATGAAGTTTTCTGCGAGGAGGTGTTTATTTAGGTTTTATTGAAGGAGGCTCCAGTTTCGGTTCTCCACCTTTCAGGTTTCTCCCCAACGTTCAGGTTTCTTAGTAGCGGGACAAGTTTTTTTTTGTCTTCTCATCATTGAGAGAGGGAAAAAAAAAAAAAACCGGACTGGAAAAAAGGGAAACGACTGTTTGTAACCGTTATAAGTAATAACAGCATCTTGTCTCATGGATGTTACACAATATTAATTATAACTATAAATGCATAGAAACTATAAATTGTCATTGTTTAATAAAAAAAAAAAAAAATGCAATAATTGGCATGTGGTGTAAGAGGTAAAAAAAAAAATCTACGTCAGTATGCGCTGTTAAAGGAAAACTTTGGGATGGAACGATAACTGGGCTTCGCTTATGATTGTTTACTTATAATAGCACATTCTGAACAGTGTTTTTTTTTTTTTTTTTCTTATGCGGTTATGCTTGTTTTATAAAAGTGACAAAGCCTACAGGGAAACAAGCAATTAAATGGTGTATTGCAATTATGTGCACGGTAAGTAATTGCCAGTGAAATGTCCTAATCCTGAAGTGCCTGTTCACAGCGCTCTGAGCTTTTGCTCTTTCTCAAATTTAGTACTGGAGCAGATTGTATTGTATTCAATAAAAATCCAGTTAATCACCTTTTGTGCTAACGCTTCTGCTTGACCGGGCTCTCATTACTGACACACGCGGCGTTCATCCGAGTGGAAACCTTACTTACTTAGTGGAGGCTGTAGAAAGTGCTTACGTGACTCTTCGGGGACTCCTCAGTGTCCAACATTGATCTGGAAATGCTCCAGATCTCTGTACGCCGCTGAGGATGCTGAATGGAGGATATAATGGATGGGCAGAGGCAGAGACCCAGGCTGTCCTTTGAGCCGTGAGTTTAAATAGATTGTGGTTATTTTTAGCTGGTTTAATAAACGTGTTATTTAACAAAAGAAAAACATGGATGTACATCGATAAGGTGACATTTTCTGGGAGCAGATGTTTATTTAACCCTTACGGAAGGAGTCTTCGGTGTGAGAGCTTAGGGAAACAGATCAAAAGTATGATCTGTTGTTTGTTCGTATATCGGAATAGCGTGCAATTTATTGTGGTGTAAGAGGAATGACACATGTTGGGACATGCTGTTATTGGAAAGCAATCGACTTTGGGGGTGGTAGCGGTGAGTCTGCTTAACGTCACACCTCGCACTAACCCGTGGTTGATTAGTTTCCTGTAACAGCACACCTCAAGGTGTTTTATTCCTTGCATATCACTCGCCTCTATTCCGTATTCCTTCAAATTAAAGCTGACTTTGGGTGAGAGGCATTAAATACTGTTGAGGTGAAAATTTCACATGCTCCTAGGCTGAAGTCCAAATCCAGGTGTTTCCTGTGGTGTTAATCAGGATCGAATTTCTACTTTGCCTGCATACAAGGTCGTTTATTTCTTTATAACCCTCCTTCCTCGTGATGCCACTTCCATTTTCTGAAGTGCACCGGTTCCCTTTTCCAGTAAAACATCCCCATGACATGATGCTACCTCCGCGTGGGTCACTGTCCTTTAAATTAAAAGCTTCACCATCGTTCCTCCATACATGGCGCTGATCGTTATGGACAAAAAGTGCAATATTTGGTTCATCTTACCAGAGGACACTCCTCCCAAAGGCCGGTGATCACTAGAAGACATAATCGATCGGGTTTTTAGCAGATGCCGTGTAGCGTGTTGGTTCGCTTGGCAATCAGATTTGTTTGAGTTCAGTGTTTGCAGGTAATTGGCAGTAAATGGTGTTAGGGTCATTAAAGGAAGCCTTTATGCAAATCAGAGACTACTCTTGCAGATACAGTATACAATGGTCAATAGGATGCATCATGGATTTTAAGAAATTGGGACAATTCGAGGGCTCCAACAGACGTCGTTTTTAATTATTATTAGTTTCCTGGTATCCTTTAACATTTCTAAGTAGTACATGACACAGGCTACTAGAATAAAGGTTTACCTTCATCGTTCTAGGACTCATCCATGTTACAATATTACATAATCCAGTGTTTTGAGAGCTGGATGACATGTAACTTCATTGACAAGGGATGCTGTTGCCATGGGGATGGATTGGCATGAACAACAGGGATTCGTGTTTGCTCATCCCATCTCCGCACCGTTGTGTTCACAGTGCATGATGCTATTTGTTCACTGGTGAACACGGTGATCTCCCAGAGTGGGTTATTTTTATCTCAACAAGATCAGCAGATCTCCAGCCCTGCTGCACACCAGCAAGCGCTCCAGCTCGTGTTCTTCCCTGTTTGGTCCTGGAGAAGTTGAAGATAGTAGTTCCATATTCACCACGTTTTCATTGCACTTCTAATCCAAATAATTCTGAGCTAGGATTCATTTTCAGACTGAAGCTTTTGAAAACTGCCGGAAAGCCATGAGAAGCACAGCGTGTGTAAATGTACGCTTTATTTACGTCCCGCATGTGATTTTTCAGGAACAGGAGACGTGGTGGCCATCATGATCCCAGAACCAAAAGGGCGAGAGATCGTTGCGTTGCTGGAGAAGAATGTAAGCGTGATCATGCACATCACCATCGGCACGCGCAACCTGCAGAAGTACGTGAGCCGCACCTCGGTCGTCTTCGTCTCCATCTCCTTCATCGTACTCATGATCATCTCTCTGGCGTGGCTCGTCTTCTACTACATCCAACGGTTCCGCTACGCCAACGCACGCGATCGCAACCAGGTACACGCGCGCAGTCGAAGGACCTGAATGCGCACTGGGACGTTTTGTCGGTGCTTATATTCTAGAGGTTAACCAGTAGTTTCAGTTTACTCATTCTGCCCTTTGTTTCCTTTCATTTAGTCTCTCGCTGTGAAATATTATGACTTGCTTTTATCGCTTGCAGCTCACGCTGAACGCTCTGCAGCTCACGCATGGCTCTTGTGTTTTGCAGAGGCGACTGGGAGATGCTGCGAAGAAAGCCATAAGCAAGCTCCAAGTGCGCACCATCAAGAAAGGGGACAAGGTGAGCTGTGCTTCATCATTTAGCTACACGTCTTCTCGCGTCCTCGCCTGTTATCCGTAAATGGAATCAGCAATAAAATATTTTTATCACAACTCTCTTTGGCATTTTTTTTTTTTATGGAAAAATGAGAACTGCTTGACTGTAGCTCAAACCCAAAGCTTTATTGTTTCATAATAAAGTTCAGAACAGATGGTTGGAAGTTGTATCAGGGTTTGCTCTCTGGGAATCGGTAGCTCATGCTGTAGTGCAGTCATTATCACAGTCTGTGCTCCATGTCATGAAAAAGCGTATAAACGCTGCAGCTATTCCCTCGTGTGCCATTTATTCTCATTAGCCATGCTTCGTGCCTTTTATTGCTGCACCATCCCTGCCTTCTCAGTTTCTGGGAAATCACTATTAACAAAAACAAACCGATCCACACACTCACGTAATTGTGTCTTGTTTCTAGGAAACAGAGTCAGAGTTTGACAACTGCGCTGTATGCATCGAGGGTTACAAGGCCAATGATGTCGTAAGGATTCTGCCGTGTCGGTAAGCTCCTGCAAATCAGTCAGTCGTACACATCACTGATTTAGCTCAGCAGTGGCAGAACCAAAGGTGGACATTTTAGATGTTCAGTGGAGAAACTCCGGCCCCCGTGCCGCCCCATGGACGTGAACCAAATGACGTGAACGAACAATTTGTAACCAATCACTAAGATTGTTAAGCATCTCTTCTTCCTTGTGTTTGTTAATTAAAAACTAATTAACTTTACATCAGAAATTGGAATTTTCGGAAAGTGTCCCTAGCTACAGAACAAAAGGTCCACGGGGAGGAGTCGGACTTGGTTGGTAGGCGGAGCTGGGCGGAGCCAATGGCGTGGAGTGTGTTTCAGGCTGGATACGTGCGTTTAACGAACGGGTTGTTTCATGTTGTAAAGCGCTGTATGGGATAGCGGTTAGGTTACCAAAGGAGTTGGATCAGATCCAGGTGCACCACCTGGACTTTTGGTCCTGCAGCGGAGACTAAGTCAACGTTTTCACGAACTAGAAATTAGCCTACTTTCAAAAAAAAAAAAAAAAAAGTGGAAAAGTGTGTGTTTATTTTCCATGGCGTCCAAGTCAAACCCGATGTCCCGTTTATTCCGAGTCTATAGCTGTAGTCAAAAATTGTAACGTGACGAGCCACTACAAGCGAAAACAAAACAGCCACTTCACCCTGTGTCTTATTTATACCCAGATATTCTCCCACTCAAACCTAGCCGAAACAGTGAAATCAGTGAACCTTTAATGTGTGATTCAACTTAAATATAGAAATTTCATTATGCTTGAAAAGAAAAGAATATTAGTATACAAGGATGCTTTAAAACTGGAACGAAAGAAATAAAACAGTTATTCCCGGCCATCTATCTAGAGCTGGATTCCAGATCAGCTGATAAATGTGTTGTTTCTCAGGCACGTGTTTCATAAGACCTGCGTGGACCCATGGCTGCAGGACCACAGAACCTGTCCGATGTGCAAGATGAACATCCTTAAAGCACTCGGCATCCCGGTAAGCCTGTAGCTCAGTCGTTATAACGCGCCTATCTGTCTTAATTCGATATTCATCTAAATGTCGTACTTGATTTTATAGACGTGTAGCTTGTGCGTGATTATTTTGCTCCAAAAATGCTTGTCTAGAACACCGAACCCAGGCGTATTCAGTAAGTGGAATGGTGGAAGAAGGTGGCTGCCTTGACTCATAGTTTTCCTATTCCTGCTGCAATCCAAACACAGTGCAGCTGCCAGAAAGTGATTAGATGTAACCTGAGGTTTGAGAACTGGATTAGCTGGTGTGGGCACGTTTTGTTTTGCAGAAACCAAACATTAGTCAATATTTGACGAGCATTATTTTACCAACTGCCGCAGCGTTTAGTGGTATCTCCGTTATTTCTTTAAATGTTTGTGCTCAGCTCATGTTACACACAGTTTATTTAACACTTGTTCACGTTGTCCTCGCAGGCGAACGCAGACTGCTCTGATGACGTCCCGCCTGACTACGAGCTGTCCGTCAGCGGCCCTCCCACCAACAATGTGACCGGGGGCAGCGACGCGAGCGTGAGTGAGAGCTCCATGGCACTGGACCGCCTGCCACACCTACACCACGAGCCCGAGTCTTTCACACAGCTTGAAGTGGGCCCTCGCATTGCCAGCAGTGAGTACTCAAAAAAAACATCACAACCTTTTATTACCATATGAACAGTCAAATGCAGAATAAATAAATAAATATATATATATATATATCTTTTTTTTAATTCATAGTAAATCAGTGGAAACGCAGGTTCAAAAGACCAAAACACGGTCCTCTTGCAGCTAAACACGACGAGAGTACAGCCACATGTGTAGATGTTTTGTATAGGTGTAATAACCGAATCATTGACCAAAGACTGGCTGAGCTTTGTCAAGGTGTTACATTAAAAACTTTGCTTGATGATAATAATCATAATCCGATTTTAGCCTGTATTAATCCACTTAAAGCTGCATTGAGTAGGATTGAGAAGAGAGTGAACTTAGCTTGAACTTGAATGTGAACGAGTACAACTTCCTGATTTGCAGTATTTGGAATGCATCATCCGTCACAAGCCTTCCGCCACGTGACGCTTAATAATTTGACTAAGCAAAAGAGCATTTCCAGTTTCAGTCACCGCATTTACAGCTAATCCAGAGCTAATCGTCTGTGCAACAAGGTATTTCTAACATGCTAATGTGCTCTAATCAAGCCGTGGTTCCGCTATAAGGGGTTGCCTGCTGAGCGTTTACCTTGGCCTGGTTCACGTCCCATCAGCCGGGCCAAGATTCCACTCTAAGTAGTATGAACACATACCTAAAACATTGGCGCGACCATCGCGTTCCTGAGAGAAGAGAAGGTGAATAATGCCTTTATGTTCTCTTCTTCAAACGGTTAGATCAGTTCTGACATGATATACCCGATCGCTTGAGTGAATGTGTCCGTTAACAGCTTGCTTTAAACAGGGATGTTTCATTTCCTTCTGAGCTTGGTCCTTGTTTAGCGAGCCCACGTTATGGTGAATTTATGTTCGGGACCATAAACTCAAGGTTGCTTTTAAAGCAAGGGTTAGAAGGTAGTACGGACCCCTAGAACTATCAGAAAACGATGCAGACATGGCAAGGGGAACGGAGATGTGAAAAAAGAAGTGAATGTTTCCACGTCAACAGAGTAGAAAACACCCATTCAAGCCAAATTACATTCTTTTATACAATCCCGTTAAGTTAAGCCGTGCTCAAAGCTGTATGCGTGTGTGAGAAAGAAAGAAAGAAAGAGAGAGAGAGAGAGCGAGCGAGTTTTGGACCTTGAAATTTTAATAGGGTCATCAGTGTACAGTAATTTTGCCGACAGGCTTGAACTCTACTAATGCACAGTCTGACCTCTGAACAAGATCTCTGGAGGGGTTTCCACGGTTACGCTCCGACAAACTTTCGGAGCGTCTCTACCTGCAAACCAGAGCTTGCGCGCTTCTAAAGCGGAGCGTTTCATCATCATGCCTTTCCACATTGCATCAAGACTCATTCCACCGTCACTGACGTATAAGGAGAGGAAAAAGGGAGGCAGCTGGGATCATTTAGCCATCTGGATGGATCCATGCCATTTCGAGAGTTGTGTGTCAGTACAACTGTTAAAGCCACAAGTTTTTCTTCTTTTCATTTGTGTAATGTAAATCTGAGAAAGAAAGTGTATAGCGTTGAGCACTGACAACTTATCCTTCATTTTGTCTGCTGCATTTGATCTACTGCACTGTAGTCCCTTTTACACGGCCTGTTCAAGGCGGGAGCGTTGCACCTTTATTCCGCCTCGTCCTCTTGTGTAAAAGGTCCGAATACGGAACGGGGGTCATTCCGTTCCGTCTTGGAGCCAGAATGATTGGTAATCACAGAGCTGGAATCAACGTCAGTGTAAAAGGGACAGAGGTGTGTGACGTTTCTGACATTGAAATTCTACTTTCCAAGACCAGAGCAAATTCAAACGTCTCCATCTACGACGACTAAGGTCCGTGTGCCTTTCTGCCTCCAATCGCTTCCCACTTCAATTTCTCCTCCAACATGTTCCCGATCGCACAAACACGACGCTCAGCAACTTTGTGTGCGATTGAAGAGTGGTATAAATGTGCAGCTCGACACTCCGTTCACCCACTGGCACATATTACACTGGATGCCGCCGCTCCGTTGTGTTGCATCATGGATCCGGAATGCCGGCTTGCTGTGTAAGAACACACACCAGGGCAGCTTTATGACGGCTTTGTTTGGTTCAGTGTAAAGAACCAGAGCTGGCATATTGAGGAGTGTTCTTCATGGGAAAAATTCCAAGCTCTCAAAGATTGAATTATTTATAGACGAGTTATTTAGTTTCAGATTAAACCCGTTCAGTTCAAGATGGCAGTCAAGACATGCTAATAAATGCAAAAACTTTATAATGTTGGGTGGTATTCAACAGCCCCCTGGAGGTCCCTGGACATCACTTTGAAAACCGCTGGCAGACCAAACATTCCACGTTCACTCACTACTAACTTAATACATTTGCGGCAACAACATGAGCCTGTTGGTCTCTCAGGACTAGCTTGCCTGTATTTTGTGTTCGCCTCTGTCTTGTGTCTTTCTGATGTTTGGGCTAGGTTATCTCCTCAAGTCTTTACCAGCTGCTAATATGGGACATCATGCTGTACTCTTTCCTTTGATCACTCGCCAAGACGTCTTGGATAGATTGCTAGATTTCCGTCTGTAGCTGCTCATGCTGTCACATCAAAGAACTTTTTGTCGGCGCTGGTTCAGTCTATTTTTGATACAGTCATTTTTAAACAGTCATCTCCTTACAGTCTGTTTATTAGGCTTTGATTGTGTGACGTCCCTATGAACGAGTCGTTACTATAGAAACATTAACATAAGGGATGAGTGCATTAATATGAGCCTTAATATAAATTTCACGATTACACCCATTTTCATCAACGCAAACCAGGTGTTAGTTCTGGGCTGGTTCAACTTACAAACCTTCTGAGAACCAATTTGCTTTTCTATGGGATGGAGCTAGCTAGCACCCATATCCCACTGGACAGTCCTCCTGGCTGCCTCGGTAGTGCCGATACACTAGTTCTGGTTCTCACAAATTTAGTTTAGTTATGGTGGTCACAAATTTTTTTTTGTAGTCCTGCCCCCAGCCCCTGATGTAAGCGGGTTCTTGGTTCTAGACCAGCAAAGAGTTGGTGCCACTCTGGAACCAGCTTTCCTGACCGAGAGCCAGTTCTTTGGTTTTCAACAAGCGAAGAAATTGGGCACCGGCTCCAAACCGGCCCTGGACCTTCTTTGGTGAACAGGGTTATACGTGAAGCTATACCTTATTTTTTTATTTATTTTTTTAAAAACTCTGGTGCTATCGATTTTTCTATTCTTAATTGCATTTATAGTTAACCTATTTTATCTAACTGTAGCTCAGTTTGACCCGTCTTGGTAGAATTCTGCACCTGTACTTTTTATCAGTGTACCATTTCCCAGGCTGATAGGATCTGAAAAAACACTGCTGCCGTGTTCTTAGGTTTCGCTTGCAGTTACATTTAAATCCGCATACCTCATCATGCTGACCATCAGGCAGGTTTGACTTGTCGCTTTCTTTCATCGTATGTTAAAATATAACCGGTCGTTTTGCCGAGCAGGAAAATCATCGTGGATGCACGAGAGAGTAACAACCTTACAAACTCTGCATTGCACCAGAAAATGGACAGCGCTTACACATTCTCTTACACAGTCCTGCTTTCCACTGATGTAATGCTCATATCATCCCACAAAGAGAGCTTCTCTGTATTTCTTACGAAGATAATAAGCCCGGTAAGATGAGCGCTCCGAGCTCGCTTAAGGCAAAAGTTCCCAAAGTCCGTTTTCAGATTCCAGTGCTGAAGTGATTTCAGCAGAATTCTCCTGTAATTTTGGATAAATGTGCTCAAATCAAGGCACTGCGTCTTGTGTTATCAGGCCACTGTTTTGATCCAAACTCATTTATTTGCTCCTGAGCATCCTGTTTGTGGGCCAGTACCCTGAGCCGCGTAGATGTAGGTCAGATAACATTTTAGGCCGCAGCAGAAACGGATGTGGACACTGCAAAGGCGCAGCTTGACCTGGTTCATCACTGTAGATTCAGTCTGATAATAATCTCTATGAGATTTTTGCGTCGTGAAAATGTTTGCTAATAAACTGTATGTCCTGTCTGGCCAACTACCTTGTGTCGTTTTCACAGGGTCTGACACTGATGAAATGCATGAACAATGAGACTGGACACAATAGTGTTAAATCAACTCACATTTTCAGTGATAAATGTAAAAATTACAATTAGGACTATTAATGCCGTAGTAGACACTGAGTTACCAAAACAAAGTTTGATTATGGTACGCACTCACCATGGCGTCGTTTCGACACCCTTATGCAACACCACGGCATTCATTTCCGTCCAGAGTTGTGTAATATTTCACCGAGATCTTGTATTGGTAACGGCAGAGCCGAAACACCCCGTAATGCCTTCTCCAGCACATCCCAAAGACTTTCAATGGGATTAAATTCAGGACTCCGTGGCGGCCAATTCATGTGTGAAAGTGATTCCTCATGCTCCCTGAACCACTCTTTCACTATTGGAGTCTGATGAATCCTGGCAATGCTCTTATTTTCATTATTCCACTAAGCCATGAGTTCTACTGCTGATTTTTATTTATTTTTATTTTTTTTAACAATTTCACTTCACCAAGCGTTTAAGTGATCTATCATGATCAGTCAAGGGTTTTTTTTCTGACCACATTTGTTCTGCGAAGTTGATGGTTCACCACTCTCCTTCCTGGTCTTAATAACGCACTGGACAGTTCTTGACTTAATTCCAGTAAGTTCATCAATCTCCTTAGTTGGTTTCTTTGCTTGATTTTCTTTACTCTTCTGAAACACAGTAACTTCTTTTTCACAACCACGGGATCCGTATTCCGACATGGTTGTTTAAGAAATGAGAAGCTGGATCAGTTGGAGTTAGAAGAATTGTTGCAAGCTGAAACATTAAGAACATATCAATGGCACGATTAAATCCAAATGGTGACTTTTTTTTGGCCGGGCAGTGTATTAGCCTCCTATTAAATTGATTTCTGTGCTTGCCATTCTTCTATCCCGTTCGGCATCAGCACAACGGATCATCCGTCGTCTGCTTGTCGATTTTCCTGATGCAACCCTACAAATTTATCCAGGCTTGGACCCGGCACTAAGTGGCTGGAGCCATTCACACTTGAGTAGCCAATCTACCTAATCCACATGGTTTTGGACTGTGGTAGGAAACCCACAGAAAGACAGCATGCAATCTCTGCACAGAACGTCGGAGTCTACCCGGGGACCGAACCCAGGACTTTCTTGCTGTGAGGCGACCGTGCTAACCACTGCACCGCTATGCCACCTTCAATGCTTGCCATCGTCTTGTTGATATCATCATATTAGTCTTTTTTTTATTCTTCGTTTTTAAATTCGTGTTACGTCATATTACATTTGACAACAAAGAGTAAAATGCAATTTCCATCTTCCGTCCTTATTTTCTCTCTGTGATTTTATCAGGTTTTCTTTGAAGTCCGTGGTCTGGTTTCTATCAAAACCCTGTCTCAAAAAAAAATCGATAAGCAGCTGTATAAGCCAATTCCGAATACGAGTAACTTTCCGCAGCAGAAATATTAGTGATATAAAGATCAGTGAATACGAGTCCTGGGATGAGCACTGGACAGTCATTATGATTACTCCAGCAGCTCTTGTGTACGGATCCTGGTGAGATAACGAAATGAAGAAAGGGGGACTTGGGTAGAAAATGTTTTCTTTTTCTTTTTTTTTTTGTGGAAGTGCAGGTCTTTTATGGTATCCATGTGGGACCATGTACAACAGCAGAAAGCTCATCAGAGAGAGTATTAACAGATTATTCAGGTATGTTCTTATCCCACAGTGGTTTAAAAGGGTGTACACTGTGATGAGAGTGCAAACAGCAGGCCCAGCCGTGACAGCAGGATTGCAAAAGAGAACCAGGAGGACATTACATGCCAGTAATATTACCATGTTACTCCACTAACCGCTGTTCTTTCATGAATCTTTGATGAGGTGCTGAATTTATGGGTTTATTAAAGTTTATTAAAACCACTGGCCAGATGTTGCCCGTTCCATGCATTACACATCCGCTCAGACACGCATTCTTACTCCATTGTGTGTTTTCCTTTACAGCACATGACGATGATTTATTTTACTTTGCCGGGAGCCGACGCCGGTCGAGTCGAACATGAGCAGATGTTCCAGCTTCTGCTTGACTTCCCACTGCTTTAAAAGGAAATCTCCACCCAGAAACACATGAAATATGTTTATATAGATTGTGATCGTGGTCCTGGTCATGTTTCGCTGTTAGCGCTTAAAAACAGAAGATCTGCTTTTCCCCATCACCATTTTTCAGTGACGTTCAACGTGATGTTAATAAGGAATCCGAGACAGAATGGATGAGTCCCAGAATGCAATGCAACCCCGAGTTACGACAGAGACGTGGCTCAGCCGGTTAACATTCTACGAGGCGACGAGTGCGGCAGCGTTAGCTCGGAGGTCGAAACTTTGCAAGCTGACCTGTTTGAGAAACGTATACAGATGACGAGACGAGAGAGCTGCCAGGCCGAAGCACTAAAGCGTCACTGCGTTTAGGTAGAAACGAAGTCCAGTGAACGATTTAACGGTGGAAACCGTAAACCATGAAGCTGATGAGAACGTTTAACTCGGAAAGTCAACTCCGCAGTTCATTGTAATTTAAACCTTGTCGATGACGTGTTAATTGGGAAGATTAAAATGCATGGCGGATTTTTCCTTTAGTCGGCTAGCTCCGCTTATATCTTCGCTATAAGGTCTCTCCGTTCCGTGCTTCTCGTTTTTGTGTTGTACTTATTCTTATATCTTAATCTGATGATTTTCTGCTCTCCCGCTCTCCTCCAGGCGAGCACCAGCCTCCTCTGAGCAGCGACTCGGACACGTCACTCATCCTGCCGGTGGAAGTTAGCCTGTCTGACGTCGAGCTTTCTGCTGAAGCTGAGCAAGAAGAGGCCAAGTCCTGAGTGGTACACAGCATGGCTGCTACAGAGGCCCGGCTTTAGAGGGGCTCCTATGGAGCTAAATATGGACCAGGACCAGGGTGGGGGAAAAAAAACATAAGCAATACTTTCTCCCATACGGCCTCGAGTCACGTAAAAAGGTCTTCTTTTCTCGCTCTCTCTGGTCACATTAGGTCGGTCTTGATGTCTATGTCTCTTCTTGATTAGTTTTGAATTGAAAAAGCACACAGCGAGTTTCAGATTTGAAACTTTTTAAATTTTCTTGTGGGATCACTGCCAATACACACATATATATTCCAGAATGGATACGAGTGCAGTCCGATCAACTGAAAAAACAACGTCGCGTCTCCGTTGTTCCCTTGATAAGCCACCAGTGCTCGCCTTTCTAGCATTTTTATTTTTATTATTATTTTTTTTTTAAATCTGGCCGCGTCAAACAGCGCCTTTGCCGTCTGAGTGGCGCGTTACGAGAGACGAGAGATCGAGATGCGAGTGAGAGACCTAGATTATTCCAGAAACAACTTACTTTACTTTGCTTGTTATTGAGAATGTTGGGGTTTTTTTTTTTTTGTTTTTTTCTTGCTAAACATATGATTTCTCCGTCCGCGTTCTCCTTAACAAATGTGAACTCCGCTTATAGGGATCGTGTCTTCTGAAGTGCCACTCGAGCTCGTGAAGCTGAGCTTTCCTCGCGCTCGTCCTGTCGTGCCATACGAGATAGGCAGGTCTTTTGTCAGTGTGAGGATGAGCAGCGATCACGTCCACAGAATGTTCCCTTCTTTTTTTATCACGTCTGAGGATTTCCGAAGGAGCACCAGACCGAGTCGTCTTCTGCTCCTTTCCAAAGCATCCTCACGCACCAAGCCTCCCTTCCTCCTCCCAGAGGTCGGCTTAGCACCCTTGGCCAAATATATTCAAGCCCTAACTTCTTTTTGATACCGAGCGTGTCGGAGGTTCGCCAATTTCAGAATCGTCGTAGATTAACGTCATGAAGTCATTTTTTTTTATTGCGCATCGCGTATAGGAGAGTCTGACGAACGACTTTTATTTTAATATCAAAGTTTTATTTTTCTAAACCGAAAAAAAATAAATCAATCAAAGCAGTGAACGGGCCCTGTTTACAGTTAGTAAGAAGGCTGGTGAAATAGAGAAATAGAGAAATTTGCTTCAATTTCATTTGATCATCCAAAGATAGCATTTTTTTTTTTTTTCCTTGCGTTTATATATACTTGTTTAATTTGAGGACATGCCCATGTGTGGTGTGACTCTGTAATTATGTCATTCTTCTCCACGGTAGGTGTTTTAGTCAAGCCTAATTCCAGCGTTCATGACAATTAGTGTCAGGGTTCATTTATGGAATAATCTTCTTCAACACTAAGCACACAGTATGTTTTTCATAACCCTGATGAAATCAAGTGTTCCCTTTTTTTTTTTTCCGGCTTTTCTGCGTGCTGTTATGTGTATTTTCCACCCAGTCTCTCAAACCACAATGCATATGACTGACTGTAGCCTTCATGTATTTATTTTATACTGAATAAGCGCTGACAGGACTGTGCTGGGACGAGCTGTGTGCTGGCAGTGGCGATTTATGAACCTCTGAGAAGTTTAACAAGAAATGAAATGAAACCACTTGCATTTATTTATTCAGCTGTAAATCTTTTAGTATTGCGATACCGCGGCGTTAAGCAGCGCTGCAAATCATTGGCCGAGTGTGATGTCACTCGAACAGCTGGTATGAATGAGCCGCGCTGCACCTTGGAAAACCGGGCACTCGGAACTACGTCGTTTTCAACCTGTGCGTCTCGAAGCAGTGCTGCTTTGTTTACCGTTACCGTGAGCAACCGGGTTGGGTTGAAATCGGGGGATGAGGAGACCTCCGCAAGTAGGAATTTCCAAGTTGAATGGGCGCGTTCTTCGGTTTATCCAAGTCGGAGGTCAATTATTACAAGTCAAGACTGCCCGTCTTAGGGGACAAATATTCAGATTGATCATATTCACTGTTAACAAAGTGGTTCATTTTTTGTAGAATTTGGTGCTACTGCACCAAGTCAAAGGAAAATGACATAAAATAGTATGAAGAAGCGATGCAGGGGCTGATTTCTTTCCAGCCCAGACTGTAGCTTCTCCGTGACCGTCATGTCAGGTGATTACACAGATTAAAACACCCTCTAGATTTGATCTCCATTTGTACCGATATATTTCATTCACATCATTATTGAAAAATCGCCAAATCAGCTAGTTGGTGGAGGCGTTATATTTTCCGGATGCGTCCAATCCAGATATTCACTGGTGACGTATCTCAAGAACAAATGTTTGCAGGATTTATATGGAGTCATCACTGCAGGTGAACTGATAAGGTTTGATCCAAACAGGGTCAAGTTCACAGCAAGGTCAAATGGCTGGGATGCTTTTTTTTTTAACGTCCTTCGTCCACTTACACATTCATATTCAGGAACTCGAGTCCGTCCGTCCATCATAGGCCTGAAGTTTTCTTTAGGGTGAAATCCTAATAATCAGTAGTTAAAGGTTTGTAGGATTTATGGAATTATTGTTGTAGCTGACGGATGAGCTGATTAGATTTCTGGAATCGAAAAAAGTGTCGAGGTCAAATGTCCGAAATAGTTTTCCTTCCCTCCCTGTTATTTCTTTTCGCCGTCTGTCCGAGATCCTCGTGATCACGATGTCTCAAGAACGAGCGGTTGAAGATTTGTAGGCTTTCTATGGAGTTATCACGGTAGCCTGCAAACCGATTCATCTTTGGAAACGTTTCCGACAGGCGCATCATTAGATGCTTCTCGGTTTGCATGTCTTGACAGTATTTGAGGCGTACACGTGAGTAACAGTAAGGAGGCACTGGCTTGTTTGTTTCGAACGAAAGTGTGCCAACTTTTCCTTTTATGAACTTTGATATTTAGAGGAAACCTGGCCAGAGCCCACTACAGCATTACAGGCTTAAATAATGAAAGCTGCAGTCTGTCTAAGTGCTTGTGTGTAATAGTTTGGCCCACGTCATTCTTATTATGCCTTTGCTAAGATTAATGATGTTACGCATCGCTCAACCCTGATAGTTATTAATAGATATTCATAATTCAACAGTCAAACTCTCAATAATATCCCGACCAGCTGTTACTAGCCAGCAGAGTGAAATGAATAATGAAGTACAAGCGATACTAATTTGGTATCCTTGGCATTTTTATTTTGGCATCGACATCCCTCTGGGCCGTATTTTAAAGTATATCTACCAGCACACACTATTTTTCACGCCACAGATTAGCACTGAAATCGGATTCAGTTTCTTGTTAGACAGCTTCACGTCTGTTAGGAGGATAATTAAAAGCTTGTATTGACGTTCATGTTCAAGAGTCAGTCAATAAGCACAAGGTATTGTAATGTGTTACTTGCGATTCCTGTTGATTTGGTTTTCCCTTCCTCCTTTTCAATCATTCTTTAAATATAAAGTCTTGCTGTTTGCAAGGCGTCTTCATTTAAGTGTCATGTTGTATGATTATGTTACTGTCAGTATGTTACTATGTTATTGTGGTGCTCATTGTGTAATTTATCACGCAAAGTAACTTCTCTGCCGGCTCCAGGCTCGTGCATTGCGACAGTGCGATCTGTTCTGGAGTCCGGAGTCTTAGATTAGGTTATGTAATGTGATCACACAGGGTTCCAGCATCGATCGCCAAATCCTCTTTACTCTGACACACGGCTTACTGCGTGTGTGTTTAGAAAAGCAACACTGGCGAGTCAGTAAGAGGTCCGTCTTGAACGAAACGATGGACGATTGTAGCAGCATTTCCACTAATACTCCATGCATTATTCCCCGTAATTCTTTATCGATCCAAACGCAATTGCTCCAGCTTTACGCTTAGGTTGCAAAAGTCACTGATACACAGCAGGTTTGATCGGGAGAGTCGTGAGTCGTTCATGCAAAAGAGAGGTCCGTCTGAGCGGTATAACGGCACAATCTTGCTTTCTATTTTTGTATTAAATGATAACGAGCCTCATTTTTCAATCTCTTCCTAAAGCTGTGTAAAATGTTTCCGTAGGCCAGACCCAAAAAAAAAACCCGATTAAGAAAGGTTCAGCGAAGCTGATACTCGCGTACGTGTTACTAAATGCAAATCAGCTGTACATTACTGTGTCCACGGGAAAGCTAATTTACATTTAGCGAGACCCGCAAACCTCCAATTTACATTCAGTCACGGCATCTCGCAGAGAGCCGAAACGCGATTACTAAAGCCGACTCCGTGAGCCGCTGAGCTTTTCACAACACACGGCTTGGATCTGAAGTGAACGCTGCATGATCGCTCGCAGACGAAGTGCACACATTAGCCAGCCTTTCACTTGGAGAAATCCCAGCTGAAATCCCACTTTTTGTTGAAAAGTAAGATGGGAGCCGTCATGACTTTGCCATATTTGTCGCTAGTTTGTACTGAAATAAGACACAATGTGCTTGTTTTTATTTTTGCCGCTCTTAACAGTCATTTGAGTATGGCATACCTAACAATTTCTTATAGAAACAGTAGTGTGCTTACGTTATACCCTTGCACTCTGACATGCGTACATGGATCATAAACTGGATTCAGGGATCTGCTGCGCATGACATCAGATATATTTGATTACATTAGTCATCGCCGACAAAATCAAACGTACATAAAAGTATAAGCGCTTCAGCTTTCCGATCGCTCGCAGACTGAGAAAACCGGGCAGCAGGACGGCCATCACAGCAGAACCCTCTCTGAAATGAAGGGTGTAGTTGCCAAGTGCCAAAAAAATCCTGTAGTGTCTTAAATAGTAAAAGAGCTCCTCCTAACTGCAGTGTGCACTAACTTTTCCAATAACACAGCTCAGCCAGTGCAGCGTGTCCGCTATCTTAGGCACACTAACTTGGTAGAGGGTGCCATTACTTTTATTCTCATCGACTAGCCAATTTTATTTGTCTTAATTTATGAATTTGGTTCAGATTGCGTTCTTTCAGGTCATGAACATGAAATGCATAACAAGGTTTTCAGCGTGCTTGTGTGCAATCGGAATAGAGAAGTGATTTAAACTCGGCAGCGTAATCTGTATGCAGATGTGCAGTAACGCATCGCTAGTCATATGATATCATATCTCCTAGAATACAAATGGTTTTTCTTGAATTTTTAACGAATAGCACGTTTCTTGCGTAAATGCTCCTGCGAGCGATTTATGAATAAATCTATCCGGATCCAGTTTGAAAAATGAGGCCCAATAAGAATGTAAGCCAGTGTGCCGTTGTACCGTAGCTTCCTTTCAGCGCTGACGACCGCAGTCCTTTACATTTCATCATCATCATCATCATCTTATCATTTCAGTGCCCTTATTTCAGTTAAGTTTGCGTACACACCCTTTCAGAAAAGCACTTTATCTCCGTAATGGGGAGATGGATACATGAAACGCAAGTCGTCCTGATTCAGCTCAGCACGGTCATTGCTAATCCTGTAGCATAAGCTCGTTACTCTAGGGCTACCGGTTTGCATATGGCACACTTTTGGGAAACTATTAGAGCTACAACCAGTCAAAAGTTTATTCCCCTTGAATGACCATGGGTTTTAAAGATTGTTAAACAAATTGTATACGGTATCCAGCGGACTTCAACAGTATTGCTATTTTGTTATATAGAGGACAGTGTAAATATATTCAGCCGTCTTGGTCTACTGTTCTAGTACAATGTTGCACGTGTTTGAGTCTTTGATTGTGAGGTACAATAAATTTTATTGCAGTTTTTTCCAAATCTGTGTGTTGTCTTATTTGTTTTAGCAGTTAAATTGGCATAATAGCAAAAATGGTAGAAAATCTGCAATAGCGGAATGTTTAAAGCTATTTATTTAGAGATGTGTTGAAATTCAAATAAAATTTGTAAAGTTCCAGTTACATCCTCGTTAAGCAAGATAAGCAACTTGCGCAACTGAAAGGTGACAACAGTTCCCTTTTCACACTTCTTAGTTATTAGTGGTTGTTTTGTTTTCACTGTTTTCATCTGTTCACGAACTCCGAACAGGTAAAGCTCTAGTTAGAATTTGATGTGGAGAAAATAAACCCGTACATCTCTTTTAATTCATTTTTAAAGGTGATAAATGATTCCCCTTTTTCAACAAGTTCTACACAGTTCCCTGAGGTCTTAATGAAATGTCTGTGACATGCTTTGATCATAATACCAGAAGGATAAAGCGCCGCAGCTGTTTTGAACGGCCTGTTTGAGCTCCCGTTTCTTTAAATGATAATGAGCCGCTGCTCACCCCACCCCCCTCTTCGTCCAGCCAATCAGGTAGCGCTTTCCTCATCAATATTCGTGACTTTTCCCCTGCTTCTCAAGCCGTGAATGGAGACACTCAGATGACGTGTGGTATAATTCTAATGAAGCTCCCCTTGTGACATAGAAAGTGGAGCCAAATCTGAACGGCTTGTTGAAGCACATGTTTTCTAAAACAGGCAGCCGAAAAGAACTTGACTTGGTCGTGTTATTTTAGTCTTCGTGGGTTGGTAGGCACTCCGCATATCCAAATGTATTTGCACAAGCACTGCAAAAGTGAGTTTTTCATAATATGTCCCTTTTAAACATGCTGTTTTCATCATTTACCAATTTTTTTTTTTTTTTTTAAAAACAAGCCATGTTGCCAGTTCACTAATACTTCACCAGCGAAGATAAATAGAATCTATAGAAAACCGTTCACCTTATGTTTGTCACCCTGTAACTATTCTCTGGTGAACTTTCAACTTCCTTCAGCTAAATAATTCCTGTAAATGCACGTGTTTAGATAAGCAGAGGATCTGCTGCAGAAGCTATGCTGGTTCATGTAAAACTCGTACAAAGCTGAAGTCGCTGAACTATGGCCTGTTGTTACCCATGTGTTCCATCAGTTATTTCACCAGAGAGCCAATATGCTTCTAAATCCCTTATTCATACTAATGAATCCTCCATAAATCATTTCACATTTCATGTTTTTTGATGCAGTAAATGTGGTTTAAAAAAGTACTAGGAAAGCGACATATTAAAGGTTCACTATGTAGGATTCATCCAACTGAATGTCCCTACGGTGGCCATCAGGTGCCCATAGCATTCTTCCAAATACTTTTCCAATTATTTACATTCACGCTTCCTAGTTTTTTCAATGCTAAACAAGAAGTATGATCCTCCATTTTCTGAATTTGGGTTCTCAAGCTTGTTACAAGCACCAGCAAACACTGGTTCCTCTTATTTCTTCTTCCTTACCTCTTCTTCGTCTTCATTCAGGGGGTTCCTTCTAGGTTCACGCTGCCACTTGTAAAAATACGAAACGTGGAAGGCGCTCTCTAAAGGTTTGTCCGTTCTGGTCTAGTGTAGTGGCGGCTCCGTAGAGGTGGACCCGCTCCCATATGTAGATACACTACCAGTCAAAAGTTTGGACACACCTTCTCTTTCATAGGTTTTTCTTTTTTGTTGTTGTTTTCTACATTGTAAA
>JAQQZR010000038.1:672290-719128 GCA_030068235.1 Notoglanidium macrostoma | reverse complement strand
TGTAGTAATCCATATTATATCAACAACCGCTCGACTAAGTAAAGAGAAACAACAGTCCATCATTACTTTAAGACATGAAATGTCTTTTAAGTCATAAAAATAAAGAAAAAAACATTGAATTAGAAGGTGTGTCCAAACTTTTGACTGGTAAAACTGTTGCTACAACAATGAAAAGAAAAGGGGGGAAAAAAAAAAGATTAATTCTACTACTGTTCAGGATGGATGTGGATCCAGAGCTTATCTTGTTGGAAGGAATAGGAAGAAAACAAACGTCCACTGGGAGAACATGCAAAGACAGTAAGCAGAGCTCTGGATCAAACCAGATCCCTGAGGATGTGAGGCAGCAATGCTGCCTCAGAGCAATGCTAATCAATCCCAGATGAATAGCAGCTGACATATGAGGAACAGGGCTGTATAAGTGGCATGACATGACTTCATGTCTTTGAGGAAAAATTTTTATCATCATTCCTCAATATAGCTAGAATACCAGGACCATGGTGCTACACATAGCAGTATAGTACGCAAGACTATATAAAGTGCAAATTCACAACAGTGTAAGTCAAATGAAAGACAACGTGTTGGTTTGAAATTAGCGATGAGACTACATTTTGGAGAAAACGGTGTAATGATTAGTGGAGACGTTATGTCTGAACATGGTAAAGGAAAAAGAGCCTTAGAGGTAATGGTCCTACAGAATAAATTCAGGTTCATACAGTACAGTACCCCATGCCACATAATAACATGTCTGGTTCCCATTAACTCTCTGTCTCTCTCTCTCTGGGTGTGCAGTTTTTTCCTGGCAATGTCTGTCATCTGGAAAAGGTTCTGTTTCCTTTACAGCACATCTTTGATGAGCTTCATCTTTCCACCATGTCATTCGATTGGGCCACAAGTAAACACGGCCACGTGGTGAGCATCTGACTGAGACTATTGGACTATTTTATACAACAGCACTATTGATTTATTTCCATAACAGCAGCTCGGACAGGAATTCAAGCCAAGCCACAGGTTTGTATTAATGTGCTTGTTCTGATATGTTTCTATAGTAACTAATTAACCATGCACTTGTATTGTAGACTGTGCATAAACCGATTCAAAATTAATATTGCGTGTTCGTTGCAATGGTGATGTTTTCTGTGAGAAGTTTATTACACGGTTTATGGAAGGAGTCTCCAGTGTCAGTGCTTTCTACCAGCCAAATGTAAAGCTGTAACTTATAGCTGCTATAAATAAAGTGATTTAAAACTGGAACATGATGCAGGATAATGCCGGAAATTGTGTATTTTGCCAAATAAGAAGCAAAGGCTTTAGCACATCATCTTAGTCACATTAACTGTCTGTCTTTCTTTCTTTCAACACTAAATTTGTTCTGTATATAAATGAACTAATGTATAAATGTGTATAAACACACTTCCGGGAATCGTATGTCTCTAAAGATGACAGGATTAAATGATTTTTTTTGTAGAAGGTCAGCAGTGATGAGAATCTATGAGAAGTAAAAAAAAAAAAAAAAAAAAAACTGTCTGGCTAGGTTATAAAAATAATTCAGCCTGACTTTTATTCATTCTTCACTTTTAGTACGTTCACACCATGTATCTGTTTAATTTGACATGAAAAGCTAGAAGACATTTTTATAAATACATCCATTTGGGTGAGTGAATATTTTAAATAAACGTATGAAAGTTAATGCTGCAGGTTTGCCACATTTTCCCATTAAAGGGGAGCTGAAAATTCTCAAAAGATCATTAATAGTGTTGAATATGTAACAGGTAAGTGTCCATGCAACACCAGGGAAAAGACACAGATATGTCTAGTACTCATCCTATAAACTGTTCATCCATCAATTATCTACCGCTTATTTGTTAAGGTTCGGGGGGAAGCTGGAGCCAGTCCCAGCTGACTTTGGCGAGAGGTGGGGTACAACTTGGGCAGGTTGCCAATCTATCACAGGGCTAACACAGAGACGAACAACCATTCACACTCACATTCAGCCCCATGGGCAATATAGAGTAGTCAATTCACCTAATCTGTACGTGTTTCGGCTGTTGGAGGAAACCGGAGCACCCAGAGGAAACCCACACAGGCACAGCGAGAACATGCAAACTCTGCACAGAAAGGCCTTTCAATCAGCAGGTTAGAACCCAGAACCTTCTCGCTATGAGGTGACTGCTAACCACCATATCACCCTCCTATAAACTAGCTCTCTAAAACTGTTATTAAGCTTTCTGTGATTCCTTCCTTTCTGTGAAACTAATATCAAAACTGCATTTATTTTTTTTTATTATTTGTAACAAACAGTACCCGAGCACCTGAGGATGATCGCTTTGGTGAGTAAAACAGCTGATCCACTTATTTTTTTTATTTATAGATCATAAGCCTCATTTTTGGTCCTGCTGTGTCTGAGAATATCTAGCAGTGCCCTGGTTTTACCTTCAACACAAACGTCATGTAACATTCGGCTTTTTGCTCCGTCAAGCCTTGTTGATGATAATGAACATGAATAATGTTTGTTTGAGTAAAGTATTTAGCACTGCATCATCTTCGACAGGCACTTATAGAGTCTTGCCCTAATTACAGTATAATGCTGATAGCTAATGCTGGCTCTGAAAATACCGCTGATGATTCGTTCTTCTACCTCTGGCTCTGTATTTTCTGTATAAGGGAATAGCGGACAGACGGCAGAAAAAAAATGGGATATAAATATTCACTAATAACTTTTGTGACCATGCTATGACTCCAACCCCTCTCAGCAGCCTTTGGATCCATCTTATTTATTCTCTCTCTCTATCTCTCTCTCTTTCACTACGTATATATACTACTATATGAACATATATATGAACATAAACCACTGAAGGAGATTGACAAATAAGGGAGTGAGTTTAGTTCGTTATGTTGATGCATCACACAAACTCGTCATCGATTAAGCATTCCTCATTGTGTTTTATTCCTCTTATACTACACGAATTTTCAAACATAAAAACTACTTAAATAGTTGCACTACTTAGTTAAACTAAAGTAGTTAAACTACTTTAATTCCACTTAATGTTGAATGTCAAAAATGGCAATGGCAAGAATACGTGTCATCGCCGTAGGTGGAAGTAACGCAGCTCTAATGCTGCAAAAACATGCAAAAACAAGGGCTGTATTCAATGCGCATTTTCTCTTATGTAGTGTTTACTATAGTTTTGTTAGCTAAAATAGTGTTTATTGATTACATCGTTAGTCACATATTTCCTGTACCGCCTCTCACTTGTGTAGTAAACACAAAAATTTATTGAAAATCGTTTAAAAAGATTTTCAAAAAAGTTTTCTTGACACAAATATAAATGATTGGTAGTTGCTTGTGGTGTTCAGGTAATGTTACACAGTGCAAGCATATGAGGTTAACAGCTTCCTAGAATTCGTTTCCTTGCTAGTTTCAGTCAAAAAGGTGCCTCCATGTGCTTTCGTGAAGTTAATGTTATGTCCCAGGTGGAATATAACTACCCTGTTTCCACTAGGTTGAGAGATATAGGCATGCAAATATGGCTACAGTTGCTAAAATTAAAGGAAAAAAGAAAAAAGTACATTTTTAAGAAGCAAAAAAATCCAATTTTGACAAGAAACTAAGGTCATGAATATTTGTCAACAAGGCATCATTATGAAAAAAAAAAATCAAGATTGTATATAAGTAAATTGGCAGTGTTTATTTACAAACTTACATGTCTCCAAACTTATCAGTGCATCACCACGTTTCCTTTATGCATGTGACATTTTTTTGGCCCAGTATGGAGATCTTAAATCGTGACAGACTTACAGATGTAGAGCTTGTTAATGCCTTCTCCAGAGACATCTCAGACTCAGTCTCTACTCCTACGTCTCTTTGTTCCATTTCCGCAGGGTTATCGCCAGCCTGAGAATTTAAGAGTACAATCAGGCTTGTGCCGTTTCACAGGCTTACATGACTGAGCAAACCCAAAATTCCTGTGACTTCAGATCTATAAAGTACTTCTGTGGTCCAGAGTATTTTACTCATAACTGGTCTGTGAAGTATTCTGGGAACTTGAGAGACTTGCTTTCACATTGATGTCATCAGCAATATTTTATGTATATGGTTTTACAGAAGTCAGAAATGCCTCGATATGAACTTGAGTACATGAGAAGTGGACAAAAATGAGTTTTGTAAGATTGTTCAAATAAAAAAATAAAAAAAAATACTTGGTTGATTTGATATGAAATGACAACATAAAGCACTAGGGTGCTTTCTTATAGGAAAATAATCTACTTTGGCATGGTTATAGTAACTCAACTTCATATTGGGCTGAAATCACACCACTACGTTGTTGATTATTTTCCTTTTACAGCATGACACCAAGTATTTTATTTCTTACTTGGTAGATATGACAGTTATAACGATCTAAGTGAAACAGTGGGAGAGCCAGCAGACAGGGTAAGCACTGAGATATCAGGCATTATTCACTCCACCATCAACAAACTTGAGTGAAAATGTAAGAGGGTCAAGATGATAAGATCAAGGTCTTGTCTTTAATTCCGTCTGTCCGTGAACTGAGCATTCAAGTCCCAAACATTCCCAAGAATAAAAGCCGTGCCATGCTTTCCTCTTGGCGTACACTCTTATAAAATGCGGAGCCCTTAAGAGTTCTTCTGTTGTCCTTCTCGGGGAACCCTTAATGGTTCGGTACTCCACAAACAAAGTGTTTTCATATCAGGACAGGTTTAAAGTGGAATCCTTTTAGTCAATGACCCCTTAAAGAGTGTGTGTATTAACTAGGTAAGTATGAGGCAAAAACTCCAAATTATTGTTCCACCTAGAACCTGTCAAGCTTTTAAGAAAGAAAAACAAATACTTTTAATTAATGGGTCCTAGCCTCCTAGAAGACTCTTTTTCTGATAGACAGACTCTGTTTAGGGCTTAGTCGAGTACATTCTTGTCCTCTCGACCATACACAACATGCAGTAGAGTTTGATAGACTCTTTAAGGTTTCCCCTATCGAGACAGCCTCGATAAGGCTTCTAAATTTACTTGATGTCTCTGTATCGATATATATTGCTGGATCAGTATTTAAGGTTCTATGCCATGGACGGACAGATGGTTGGATGGATGAATGGATGGACAGATTAACAGATTGATGGTTAGATGGACAGATGGGTTGATTTATTGATGGATGACTTGGTCTATTTTTCCTATGGGCTACAGTAGTAAAACTGTACATTACAGTATGACATTAAGTACATGTAATAAATCATTACATACCGCATACACTACACAGATTTATACATAAATAGTGCAAAGAAAAGCTGTGCATGTAAAAAAAAAAAATACAGGACACCATCACACTAAAACGTTGGGGTAATTGCGTAGTTTATTGAGGCTACTATGTGTCCTATTTCTCATACTGGAGACCAACAGAAGCGTTCCACTGACAGCCCTTCCTGCAACATATTTTTTTTCCCCCTGACAGAGTTTATGCCTTTATGTCAGTTGATATGCATTTGTTTAAACCTACTGTTTGTATATGTGTGTGCAATTTCAGAAAAAAAGGCTTCCCTACGGCTTATTTGGATGCTTGCGCTTTCCAGCAGGACTACATAGAGGACTTTTTTTAACTAAAAGTCTATACAAAATCCCCTGGAGCACAGTTTTGCTGGGCTGAAAACTACTACAGTTCTCATCCAGACATTTTTAAAAGACCCTATGACACCAATGTAAGTCTTTGTTTATCCACTTGGGGGAGCTGACACTCCATAACGATCAGCAAGACTCAGTTCAGCGCTTCCTTTTTTTTTTTCATTTGCATTTTTTGACATCACTATATCACCAATTAGTCATGTATCATTAAACCTATTTGCATTTACAAAGCATGGCACATACGCAGCTATACTAGAATTAGTGACAGTCCCTATTCAAATGGGATTCCCAAAGGACGTCACTAGTCTGAGTTACTATTCCCTGTCCCACAGATACAAATTAGACTCATTGCATGATTGCATCATTTACAGTAGATATCTAATATTACATTTACAAATTGGTGTAAGTAAAACGTAAAAGACATTTTAAACAGATGAAGGGTCCATTGTGCATGCTTTAGTATAAAACTTAAAACATTAACAATGTCGCCATTTTTGCCTGTTCATGTCCACTATAGTTACATGTAGTGATTATATATATATAGTTACATATATAGTTTATACATTATACATTTGATTGAGAAGTACCAGGGCCTGAAGGAACAACTGGAACAGATGTGGAAGGTGAAGTCCAAAGTGGTTCCAGTGGTAATAGGAGCATTAGGCGGCCTTGGAGAGTGGCTCCAACAGATCACAGGTACAACAACTGAGGTCTCTGTCCAGAAATGTGCAGTTCTAGGAACAGCGAAGATACTGCACAGAACCCTGAAACTCCCAGGCCTCTGGTAGAGGACCCGAGGTCGAGGAAGACATGCACATGTACCATCCACCAAGTAGCGGAAATGAGAGGATTTTATATATATATATAGTTCATATTCATATATAGTTCATATTCACTCAACTCTGCTACCTGAACACATTCACCCCTTTGAAATATTTGGAACATTCCACAAGTCACATGTTCAGCAGGAAGTTGCATCATCTCCATTTAATGATCATGAAGAGAACAAAAATAAGTTCTCACATGCTTAATATTTTCCTACTGACTGATGAGGTCACCCGTTACCTAAATTATACGACGACAGTTAATAATTAATTCTTAAGTAAACCATTCAAATGTCATTAGCATGGATTTAAAGGATACATTTTTTTGTATTTTCTAAAAAATTTAATGTTCTTAGTAACAAAACAGCCATCGAATAAACCTTAAATGCATGTTTTCTTAGATTCAGTGCCATAATTTGGAGTCTGGAAATCATCCGTTACCTGCTAGTCTTATATAGGCTGTTAAATTTAGCTTATAAGATTAGCAAATGTATTTGGTTATTAAAATGTAAGATATGTGGTTAAATAGTAGGTGAAATAATAGTATAATTTTAGAATTTGTGGTTAGTTTTGCTAACCTGACCATCGTCATTGCTAAATATATATGAATGAGTCACCTTATGGATCACTACACCATCCCCCCATCACTACCTCCTCTCTTTCTTGCCATCCCTCTCTCGCTCTCTCATAGGCTCTCGACTCAGGATGCTGTTAGAGAAGAGGCGGGATTCACATCCTGCTTCGGAGTTGAAAAAACCCAGCATCTCACGTGTTATTTCCCCTGTCTGAGCAATAAGTGGAAACAGGTGTGATATAAATAGCATCTCTATAGACAGACAGAAGAGGAGAATAGGAAAGGGTTTTAAATATGATGAGGCTGCAATGCTGGAGTTTGACACTCCAGCACCAAGCTATTTTCCTACCCACACTGTATACCATACAGTACAATTAGGTTGATTTTGTACAGCTGAGGATGCCAGTCAGACGCTAATCTGAATTCCGGCACATTCTGGTGTTCATAAATGCATGTAGAGCTTCAGGGATTTTGCTGAATGCTCCAAATATGCAGCAGATACTAGAAATAGTACCCAAATACTCAAGTATCACCACTTATTTTCCTCTTCGCAAGGAAGCTAGTGACCATGAAGGGGTAGAAAATTTGAGAATATGAAAGAAACCAGACATCTGAACATATTTGAAAATACAGAGCTGAATACAGGATCACTTGAAATTTTTTTTCATACATCTTTTCGATTCTGTAACGTACACTATATTCTACTAATGTCACATTTATCAGAATTGGGCATCGAACTATATGTACTAGAATGCAACTATGATTACCATGGACTCCATTTCCCAGTCACACGTTCAAGTTCACCTGATTACTGATTGCACTCACCATGCTAGGACATTGCAAAGTATTTGTTTCACAACTGACACACCAAGCCTTTGGATCAGTGTTTTCATTCACAGTTGTTGATCTGGTCTGTCTGTCCTTTAAGCCAAGTATCTCTGGATTTGTTATTTGCTATCTGCCAGTTTTGAATAAAGAGGGCATTTTCCGCAACTGTCACTGTAAAGTAAAAATAGATTGTGAAGAAATCACCACTTATTCATTATGAGGTATGACCATACCTGTGAAAAAATAATGATTGGGGTGCTGCAGTGTAGACCGACCCGGTCTAGATAGGAAACATTATTTATATTGATGCCTAGTCACAAAAAAGCAGTCCGAGACATCAGAAAACAACATGTTAACAAATATTGAACGCTCCATTCTGATTGGTCAGAGGGTATTGATGAATTTTCTCGAACAGCAGCTCTGATGGTAGCGATTAATCAAATCACGTTCATATTAATGCAGTCATTCTGAAAGGTTATTGTTTCTATAGCAACAACATACACAGGGACTTGTATGACAGTAAATTTGTCACCCTGTTACTTATTGTTTTCATATAACAGCACGTGCCTAAGAGTTTTATTCCTTACTTACTCTAAAGCATACACAATGCTACAAAAACTATTTGGAGTCCTCTTTGAAGCTCATTCCTAATGTGTGAAGCACTAGATCAGAAAGATTAAACCTGCGTTATAATGTCTGCGAGTGTCAGCATTGATCTGAGTATTATGAACTTGATCTTCAGGTTCAAAACGCACTGATGATTTACAGTGGCAAGGTATGAAGAATGGCATTATAAATAAAGATCAATAGAGAGCTCTTTTTCCTGACAGGAAGCTAACTTTTCTCTGTATACTGTAAATCACCGTGACGAGCATTTATGATCAATTATAAATCTGAGAGCTGAAGGATGAACAGCGTCTTCGGGTCTGTATGAAACCCACATGTACTTACATACCTGAAAGAAATTATTATGTTATTATTATTATTATTATATTCATTTGTTAAACCATAGGCATGGATGAATAATTACTGTGTAATCTCTTGTTCGTGCTAGTTTAGAGGTTTCTGAGAAAACATTATTAGCATCTGAAAAAGACACGTGTGTTATTTTTGATCATTTCATATGACCTTTTAAATCTACAACGAACTCATCAGACGTCCTGACAGCACTGTGAACTTCCCAAATCCATTTCTGAATAAAACCATTTTTTTCCCCTTGGGGTTGTACATCTACTCTCACAACCTGCATCATAGAATTTACTACATATTTGCACTTTCCCTATTAAAGCGAAGGAGGTCTGATGCAGATATATCTAGTTCGCTTGCTGTTTAGTCCACCATTGGTGAAACTTTGCGAACTCCCACAGGCGTCATGAAAATCCCACCATTATAATCAGTCTGAGAATACTAGTTTCAAATCTCTAACCAGAATGTAGGTGAGAAATGAGTCAGCTGGGGAGAAACTGCCAGAAAGTACATGTTTTCGGTTTCATTTGACAAATAGGTCAGTGTGGATTTATCAAAACAACACAAAGAGCCTAAGATTTTCTTGATTTAGATTTATTGTTTACACGGTATACACATGGATAAAACACATAAAAGCTGAGTGAAATTCACAAGGTACGGAGCTCTAACAACAAAACAGTGAGATAAATATGAATGTAACACTGTGAAAATAAACCACAAAGGAAAAAAGCCAATAGAAGAAGGTACATCTAGATTTTAGTTCGTATTTTGTTTCTAAAAACAGAAATGGATTAATAGAATTTATCTAAGTTGATGCTGCTAACATTAACTCGGGGACACGAATACATTTTATTTGTATAGTGCTTTTAACTATAGACATGAACATTTTTATCACTAATGAACAAGCCAGACATGACTGTGAAGAAAACCCTCTGAGATGACATGAAAAAACATTAAAAGGGATGAGACCTATGACTCATATACGTAGATAGCCAAATTTATCTTTTCATTTGTCTTTAGTAAAATGCTTAATTCTGGTCAGGGTAGAGGTGGAACAAGAGCAGATACAGGCATAGCGGGAAGCCCGACTATTTATATCAACTGTTCAACAAATATTAATGTTCATAAAGTCCCTATTCATAACTCCATCTATTTTAAATTCTGTTAAAATACTAATGCTAATCATTTGAATGATGATAAAAAATGTTTGACAGGTATAAGCTGATGTTTCATTGATTTGATCACTGGACAGTACACTCACTGCCCCATTTGCTCTATAAAGTTATTATTGCACCTAGGGGTAGGGTCAAAATCGGGTGCTAAAACACGTGCTAACAGAGGTCTATTGGGGCAGGACTCATGTTGCAACATACTCAGCGCAGTAGCAGCTGGCAGAACAGTTTATGGGATTGCTAGTTTGACTTAAAAAAAAAAAACTTTCAACTTTAAAAATACTCCGTGGCCACCAAGATGTTGTTTAATAAAAAAAAAAGCACCAGAATGAAATCTAACACATCTCCACAAAAACAATGTGAGTACTGACAATGTTTCTGTAAAGTACAAAAAACACCTCTACTGTAAGATATATTGTAAAGTTTAGAGAGGGGAAAGGTGGACTATGGCATGGATAATGGCCATACATCAGAAATATGTGTGGAATACTGGTACTTGAAATTTTCTTGAAACCTGTAAACCTCAGTTAATGACATTACCTCAAACTGAAGGTCATGGTGGCGCAGCCTGTAGTGTTGCTGTCTCACAGCACAGAGTCCCTGAGCTGTGTGTGTTCTCCCCATGTTCATGTTGGTTTCCTCCGGGTTCTCTGGTTTCCTCCCACCTCCCAAAAATATAAGTAGGTGGATTATCTAGGCTAAATTGGAGTGTGAGGACTGATGGTTCCCTGTGATGGACTGGCATCCCAAACAGAGTGTATTCCTGGAGAGTGAGAATTATTTTCAGAAGCTAAGAACCCTTAAGGAACCACCCTGTTTCTAAGTATATGCAAAGGTCTTAGTTAACCACTTCACACTGGAGCATTCAGCAGAATAATATAAATCAGTACCGTTTACTGTTTACTGACTGAAAGTGAGTGGCTGCCTGTTAGAAAAGGAAGCATTATAAAGATCAAGATCAGTGAATTGCTGGAGGCTGTGTGCGACAGACAGACGGGTGATGCAGATGGTGGTTGATTAAGCAGAGATTTGCCACTGGGAAAGAAACTCTTTTGTAGCTTGCTGACAAACATGCAAGTGCAAAAACAGTACAGGATGCAATATTAAGGTATTTCTATAACATGATGGATCATTCCTAGTCAAGAATGCACAAAATAATGATTGTAACCAAATTGATCACAAGTTACTCTTCCTACTGTCTTAGTTAAGCCGGATACCAATAACGACCATGTTTCCCATCTGCCACTGCACTTCACCTGATCACATCACATGACTGTGTGCACCTCTTTCACGTCTTGGGTTAATGAGCACATGTATAAAAGTCAATTTTCTAGCACACCTTGTCGGGCTTTCAATGTCTCACTACTCATCACGTTTGTCTTTGTTTCGTGTTCCCGCTCATGGATCATAGTTGTTTCATAACCTTTAATGAAAATAAATGTTTACCCACACCCACACCTCCTCTCCAAACACCTAGCACCTACAAAAGAACACTCATATTTATATCCTAATATGCACCATCTAGCTCGCTGAAAAATAATCATATGCATATATTACAAAAGAATAAATTGAACATGTTAACGACATCAGTTAAAGCCGTCACATTGAAACGTTCATCTCCATTAACACAAGTGACTGAAAACAAATGAACACCAGCACCATTTACTGTTTATTGAGGAAATAAGTGGCTTCCAACAGACCTCCGCTGTCTTTGCAGGAAGACATAATGAGCAATGATAAAGATCCTTGAATTGAGTTCAATGAATTGCTGAAGGTAATGTTAGACAGACGCAGGAGGTGGATTAAACAGAGATTTGGCACTCTTTAGATGCCTGCTGCTTTTGTTATGAATGGATTTAAAGTGCATGTCCTGGGTTTGAGGGCTCTAGAGCAAAAAAAAGTTGCACTATTCTGGATTGCAGAGGTGGTCAGTGGCTAAAAAGGTCAGATCTAATGACCTTCACAATACCCGTGAGGTACAAAGAAGGAAGCATTAAACTCTTTATGACTTTAAAGAGTTTAATGCTTCCTTCTTTATACCTCCCAGGTATTTTGAAGGTCATTAGATGCTGAATATCACTTATTTGGGGGCTTCTGAAGTGTAGAAGTCACCACAATGGAAGAAAATGGCACAGTGATGACAATAGTACAGTCATGACCTTGATGAACCAGCTGAAGTTTGATCTTCAGTTAGGTTGCATCAGAGCCCAGAACAGACAGATGCTGATAGATAAAAGTAGTGGCATTTTCAGACATGCTGAATTTTTCATTGTTGTTGTTGTTGTTGTTGCATTACAAGGATCAGAAATGGTTATTCAGTTGAGTTCCTTCTACAGTTTTTCAATAGTATTTTCACTGCAGTGTATCAGTGGACATTGAGGTGGGAATTCATACTGGATTGGACACCACTCCATTACAGGGCACCATGCACACATATGCATATCCAGGGGTAATTTCTAGTAATCAATTCACCTACCAAGATTTTTAATGGAAGAGGGATGAAACCAGAGAACCAGGAGGAAACCCACATGGATACAGGAAGAATATCTGAAACTCCACATAAACAGTATCCCAAGCCTTGGATCAAACTGGAGACCCTGGAGCTGTGAGGTGGCAACGCTACCCACTGCACCATGCCACCTTCCTTTACTTTCATCTTCCTTTATCTTCCCTCACCTGCTTCTATTATTTTCCAATGAATACACCTGTGATGCATTTTTCCTCTGTTGATTTAAGAAATTGGACTGAAGAATTACCAGAAGGGTAGTCATTGATGATTAGAGCAGAGGACCTGTACCATAGACTATATACATTTGTGATCATCTAATTGGGGTTCATGATGAAAGGTTGAAACCTGACTGTGTAGGACAGATGTTGTACGATGAAATGAAGACACTTATAGCATCTGTAAAGTCAGCAGATCAGTTTAAAAAAAAACACTATTGCAGCGTCCTCGAGGGAAGTAATGGGTTTAATTCCCTTTCACACTAATATGAAAAAAAAATTGGTTCCTCAAGGGTTCTTTGGATGGTTAAGAGCTCTAGCTTTCTAAAAGTGTTTTTGAAGGGAAACCCTCCTTTATAGGGAGGGTTGGAATCTTTTCCCATTACATGACTCTCTCTCTCTCTCTGTTGAGCTACACATGCTACTCCTGAGATACCAGTGATCCTGACCCCTTCAGCTCTCGGACTTGCCTGAGCCATCCTGATGCCCTACTTCTGGTTGGACTTCTCATTACTTCTCTCCTGCTGAGAATGGCTCCATATGGACAGCCTAAAGATACACTTAGACCCTGTGAAGCTAGCTTTGGACTGCTGTTGATACACACAGTTTTGCTATGATGGCTTAGACCAACATTTGTCATAATGACTTTAGGACTGCAGCTGCCATGAACAGTTTTGCACCAAGTCACCAAGTCTCCATTAGTAAACAGTTGATAACTTGAACAAAATAGACTTAATGTTAAAACTATAATGACTCTTGACTACATAGCACTACGTTTAAAAATTGAGTTATTTATAATCACACTATCCCGATGATGGGTTCCTTTAAGCTAAAATCCATTAAGACATCTCTTTTCTCTATACACCAAAAACTGTAGGATGTCATGAAGGCTATTAATTACAATAAATGTAGTTAATTAACACATCTATAATGTCATCAGATCATTATAATTCACTAGTCATTGCTGTTTATTAAGCAAATGAAAGGTGAAAGAAGGCGCAATAAATAATGATGTTAATTTCATGTGAATAAAATTGCAAGTGGTTAACTAGGGGAGACACAAGCCTCTGTGATGGCTGAGGGAAAAGGGTCTGTTCAAGGGCTGGCAAGGAATGAACTCTTGGGGCATGTTGTTCTCAGTTAATAATTATTGCGGTGATGTGGCCCGACATGAAGCAGAGTTAAGCCAGCCTGCCACTTGCATGAATTTTGGTCACGAACAGGTCTGTTTTGTGGCATGCCAAGGCGTGCCAAGAAGAGGGCACGACACTGTCATCACTACACAATTAAGCATAGTTTGTGCCATGTCATGTCATTTGTCACATATAATTTACTAACTAAGTGCGCATCTGCCACGAACATGTGAAACATCTAAGATACACAAAGGCATGCCATGGCAGTCATTATTATGTCATATAGTTGTGCAAAGGGCATTTGGGGTGCCACAGCCCAAGCTTTGGAAAGCTATGGCAGTCACTTGGCCGTGGGCGTTATCATTATTGACCATCAGTAGAAATTATAGTAGGATTAGACACGAAGGGGAGAAAAAAGTGTCTTCCCATGCAAGCAGTGACACCCAGTGAAGTGCAACTGTTGAAAATAGGTTGCGCAAAATTTATACATTAGCCACTAGATTAGACTACATTAGCCGTGCGACTGGCACGAAAATTTTGTCATGCCAAATTTTAGAAAATTCCAAAAATCCTGGCATGCACGCACGCACGCACACACACACTTGATACGAAGCCTCACGAAGCTCCACTCACATGTTCATGACTAGTTCATTAGCATGCAACAATGCATTGCATGTCTCTTTGTGCCAGTGCATGCAAGTGTCAGGTTGGCTTTACTCTTACCACCCCAAAGACTGGTTTCAGACTTTCCTATGACAGAAAACATACCTACTGCTTTATTGTTACAATGCACTGAGACTGGAGACTCCTTCCACAAATGTTCCTCATAGCAAAATTCACCACGTCAATAATTCATGGAGTGTATGAGGTTTTTGCTATAGAAACAATAACATATTAGAACAAGTGCATCAATATTAACCTGCAATTTGAGAATATTTCAGGAATCATCACTTACAAAAATATAACTAACAACAATAAAAGGCGATGTTTAGGACTACAGCGCTACACTTATTTATAGCTAAACTGAATTATTTGTCACTTGGTTCAGATGGTCTTACAATGTTTGGGCTTACTTTTGTTTTTCAAATTTGTCTCTTCTTAAAAAAAAAAAAAAAAAAAAAGGTTGAGGGTGTATGTTGATTCAGTGAGTCATCTTGCTTTTATCCTGTGTTCATGCAGTCTGTGGAATATACAGAAAGAATGACCCTTATGTTCTTCCATATTGTGAAAAGTCGCAAAAAACTCTTTACAGTAAAATAAAAAATTTAATATATTTTGAGTATATTAAGTGGTATGTATATATTTTTATTTTTAAGGGTTTTTGTTCCCTTAGATGAAGGACATGAAGCATACGCGCATAAGTGTCGAGTCCTGCTGGTGTTGAGTAGTCGTTAAGTAGTTCTTCTTTGTCATTAAAATCTGGAATAAGGCGGTCATGGTGATCACTGAAGTTACATATGAATTAGATACATATTCAGGTCAATATGGTACTTCCCCAGTCTCATTAACCACAATATGTAGTTCCCCAGTGTAGCTTGTTTTACATTTACATCGAAGTCAGTATGGGTGCTGCGGCTTTGTGGCTGAGGGCTCTTGATAGACCGGCTTACACAAATACCATGTTTTTACCAGAGAGCAGGGAAAATAAACCATAGCACTCGCTTCAGACTCAGAGTGAAAACTCTGTCTGCTTCATTTGGAGATATTTCGGTTTGGCATGGCCTCTTACTCATCGAGTCTTCCATTACAGTAGATCTGTGACCAAGCTGTGACCTACTTTTAGTGTTTGTGAAGTGTTTAGAATGTTTAACAACAAGGTACAAACATCTCACCCATTCAAAATACAGTTTCTATGAGACACTATCTCTTAAAGATGCAAAGTTTTCAGCCTCACTAAGGACTGTCCCTCCCACTAAGGGCCCTAGTTAGTATTCCCCATCGTGTGTCATTCTCTGACCTAAACATGCAAATTTATCACAATCTTAATAGGAAATACTTAACGGGGGACATTTTACTTTCATTCAGAAATGAGAAAATAAAACTGAAGCATAGCAAAGTTCCACTTCCTATATTGACTGTAAATGGTTTCCTCTGGGGCGCGTTCTGAAAGTTGACGCATGTTTTGTTTTTCAGCCTAAGCTTTTTATTCACCATTTTAGTCAGTGGTCACCGTATGCTTAAAAAGAGTGCTTAAAATGCACACAATCCAGCACCCTAGTTAGTTTCAAGACAGTTTTATAAAAACAGATAGAAATAATTTTGGTCATGGGCTCCCCACATTATGTGACAGTCATATAACTGGAAGCGGAAGCACTTTTTCCCAGAGCTTGTGATGTACAGGAATTTGCTTTGGCATCTGGGAAACCACTTGACAAGTGATCCGAAGAAATTTACGTGTCAACGATACAAACAGAGTTACGCATGAGAACATTCAGGACCATTTCTAGCTCTACCTGGTATAAACAGTCAGTTAGGACCACCAAGCTGATAGTAGACCCCTGTAAGAATTAGATTTCTAGGGGTGTGACGAAACACAAAATTCCAATTTCACTTTAGCTTATGAAGAACTTTTGTCTGAAATGTCTGATAATATTAGACCTAAAAGCACATTAGACTAAATGTAAAACTCTTATTATACGCAACATTTATAGGCAAAAAAAATTTCTTCCCTGTGTCCATTTTGGTTTCTTCTAGTTGGTTTAGTCCAGTTTTCTCCCATCTCCCAAATTCCTGCTGGTGAGTGGATTGGCTAAATTGAACACAGGCGTGAATTAGAATTTGAATGAGTGTGTGAATAGGTCCTGTGTTATAATGAAATCCCATTCAGGTCTCGCTTTTTCAGCGTTCCAGGGATAGACACAGGGTCCTCTCTGACTCTAACAAAATAAAGTGCTTACTGAAATTGAACAAAACAAGGAAAGACCTTTATTTTCCAGGAGGTATGGGGCTATGTCTACACTTATATGTTTTAGTTTCAAATCAGTGTTTTAAAACAAAAACAATCTCCATCCAGACAAGCGTTTTCGCTCTGTATCAGAAACTATATGCGTCCATACTAGAACACTTGAAGACGCGTATCAGAAGACCATTCTTGTACACTGGGCATGCGTGAGCTGGGAAAGCAGATAGTCTACTCTGCAGGTGATTGCCTAGTTGCAGATCACTCAAATATTAGCTTGCCTCCTGTGCATGTGGGCAGTTGTAGCATTATAAAATGCACAATTTTTGAACAACCACTGCTAGCAAAGACGTTATCCATGTATAATTCGTTATCCATGCTGCATTCAGAACTGGTGGTCGAGCCTGATGTCGTTTGTCTTCTTTCAGAAAAGGGTCACATGATAGGAGCATGACGAATCAGGGAAGGATACATCATGACTGATAAGGCGAAAGTAGGTGTCTGCATCATTTCCAAAACTCTACGTTTCTGGCCGTCCACACTAAAAACGGAGCCAGCAGTATTTCAAAAACACTCCATTTCTGCAGCTGGAAGACGCCGGAGTGCTATGGACGCCAGGCACAAGCGCAGCACAAGTGATGTGTTTTAGACATATTAATGTGGACATAGCCATAGTCTTCTGCAATGAGGCAGGTTTTTATCTCCCATATGGAGCATCATCTGTTACATGCCAGTTATTCCTTCATGCTGCTTGATGCTTTATTTTTATATTTAATATTAGATAACAGCATAAGAATGTGTAGGATGGATGTGGTTTGCTGGATTTACATGTGAAAAGGTGACTGCTGGATTTAAATAGATATTCTATTAATAGGAATCGAAGGGTGCGGAGAAAAACTGTCTCAGTGTAATGGTGTGCACTTTAGATTGTAACACATAAACATCCTTTTTCCACCTACCCACTGCGGTAAGACACACACTCACACACACGCGCACACACACACTTTGTTATTTTCTTTTGTTTCACCAAGACAGGAAAGACCTCGATGTAATAGAAATACTAACACTTTTACCATGCAGTGAAACCATCAAACCAACACCTCTGCTTGGTCTCTTGCCAGCCGTGAATAGCACCTCTTTGTCTAGACTATACACATGAGTGTAACTGACAAACCTAAAGAGCAAAAAAGCACTTTGAGCTCATTTTTAACTGCTTATATTTCCTCCCTCCCAGTAATCATTCTCATTCTAAATACAGATTTAGGTGCGTGTCACTAAAAGAAAGAGTTCTTACTAATACTACATTTTCAAAACACCCTCGGCTGAAAGGACAGACAAGAATCAATACTGACTCATCTGAACGCCTCTAACCTTGTCTTGTGTGCAGACCAAACAGAAATCTAGCTTTGTGAAATATGACTCTGGATTGAATTCATGCAGATTCACAAAGTAGGCCAGCTGCTATAAGTTTTTACACCATCCCACTGTATATGGTCTTAGTCACAAAAACCGCTGTGCATGCCTACACTGCTGTGTTTATATATAGACCTGGTTTAGTTCTGTGTTCACTCACACTGATTTTAACCAATAAGGAAAAACCCACACTGATCTGGTAGTAGCATGAACCCTTTGCCACGCATTGGGGGTAGTTTTATAATGTTATATACTAAATATCATGATTAGGAAAGTAGCAATGAGCTTACTGTGTAATATGTTATTGAATATGTTCTTATGTTGTGATATTTCACAGTGGATTTGCTATGATCTCCTTAAGGGTTCCCTCATTAAGGAACCAATTCAAAGACAGTTAGGGTTAGGATTTACATATATACATATACATATATACAATAACATATATTTTGAATCCATTGATGATTAGCTTTAGATTATGAACACCATCCTACACACAAGTCTCTGTGAATGAGCTGTTACTATAGAAACGATAATATTAGAACAAGAGCATTATTATAAACCTGTGATTTGAAATGCAGCCAGAACTGTTGCTGTTATAGGAAATTAATCAACATCTTGAGATTTGTGAATTCTACAGTGCTGGGGTATTACTCTATTTAAGTAATGAAGATAATATAGAGTATAATATACATATTGTACACATGGCCAAAAGTTTGTGGACAGTTGATCATCACACTTATATGTACCATTCCAGATTTAGTCCCCTTTTGCTGTTATATTGTCCTCAACTCTTCAGGGGAGAATTTCCACTACATTTTGGAGATGACTGTGGAGATTTGTGTTCATTTAAAAACAGGAGCATTAGTGAGGTAGGGCATAGGGCTTGGGGGTGCAGTCAGAGTTCCAATTCATGCCAACGGTGTTTAGTGGAGTTGAGGTCAGGGCTCTGTGCAGGAATTCTTCTACTTCAACTCTGGCAAACCATGTCTTCATGGACCTCTCTTTGTGCACAGGGACATTGTTCGACAGCATAAAAGACATTCTATACATTTGTGTGCGTTCAATTTTGTGGTAACAGTTTGGGGAAGAATCACATATGGGTGTGATGGACAGGTGTCCAAAAAGTTTTACAGTATATATATATATATATATATATATATATATATACTGTAATAGGACTGTGCAAGTCTTAGGCACATGCCAAGAAATGCTGTAAAGTAAAGATGACTTTAAAAATAATGAAATTAAACCTTTTCTCTCTTAAGGTTCACTATGTAGGATTCAAACACCTGTATACCCCTCCCTTCCCAAGCATTTATAGAACATACAGTAGCTGTCAGGTGCCCATAGTGTACTCACATTCACACTCTGTTGCTTATTCTGTGCTAAATAATAAGTAGGATCCTCCATTTTTCAAAATTTGGCTTCTCAGACTTGTTAGCCAGCACTAGCAAACACTGATTCCTCTTATTTCTTCTTCTTTCTTTCCCTTTCTTTTTCCTCGTCGTCCTTCCAGTACTTTCTTTCGGATTCACTCGGCCATTTGTAAAAGCGTAAAATGTGTACCAAAGCACTACAGATAGTGGTTTGCCTGTTCTGGCCTACTGTAGTGGCGCAACATTGCGGTTCCGTAAAGGTGGACCCACTCCCTATGTAGATATAAAGGGCTCATTCTAAGCTTATGAAAAGAAAATGAGTTGTAGTTACAGGTAACTATACACTAATATAAACATGCTTTTGAATTCCATAAGTATGTTATGTAATATATATACTCTGTTGCTGATAATAGATACCCTTAAAATTCTACATAGTGGACCTTTAAATGAAAAATGATATATGAACAGAAAAATGAGCAGTAATAAACTAAAGTCAGTATTTTGCTGTGACGACTCTTTTCGGAAATGAGCTGGTAAGTTTTACTGAGCATCTTCACGCTCAAGTTTTACTGAGCATCATCTTCGCATCTTCGATTATACAGAGCATAATCTGACACATTTCATCCCGAGACTTTGACGGTCATGCTTGCTTCAAATGAACTGTACAGTGCAAACGTCTTGAACCAAGCTTTTTTTTTTTTTTAGTACAAATTTTGTTACAGGTATTTATTTCAAAAATTCAGTCAGTACAAAAACATTCCTTTTCCAAAAAATAATTTGCATTTGAAAAATGTTTGTATGTCAGTAATGAAAGCAACATGTTACATAAGAGACCACTTTTCGGACAAAAAAAAAAAAGACTCCTGGGTTTTGCTGCAAAAAAAAAAAAAAAAAGCAGCAAGTGCAACAATCAAAGTCTGCAGAAGAACTGTGGCAGATTCTCCAAGATGCTCCCTAAAACTTACAGCTCATTTCCTTATAAAACTGTACAAACTGTACCTGGGAAAGGGGAAAAAAAGCAAAGGGTCACCATGCCAAATATTGTCTTTGTTTACTGTATTACAGTTACATGTTCTTTAGTAGAAAGTAGAAAGATTTAATGCCATTAATTTTTAATTCGTCCGTACTAAAATAAATAAGTTGGCTCAAGAGATTTGCACAGTACTATATATATATACATATGCTATACCTACTATATATATAGTATGCTAAACTTATCCCTATTCTTATTGTAGCTTTTTATGAAATTAAACTACAGCATTTCATGTGTGTATTGCTGCTGTACACTGTATTTGTTCACTTGAAGCACTGTGGCTAATAGTGTTCATCATAAAGCCCCGCCCACTGTGGTGACATGCGTGGGCGTGGTTTGGGTCGTGACGCGCGTCTCCTCCGTGGCGCTAGTGAGTCGCTTCACCTCCTGCGGTACAGCGCATTGTTTATTTCGTTTGCTTTGGTTTGGACGCGCAGGTTTGTAGCGATGGATCCGTAAGCACGCGAATGGTTCCTGCTCCGATACGTTCATCTGGCACTGAGGTTTGATTTGCATTCTCGGCTCGGCAAGCGACTGCCCGAGGTGCACCTGACCATCAACAAAAGACTCAGCGGATTCATGTTTATTCATGCATGTAATGTAAATATATGGCTCCTTATACATTTATATAGCCTATTATTTAGATGTAAACATATCTGCGCTATTTTCCCCCAGGTGTTTTGTTTATTTTTTTTTTTTAAAGGTTTATGAACGCATCGCTTCATCAATTTATCCTGTTCCGTCCCTTTGTTTATTAGTAGGTTATTATTATTTTTTTTTATCATTGTAGATCGTGTAATTTAAAGCTCGAGTCGTCCGAGTGCGCAACCGCTCCGACCCGCCTGCGCACAAACACCACGGATCTAAGCTGAATCGGATTAGATCGGATCGGATCGGATCGGTGTGGATTTGGATGCCGTCGTAGGGAAATAAAGCGAGGCTGTGAAGGTGAAGATGTGGCTCCACCCGGAGGAGGTGCTGCTGGCCGGTGCGCTTTGGGTCACCGAGCGCGCGAACCCCTACTTCATCCTGCAGAAGAGAAAAGGACACGGAGAAGGAGGAGGAGGACTAGCTGGTGAGAGCCTCTAGCTTCCATGTAATACTGTACTCTGCCTTCTTTGGACAGTTTCAGGTTTTCCCTGGTCTAGCTCATGAAGATCACCTGGACCAGGTGGGTGATGAGAGCGGGTCCGAACTGAAACCGTACACACAGTAGGTCTCCACCTTCTAAAGAATGAGAAACCATCAAAACATAAAAGATCAAAGCGCTAAGCTCCAGCTCTCTAGGGCCACAGTCAGGAGCCTTAGTCTAGATCAGAGGTTCTTAATTCAGTCCTCAAGGACTCAACCCACATTTTTACTCTCTCAGAATAACCTAGCACCGCCACAGCCCTACAGAGATTTGTGTTTCCCCTTCTCTAACACACCAAATACACCGTGAACACATTAGTAATTAGCTGATGAGCCACTGACTATGGCCAAAACCACATAATGGCATAAAGGATGTATACCACCCTAGGTGATGTTTTATTCTGACACTATTTAGTGAAGTAGTGTGTGGTTTTGGATGTAGCATACGCCTCTGCGCTACTCGGTTCCTCGATTCAGACTCAGGTTGTTCGTTAGAGTGTTTTAGGATCCTGCATTCATTTGTCATTTTTATGCCTAAAATCATCACCATTTGGAAAATGTTACCTTTACATGGTACTGTATGAAAGTGTATGAGGGAATATCCAGCAATGTATGCAGTTTGTTATTGGATGTACACTCTTTAAATGTTCCTCAAGGATTTCTAACTTCTTAAATGGATTATATTTGGAACATTGTAGGGTTCTGCATAAAACCCCTTTTTCTCTGCCAGATTAGAAAACCAAAGAACTGTGCAGGGTGACAGGTTTGCTAGATGGAGCCTTTTATACTCTCAAAGTGTAGGTGAAACACTAAGGGTAAATCTGAAACCTCTTGAGGATTCACAGCGCTTTGTACTTCGAAGCAGATCCTTTACAAGTTTTTATGTAAAGCCTTGCATCAGAGTGCTGTGAAAGTATTCTGTACCCTATTCAAAAGGCCTTAAAGTGTATACAACATTTTAAAGTCAGCCTGGGTTCATAAAGGTTTTGTTAAGGGTTCTAGGGAAATTTGATCTTTACTTGTTAATATATGAACGTATAGAAAAGATTATCGTGCACTGACCAATCTATAGGTGATAGGTTACCTGTCACCCTATACTTTTGGACAAAAAAACGTTCCTTGAGGATTTTTAGCTTCCTAAGTGGGTTATATTTGAGGCATTGTAGGATTCTGCATAGAAAGCTTTAAAGGTTTCCCCTGTAGGAGCATACCAAAGACCTGTGCAGGGTGCTGGATTTTCTAAATCCAGTCCTTTTTTCCTTAAAATTGTTGATGATCTAGAATACAGGATTAGATTAAATATAGAACCTCCTAAAGATTCTTTAAATGTCCCTCTGAGTGAGGATTTTGACGCTTTTTATACAGCCCGAATACAGTCCCAAAGCAAGAAAACAGTTACTACCTTCAAAAAACAGGTTCTTTTATGGTATGTATAGGTATAGGGATAGAGGGTGAATTATGACCATTTCTGCTTTCCTAAGGCTTCTTTGCTTCAGGGATCTAGCTTTCATAAGCAGTTGTACTTTAAACTTTAAAGTGAAGCTGTCTCTTGTAGGGTGGTGCAAAAAACCATTAAGGGTTCGAGTCTCAAAGTAAACAACCAGTATGACTGCTAGAATTAAGTTGTTTTTTTTTTCATGTGATGTGAGAGACATAAGTTTAATGTTGTGAATGTTCTACAAACTGGGAATCCTTCATCCAAAAAGGCCTTGAAGAACCCGTTTCCCGTCGAGTGTGTATTTTATGGAATTTTTATGGATAGAGGGTGAAAACCACCATTTTGAAATCACTCTGGTTTTATAAGGGTGCTTGGCTTAAGCTTTTTAAAGTGATTCTACTTTGAACCTTAAAGGGAAGCTGTCTGGTGTTGGGTTTTACTTGGAACCATTCAGGATTTACAAAGTGAACAACCCATGAGCTAGATTGATCCTTTTTTTTCCTGAACGTTATTTATAATCTCACAGGTCTTCTAGAACAACCTGAAAATACATAGATTACATAACTTTAAAATTTCACAGGCTTGCATTCCGAGCACAAACGAAGCCAATCTAAGCTTTCCCGGTGTTACTCAATCCTTATCCTGATGTACTCAGCAGTACATTGTGGGATTAACCCTCCACCATTGCCTTGCTTTAAATCACCCTCTGGGTTTGTAGGTGAGCTTGAGTTAAATCAAGCGTGTTAGAGGAAAAAAAAAAATAAAGCAAATTTTCAGTGAGTGAAAAGTCAGGAAGTACTGTATTTATGATTGGGAAACATTTCTTCAAACCATCATGTCAGATGATTAGCATGTGAAGTGATGATTGTAATGCAGTGAAAACCATTGGTTAGTATCAGTTTGATGAAGTTGGAGTTTTGCCTGAAAAAGTAACCTTTACATTTGGATCAGTGTCTTGTTTCTTCAAACACACTAAAAAAATATCTTGTCACAGAATCTGGGTACATCTATGTGATTCATCAGCGTGTGATTATACATGCTGCTGGGTAAAACTTTCTTCTTTGGAGCACTGACAGTGTGTGCAGACAGACACTGAGCAAAACATTCCTGCTGAATCATTGCCTTCGCTATGTGTTTGTGCCTTCGTTGCTCAAACAGTGTAGTTTGACTGGACTTGAGTGAACTAATCTTGGATGTATGACTATTTAAAGATTATAATTTTTGTGTGCATACCTTTTTTTTTTTTTTTTTTTTTTTTTTTTTTTTAGGATTTAGATTATAAGTAAGATTCAAGATAGCTTTATTGGCCAATTAGTGGGTCGGGATTCTTACTTGGTTCAGACAGACTCAGCACAAAACACGTAGGGGTTTTGTGTGCGTATGTGGGGGTGGGGTGCTATTTTTTCAGAGTGGTCTTTACACACGGTTACTGTCATTCACTGGGTCACCTGTACAAGAACGAGCATAATCAAATTAATGGAGGGAGTCTGATAAACTATTCAGGAATGTCAGTGTGGAGTACAAAAGTCAGGAAGCCGTCACACTTGCCTGGGTTTCCTTATCCATGTCTGGAGTCAGGTCAGGGTTTTGTGTCACAAATCTCTGTGATTGCTCAACTGAAGCTTCTTCATGCTTTAATCTTTTGAGCTGGGCTGTGCTGCAATGAATTATGTACTGCGCTCGAGCAGTTACGGCTATTAAGGGGTGAGGAGAGCGTTTTTAAAAAATATTATTTTCATAATTCTTCATATTCACATTTTTACATTTACTCATTTGGTAGGGGCTTTTATCAGAAGTGAAGCTAATTGAGCTGAGCAGATGAAGGATAATTGCTTTGCTCAAATGCCCAACAGTATCAGCTTGGGGTTTGAATTTAGAATTTTCTGATTTGTAGTCCAGAGTCCTAACTGCTGAGCCACCATTACTATCATTCATAGTTTAAACATAGGCATTAACTTCACAAATTATATTTGTCAAAATAACCAATTTCATGCATAGGCCATTAAACCAAATGAATTAATGAGTTTGTATCCAGGCCTGTTTCTGGGCTTGTTTGGTGGAGGGGAATAATCGTCAAGAAATCCTTTTGAGGAATGGATTGATTGCATCATTTTATACATTACTTCTGTGTTCATAGTTTTTCCAAAATAAGATACATTGCTTCATTGTTCTTATTAATATTCTCATAACTGTCTCTTAATGCATTTCTTCCTCACAGCTCCTTGTTTTGATCCTGATTTTAAATCGCCCCAAGGTGTGTCAATAGGGGTTTGTACTGGTGTGTGAATAGGTTTTTATGTGTAAAGCCCTGCAGTGAACTGGTGTCCCATCCAGGCTATATCCCTGCCTCATGTTTCCAGGACAGGCCCTGGATCCACTGCGACCCTGATGAGGATAAAACCGCTATTGAAGATAAATGAAAGAATAGAATGCATTATTTGTTTAATTAATATTTCTTCACATCAACAGTTAAAGCCTTTGAAGCCTTTAGGTACAATCTGCTCACTCGCACACAAAATGTATTTATTTATTTTGAATTTGCATTTGAATGCCTTCAATGGTTTATATGGAAAGCACTGATGTTTTGGAAAAAGACCGCACCTGAAGCTCCACCGTCTTCATAGTTAGCATCCTATACATTCTCACCTCTCTCTTTATCGATCAGTGACATCCCCTGAAGCTACCCTTCTTGGGCCCGAACCTTAGTCCTAATCTGTCACGCTTAGCCCAGCTCAGGCCTATGGGCATCCACAACCCTATGTTGTTGTTGTTGTTGTTGTTGTAGTCCTGTGAGAAGCACACTTGACATAAGACTTGGTTGTTTTTGTAGTTAAATAATTCACATGTGCTGAGAAGCTGCCCATTGCCCCACAGTAAATTCTCAGGTTTGTTAATCTTCAAGAAAAGCCTCTGGTGGGTTCTGTGAGGGGAGGAAGGTTGGTTGGGGGAATGACGCATGCGCTCGTGGTTGACGATGATGTCACTGTTATGTAAACATGTGAGTGTGATGTGCCAGTTGGCGCTGAAAGGGGAGGCAGAGAGCCTGGCACATGGGTCCTGCCCTCCCTTCAGCCTGATCTCAGAGGAGGCTGGGAAAGCTAGTGAGAGGGCCAAGGCTCCAGAGGCACAAGGCCTGAGCTTGTGGCATTAACTAGCATAATCAGTGAAGCTCAATTTAAAAGTAGCTTAATTGCAAGGTGGCCATCTCCAACCTGCACATTTGCACGCTCCTTAAATGTGTGTTCCTACAAAAGGCATCAGATTTCTGTTTCCCCTGTAGCTGCACATGTAAAGTGTATGAGAATGTATAAACAGTAGTGATGAAATAATAGTTGGTAAACTAGTTTGTAAAATAATAGTGGGTAAACATGAGACATTGATGTCCCATGATCAATGCAGATTTACAGTCAAATCTTTGTTCACATGAGTGACAACTCTTTGTTTTGATGACCATGTGACACATAAACCATAGAGAATGATAAAGAGGAACAATGTTGATTTCTGTGCTATGATGAAGTATCAGGCAGCAGCTCCTTAGTTTACTGCTTTCCAACACAGACCTCTTAGGTTCATGTTATTTGAGACTGTATTGATTTTAAGCTTTTGCCAGTGAACAGCAATCGGAGCAAAACCCAGAGTCCAAATGGAGAAGAATCGAAAGCCGACTACAGTGAGAAAGAATGACGGTGAGAGGAATGATTGTTCTGCTGAAAGCCTGGTCTGTGGTTTTCAACATTGAGCAGAACAGTAGATTGGTTTGTAACTCAGGACAATACGTTCCCGGTAATGACCTTGCCTCCGTCTCTATCCTCAAAACATCATGTGATGCATACTGTTCCTCTCAAGCAAGCAAGGAAAGCACAGCTCACACTGCCCAGTGGATGAAAGAAGGAACTGAAAGGGTCATATGGCTGGGAGGAGTCTTCACTCTTCCACATTTATGGTCAGGACAAGAGAGGAAGCCGGATTCATTTATGGCTTTTTGCCTTTGAAGGCTTTTACAAGATAACGACTGGCTGTAAATTTTGCCAGGTCTTTTGAGTACTGTTGCCCTATTCTGTGCTAATACGTCATATTGAATCAGCACTGGAGGTCAACAAAAGAGGGCTAGGCTACATTGTTTACCTCTGTTGAAAATGACATCCTATAAAAACAGTATGCCACTGTAGGTACTGAAACTGTTATACTACTGGTCGTGCAGTATATTAATTATTTAATACAGTAGCATGCAATTTGTAATGTCCATTTCATTTAACTTAATGAGAGGTTTGTGGTTTTTCTCCTGGTCATGTTGTATTTGTCATGTTTGTGGTGCAACGTTTCCCATAAAATCCGAGACGACGGGAAGTGATAATTAATTGGCACTTGTTCTTTGACGTTAGCATGCCATGTCATATTCCTTAGGGGAATTTTGTAGGAACATCCAAAATGTTGGAAAAGAATCAGATTCTTTGAGTTATGCATGTTTATTGGAATATTTAGCTTTGACAATTGATTGGTACTCACAAGAAAGCCTTTTTAATGGTGCTCAAACAGTCCAGCTAGCAGTCTTTCCTAGCTAGCTTAGTACTAAGCAGCCACAGTTAACAAACATGAACATACAGGAAGTGTGTCATTGATTAGGTATGGCAAATTTGACTCCATGTACTGTAGTGATTAAGCACCTTGGTTCAGGGTTCATTTATAGGAGGGAAAAAGGTTCCTTGCTTTGTCCTGAGAGGGGAACCATTGAAATCTTGAAATGAACGTTCTGTGTAGAATCCTTCAGCAGGAAAGAGGCGTAGGACCGTTATATGGTAAAAGTGTAATAGTTCATGCATGATCCACAGTATAGTGAATTGTGACCCTGAAATTGTGCATGAAGAAACCATTTAACAAACACAACTCTTTATACTCATTTGAGCCTTATTCATTATGTAGCATGCCCCCTGACCTGTAGCATGAGCAGCAGTTCTAAAAGATATGGCGACCAGTTTCACATGTTTTGATGTTAGCATGTGCACCCTCCCCAGTCTCGTGTGATAAGAAAGAACTAGTGGGTGGGAATTGGCAAATGACCAAAAACAATAAAGCAGGTGAACTGTCTCAGGAGTGAGGCATGGTTCCTCATTTGTGTTATTTAGAAGCAGATGATCTGGTATGAGCAGAAATTTTAAGGTTTTGTGTGTGAGTGATAAGTGTTTGAGAAATGCTGAGCATATAGTGTCATGAATAAGGAGGTGGCTGAGCGAGATGAACAGGTTTACTGGCTGTACGTCAAGTTACTAGAGTCTTTGAACTTTTCCTTTCTACCTAAATCCACAAAAGATGTTTACATCCCATGTCCTTGACTATGCTCAGTTAATGTCTAGACCTGGCGTTAAGAAACAAGTCTCCTCCATATTATTCTTCCTCTGTTTCATCAGTATAACTCTGCTGATTAATCCTGTACCACTCAGTTTGTCAGTCATCACATGAAGGTTTTCTGGGTCCAGTGATACTATCAGCACATGATTGCTTTTAGGATCAGCCTAATTAGATCTAGAGTTAGAGGAAACATCAGATGCATATTAAATAATGAAAAAAAAACGTACACATGAACTAATATTGTACGTAAGTATGATAAGTAAGAGAAATTAAGATCTGCTTAATTGGTTCACTAGGTTGATGACTGCTTCTGAACTTGGATTTGTTTTCTCTGTCACAGTGTGCGGTACAGTGCAAGGTGAGGGAATATGAGAGTGGAAATGTGGTGTCAAAGTAAAGAACTTGCTAATGGACAGGAACTGACAACATTTAAAAAAAGGGAAAAATGGACAGTGACATGGCTGTAAATCTAATCAAAAAAGCTCATTTGTCTTTCTGCACTTGGATTGAATCTCATTCTCAGTGAAATCACACCACACTGGGGTTCCCTTGGAAGCAGCCTAAGCCTTATCTTGAGTGGCCATCATTTGGTCTACACCTGAAATGTTAAGAACAGACCAAATATTTGCATATGTGTAGGCACTTGTAGACATTTCTACCCACACCACTCTCCAATACCTGTTTCCTTTTTGAGCGTACCATGATGTAATAGGTGCCTTGTCTTTTGCAACCTGAGTGCTTGCTCATTTTTGTTAACATACATATCATAGTTGAAAAAAAAATGTATGCATTGTCCTCTTATGTAGTTCCTTGTTTGATATCTAGTGTAAAACTATTGTGCCTTTATCAGGTGTGAAGTTGTATGAAAGTAGTCACTTCTAGCAGGCGTCATTTGAAAAACAGGGACTAAACATGATTCATTCGCAATCAGGTGACAGATACTGACACTTTGGTTTTTTTTTCTTTTACCTCCCACCCAATATACACTCATATAGTTTCATAATAATACAAACACACATTAGACTGAGTATTACCAAACCTGGAAATATGTAATGAACATTCCTGATACTCATGTATGAATCATTTTTTCTTATACATGAGCAATAATTTCATCACTGGTCATATGATTACAAGGATGTAAAAGGTTATAGATAGGTCAAGAAGATCTTCACTCAACATTAGTACCTGACCACGCTAATGCTCTTGTAGCTGAATGAGCATAGATCTGCAGTCATGTTCCAAATCTAATAGAAAGCCCTGTGGAGGCTGTTGTAACAGCAGTTAAATTCTGCCCATGGTTTTGGAATGGGCTCATGGTGAGCCAAATAAATACATCGGGATAGTACAGCCTTTTGTTGATTGAGACCTTGTTGTGGTGGAGGGGCTTGTGTACTTTGCTGAACATCAGGACTGTGCTACCCTTGGTGAACAGATGTGTGGAGAGAAGTCAGGCAAAGAACCATCCTAAAGACCTCTGTGAAAAGTACATAAAAGGCAAAGTGTACCCTTCCTGCATTAGAATTACCAGCATCCACCATTGGAGCCAAGCCTCGGAGAAGTATCGGCAACTGAGCTTCTGGTGACCAAACCACCTACGTATCTTGGTCGGGCTCAACTCAGAAAGGCAATTGGACAGCCTGGATGGCCTTAGATGGAGTAGATGTCGGAACGTAAGGTGCAGAGCTTGACAACCCAGGAGCACCTTGGAGTAGAGTGTAAAAATGATTGTGTGGAAATATCAGTATTCCCATGAACTATCAGAATGTTCCGAAATTAATTACAAAATTTTTACTTCAGTACGTTTTGGTTCGAAAAATCTTCCTTCAATGTTCTCTTCACATAACATTCCCATTGAGACAAAACCAGACATTATGTAATCTCTTGTACAATGCTCTACAGTTACAAATTTTGGACCAGTGAAGTTCCCAGGACATCCAGAAACTGTGACCGAATAAGTGTTCTAGAAACCTAAACATCATGTGATATGGTGCTCAGAGAACAGCCCCAGTAAGACCACACAACTCTCTAAAGCATGCAGAAAACCAGTGGAAATCTGATCCGGAGGACACCTGACACCTGTAACTTGTGCTGCCTACACAAATCTAACAAATCTGCAAGCACCCCACTCCTGCTACCTTCTGTTTGCAATGTTTGCATCAGGCAGGCATTATTCCCACACCTCCAGACTAAGTAAAAGCTTCTTATCTAGGGCAATCACGTTTCTGAATCGGTATCCCGGAAACATGCCATCAACTGCCAGTTCTGCCAACCACGCAGTCCCAGACTTGGTGAACTGCTGAACATCAGCAACAGATAAGCTGATAAGAACAGAAACACAGTGTCACACCTTCAGCACTAATCCTCAGCACTAACACGACGTGCCCTCAGGTCTCTGTAGTGACACACTGTGTGTTCTTGAACAGGTCTATGGCTGCTATACTCTGGTAGATTTGCACATTCAAATGAGTATTTGCACAACTGTTCTGAGCTAATTACCTATTCCATCTCTCATATGAACTTACACTGAGCTTTCTATGTACTTATATACAGTATTTAAGGAAGTACTTGACAATGTATGTTTTTATCTATATATATTTTATAAATGACATTTATAGAAGTGCTATTCTTTTTTATGTGCTAATGTGCAATACTCTGTTATATTCTAATCTATTGGGCAGTATTCTATAGTACCATATTCTATTCTATTCTATTCTATTCTATTCTGCAATGCTATATTTCATTCTACTGTATTGTTCAGTATGCTATGCTGTTCTAACCCAATTTATTTTATTCTACAGTATTCTGTTCTTTCAGTGAGTGCTCTGTTAACTGGGGTGGATGATATGTTAAAAATAAAACAGGACATTTTTACTGTGTGAGGTACACTGTATATGATGGCATTTATGTTTGCTAACCAAGTTCCGACTAAACGATAGCGACTAAAACTTTTATTATGAATAGACAGACATGAAACAGGAAGGAAGTGTATCATCCTGTACAAAGTTATATTTCAACATACAATCACTTCGATGTTGTAATAATAATAATGAGTGTTATGAGTACCGGTGACACTTGGGGTGCTTTTAGAGTAGTATACTGTGACATTATGGTTTTCAGCATTTATATTATATTGTCATATTGTGTTTTTAGTGTTATAAGGTTCTGTTTCTGGGTTAAAAATGAATGGGGAAAACCTTAATATATAACACTTATACCACTAAGCACACCCGATCTACTGCTAACCCTAAATTATTTGTGAGATTTATAGAATATTCTCATGGACAATAACATGCTATTTATTCCTGAATTCAGAACTCTTTTGTTCTTGCAGGTCTGTTAGTGGGGACTCTGGATGTTGTGCTAGACTCAAGTGCACGTGTGGCTCCATACAGGATCCTTTATCAGACACCTGACTCGCTGGTGTACTGGACCATCGCCCACGGTAAATCACTATGCTTCCTACCCTGCTCTCACCCCTGCTTCTAGAATATTCTCTTACATCTTGCCCCTTGTTCTCTGCTGGCCTCTGAATGCCAAGCATTACCTCATTCTCCACTGGGCTTAAAGGGGAAGTCGAAAGCTCAAAAGTAAATTATCCTCATCCTCCTCCTCTTTAAATGGTGTCTAGATGCTGGCTGTAGAATAATGTGTATGATCTCAGCCAGTGTTGTGGATGTGTATGATCTCAGCCAGACAGTTTTTTTCAGGGTTTTGTGTTGGCTTTGCTATTGTGTGCTTTGGTTTTCACTGCAACTAGTGCACTATTGATTGCAGACTCCAGAATCTCCCTCTTAGCTGCAGGCTTTTAAGAATAGTGCATCTGGGCATGCTTAATTGAATTTGGCCTTGGCACTTATGCTAGCTGAGCTTGATATTTCTCCATGCTCCTGTCTCCAATCTCTTAAAACCACTGTTAAAACTGTAGTAGGAAGAAAAATAGAGATGGCTTATGGGTTAATAATAGGACAAGCTGGATGTCAAATGCAAAGATGGTGCAAAGATGGTGAAAGAGCAGTGAAGTCTATTGTGAGGTTGTGTGTCTATTTTCTTCGAGATCGACAGACCCCCCCTTACCCCACCCCTGGGGAGAGATTGTGTTCACTCCTTTTAGCTCTAATGTGGTTGGAGGAGAACTGCATGGTGGGAGCCACTCACTGGCACATTGTGGAGGTTTCACTTCCTTACTGCGCTTAGCCTGAAATACTCTTAACTGTGTATACATTGTTTTGTATTGTATTTACATGTTTTTCTAGTCATTCATTTTTTAGCTAAACCCTTGCATAATATACAAGGAATTCATTTAGGTTAGATGACGTTTGGTTAGATAATGCAGCAGGGCAAAATATACAAATAGTAAACACAGTATAATTCATAATCTTACAGTATATTCATAAAATATATACTGTACATGTCCTCAGGCTAATACACACGCAGTCTGGATGTAGGACGTGACTGCTATCAGGCAACATATAAGGAATGAAGCATGACCGTGGGTTCTGTTCCTGCATGTTTTGAAGTGTTTCATCCTGTGTATGCATTTTTGTCAAATTAAAGCATGAGAGATTGTATTAGTTAGCCATGTACTGTGAAGTGACATTTAAATGTTATAGCAACACAATTTACACCTTATGTTTGGAAAAAAGTAGCACAGCTACCAAAATGAACAGAAAAGGCCTTGCAAACCTTTCATTAAGACATCCATTCTGTAAAATGAGAAATGGCTCCAATCTCTTGATTTAAACCAGTGTTGCATTTGCATACTGATTGACTGCTGTATTTTCTGGTGCAATAATGCTTGTATGTCACTAACTCAGATTTCCCAATGACATTCCCCTTTTCTTAACATTTGGACTGTTACAGGAAACTCATCAACAACAGGGTGGTGTGATGACATAACAGCACTGAAGTTGATTATTTTCCAATAAAAGCACATTTTATTCATTTAATACCACAGCAATTGGCCAACAATTGCAAATTTTTATTTATTATAGAGTGACACGTCATACTCTTTTTCCATTTAGGCGTTTCCGTACAGGGAAAATGAAATGCTGTGGAACATCCTTGAGGAAAATTAGTTCTTGTTATTGCCTGCGTTACAGCTATAACCGGTCATTGCCACACGTTCTCTTAAAGATTACAAGACAAAGAAATACAGCTTGTTACTGAGAAATTTCATAACACTGTGTCTTCCTTGGAGGCTTTCCTATTTTAGAAAGCATAAAGTATCAGATGGGAAAGGTGTGTTCTTACAGAGTGAGAAATACAAGTCTGACCTTGTTAACCAGTCCTTGGAGTTTGAAGGGGTACGATACCATGATAGTAACGAGAAGCTTGTGAGCTCAAACCCAAAGACTGCCATAGTTTCTCACGTCTATTCTTGGATTCTACCTCAAGTGCGTGCCACTTTGGATAAACTGAATCAAACAGTACACAACAGTGAAATTCTGAACCTTATGTAACCAGCAAAACTTCTTAAGACAAGGGCTGCGATTTGGCATTGTGCATTGTGGATTTGCCATTTTAAAGCCTACAGATTACCTCCAGTCTATTTAATGCCGTTTTATTAATAAAGTACTTTCCGTGCTGCATTATGAAGTGCCGAATGGAATATTCCATGGCTTATCTGTGGATTACAGTAGAACTTCTTATTAATATGCACCAAGCTTCAAAACCTAACCATAACTCCCATAATACTCCTACTTTACAGGAAACATAAGTAAGAAATAAAAATGAAGCGGGGTGTGTTGTTATGGGACAAGGTGGCTAGTTTCTCTTAACAGTTTTGTTAAAGTACCTATAAACAGTTGTTCTTCAAACACTTAGTTACAGCTTCACCTCTGACTGTCATAAAGCACCGGCAATAGAGACTCCTTCCAAAAATGTTAAATAAACCTCTTCTTAAAGAAAATGTCACCATATTTATCAAGCATTGAAAGAACATAGTGAAACACTGATACGTTGGACATTACTAAATAGGAGCATCTGAAATTGCTGAGCATTAATGTAATATATTATCCATCATGGCATGGACAAATTCCTAGATTAACCTTCAGGTATTTAACTGAAATGAATCCGTGCTGGTCATTAGCTTACAGAGAGTTGTTAAAAACTGTTTAAAGCTCTACCATGATTCAGCAGTGAAACATGACATATCTGTCTTCACTGATGACCATATTGCTGGAATTTGACTTTTTTTTTTTTTTTTTTATGAAAATTTTACCAATTGCATAATAACCTTTTTTTTTTTTTTAAACTCCTGCAACAATGACGATTGAAGGGGAGTACATTATTACTGCTTTTGAGCCTCATGGGATTGTGTGTGTGTGTCTGGGGGACTGTATGTGTGTGTGACAGGGAGCTCGCGTAGAGAGATCACTGAACACTGGGAGTGGCTGGAACACAACCTCCTGCAGACGCTGTCTATATTTGAGAATGAGAATGACATTACTACCTTTGTCAAGGGCAAGATTCAGGTAACACACCCACCCAGGCATACACACACACACACACACACACACACACACACACACACACACACACACACACACATGCACACAGAATATTGTGTGTTCCCCCTGCTGTAGCTTTCACTATTCGAGGTACTAACAAATAGCCTGCACCTTTTGATCTAAGTAGGCGTGGGGGGTCATATAGGACCAGAAGTTCGCTCAGGTACTGAGGTGCGAACCCATTCAGTGCTTTATAGGTCAGCAGTAGTATTTCATAATCTGTGCGAAATTTAATTGGGAGCCAGTGCAGCGTAGATAAGATAGGGGTGATGTGCTCATATTTTCATGTTCTAGTAAGGACCCTTGCTGCTGCCTTAGCTGTTTGCCTTAGCTGATTATTATTACCGTATATTCATTCGAATCCATTTTACTATGTTGCATTGTGTTGTACGGTAACTGTATTTTTATATAACTGTATCCAGCCCGGTGGAGTTACTTGCTGTCTCACAGGCTGACAACAGTGTTGTGTCCCTTTTAATAAAATCTGCAGTGTCTGTGAACGGTGAAATATTTGCTCTTCTTTTTGTTTTTCACTTTCACTTTTCTCTTCTACCTTTAAAGGGCATCATTGCTGAATACAACAAAAATCATGACAATAAGGAGGACGACGACACGGACAAGTTCAAGGAAGCCACCGCTAAGTTTCGGAGGTTGTTCGGGATGCCAGACGAGGAGAAGCTGGTGAACTACTACTCCTGCAGCTATTGGAAGGGCCGAGTGCCCAGGCAGGGCTGTCTCTACCTCAGCATCAACCACCTCTGCTTCTACTCTTACATGTTGGGCAAGGAGGGTGAGCGAGGCATCTACTGTAGATCCATGCATGTGTGGCTTAACTTTGGTGTAATTCTCATTATGCTCTCATTATTGATGTTTCCTGGAACAGCCAAGCTGTTGGTTCGCTGGGCTGACATCACTCAGCTGGAGAAGAACGCCACCCTGCTGCTGCCGGACATGGTGCGAGTGAGCACCCGCTGCAGCGAGCACGTCTTCTCTGTGTTCCTCAACATCAACGAGACCTTCAAGCTCATGGAGCAGCTGGCCAACATCGCCATGCGCCAGCTTCTGGACAACAAGGGCTTTGAGCAGGACCGCTCACTGCCCAAACTCAAGAGGAAGTCGCCTAAGAAGGTGTCAGCCCTCAAGAGGTCAGTGCTATATGCAGTGTTTATAGAATATGCCAAAAAGCTGAATGTAAATTTATTCAATGTTTCAGTAGGTGTTGTTGTATGTTATGTATTAGAAATACGCAAATGAGCCTAAATGATTGCTTAAGGTCAATTTATACTTTTGTGTGGAATTGACACAGTAGGTACAGTGTAGCTTTCCACCCTACGCTGTAGCCTGATGCACAAGTCCCCAAAATTGTAACTATGCTTTGCGGTGATGCAGACCTCAGCAACTGTGATTGGTCTGCTTAGCAGCATCGCATTTCTCACATTTCATCGCATTTTCGGAAATCGGAAATCTAGTATCACGATACTGTGTAGTTCATTATAACAGCCAGTTTTATCCTGCAGGATCACACACCTCCTTTTTTTTTTTTTTTTTTTTCTTTTTTTTTTGCTAACAGACTTCCAATAAAACATACAGTGTAAACCATAACAACTCAATAAAAATAATAAAGCATCCTTAAACACTAGTTACTCTGAAGTGCTTCGAGCGACTCATACTGCTGAATACAGGCAATTTAAAACACTTCAGAAATGCTTTCAGTGAGAATTTACTTTTGGTTTTTAATTAATCACACAAGGTTCTTTTCCTCCCGTAAACATTTTTTCATAACATTTTTTTTCTTTGTTATTTTCTGTTTATTATTCCTGCAGTGAAATATGGAACTTGTTTTGCTTTTTTTCAGTCTCCTGTGTGTAAAATCAGTAAATTCTTGCGTGTTCCATGCAACAGCGCCTGCTAGAGGTGATGTGCACCTTACGTGCAAGTATAAATACTTCACCCTGTGTAAGCGTAGATGCCGTAACTACAGCATAGCTTCAACGCTGAAGTGTAAATCAGACTTGAGAGTGCAGAGTAATGTCAACCTTTCTTTCTTTCTTTTTTTTTTTTTTTTTTAACCTATCGACTAATCAGTTGAGGGGCAATGTTTCATTGCCACTATGCCAACATTGCAGTGTATATGCTTTAAAATAACACCTTGTGTATTTTTGGATTGTTCACTACAATGCATTGTGATGTCCAACATTATCTGTAGCTGCATACAGTCAAGAATTCAGCCCAAAGCTAAAGCGCAGGCAAACAACCTTGTCAATTTTATTCCATCTGTATTACTGAGGACAATAAATCTAATCTTGATAGCAAGCTAGGCTAGTTGACACTGGCAATTCCGTTGTAATGGATACAGTGTGCGTGTCTGATAAGTTGCCTTTTTTCGTATCATCACAAATAAATAATAATGTTTAGGTTGCTTACTTAAATCTTACTTTCAAGGCTTTCCCTCAGACCGTCTGTCCATTCCTCTGGATAGACCCATAAACCATTATTAAGAATCATATTTACAGGTTTTTGTGTCTTAGAATTGAGAAATGATGTTTAAAATAGTGCAGTGTTCCATCGGAAAACTGTTCTGCTTCCCAATACTCATAACGTAATAGCTTATATTTTAATAAAAGCACCAGTAGTAGGTGTTCACACACTTGTCTTAACACGCTTCAGTCTAACTAAAGCGGAATGTGTTCAGTGGTTATGGTCTGCCAAGACAGTGTTGCTGAGAGCCACAGCAACCACCTCACTCTCACTGATTATGGTGAGATTTAAGCCTTAGCAAGGTGCTAAACCCAAATTGGCTTCATAAAAGTAATTAAGTGTTTGAGCACTCTATGAAGTCCACAAAGAAGATGGTGTAAATCTTTGGAATATGGAGAGCTGCCAGGTTTATAAAGCTGAACGCTCAAATCTGACTTTTTCCAAAGCAAGCGCACAAGAGATGTCTGAAGTTCTGAAAGGTCAAAGAAAACTTGAATATTTTTGATGCATGGTTATTTGAGGTTAGAAATGTTTGGCTGTTTGAGAACCTGACTGTGTTTCAAAAAGCCAAAGACCTGATTTCAGCAGCAGGTCACTCAATCAACAGTATGATACAACTGCACCATGTTCCTGTTATCACCTCAACGTTATTTAATTTCCTACAGCAGCATGTCCTGAATTGTTTATATTTCTCTTACATGATTTTTTATCCATTTAAAGTTCTGTTTAATTCAGTGGAACACCCATGAAACAAATTAGTTCCTGTTATTACTGATATTGATGTAGTGGCTATAAACAGTCCTTCCCTCACCAGCTTTTCTCACTTGAAGTTAATAAGACAAAAAAGTAGCTTATCATTTTACAAAGAAGCAGCAAAGTGCACATGTCTGAAAACCTCTGACTGTTACAAAGAGGGGAAATTGTGAAAGAAGAACCATTCTCACAGGTGGTGCTTGAATGTTTTAATGCTGCCATGTTGAAAACGGTTGTTTAAAATTGTCTGTTTTCGTTTCAGGGATCTGGACGCCAGGGCTAAAAGTGAACGATACCGCACGCTGTTCCGCCTTCCGAAAGATGAGAAACTGGACGGACACACAGACTGCACACTGTGGACTCCTTTCAACAAGATGCACATCCTGGGCCAAATGTTCGTCTCCACCAACTACATCTGCTTCACCAGTAAAGAGGATACCATGTGCAGCCTCATCATCCCACTCCGAGAGGTAGGTTTGGGTCTGCAGGAGTGGGGTAGCTCCTTTTAAACTAAAGAAGAACTTGACTATTATGGCATTTCTGTCATGTTTTTATTAACATAAAAGTCAGGTACCAATAGAACCAAGGTAAGATGCCTTAGTAGAAGTAGGATTGACCGATGGATGTATAATAAACTAAAGTAAATTTTCATAGGAGTTAAAATTTAAGTTGAACATTAAATAGCGAAAGAAGTGCTTTAACAATAGGGATGGCTGTGAATGGTAGTTGGATGTGTAGTGTGGATGGGTAGATGGACTAAAGGGTCAGTGGATAGAAGATTAAGGTGGATGGATGGGTAGGATTAATGGTTGGGACTGGATGGGTGGTTTTGATGTGTTGAGAGGATGGATGGGAGGGTGGATGAATATGTAGTGTATATGGATGTGTAGGTTGGTTGAATGTGAAGAGGGAATAGATCTGTATGGTAGTTGGAAGTATTGGGTAGATGGATAGATGGTTGGTAGGTGGGTTGATGGATAGGTGAGTATATGGAGCAGCAGGGTGCATGGATGTATCAGGTAGATGGATGGGTACAATGATGGATTGGTAAATAGGTTGATAGGTGGGTTGATCAATAGGTGAATGGATAGATAAGTGGGTATGAATGGTGGTTGGATGTATAAGGTGGATAGATAGATGGAGGGTCAAAGGTTGGGAGTGGATGGATTGGTAGATGGGTGGTTGAATGGTTGATTATGTAGAGTGTTTGGGTATGTAGGGTGGATGGATTGATGGTGGGGAGTATAGGTTGTTTGGTGGGTTGATAGGATAGAGGGATGAGTGGATGGATGTATCAGTAGGGTAGATGGATGGGTTGATGGACGGATTGGTAGACAGGTTAATAGGTGGATTATGGAAAGGTGGATGGATGGGTACAGTGCATGAATGGGTGAGTCGATGTATGGATGGATTGGTAAGTAAGTAAGATGATGGAAGGATGGCTGAGGTTGATGGTTTGAGAGATGGATGTGTTTTTCAGTTCAGTTTGCAGAGTGAGCCATAAGCTCCGTTTCTGTAAGCTCATAGTTATAGCCGTCTGTCCTAATATTTCATCAGCACCTCTTAATTTAATTAGACTTTACATCTCTTTGCTAGAGGTCATGGATCACTTTTGTAAGCTGCTAGCATCACATGATGAGTTACAGTGTTTGACCGTCTGAGACGTTTCCTCTATTGGGAGCAGTATGTCAGTTTTACTACCTGCAGCCTGAGACTACTTCCAGCTGATAATCTTTCTAAGGCTTGTATGGAGTCCTACATAATCGCAGAATAATAACCATGTGACATCTTTGATCTGCTGTGTGCAGGAGATGTATAGAGTGTCCTTTTCTATGATGGTCACACTGACAAGCTGCTGATTTACAAAACGGGTTTCGCCTTTGTGAAGTGTGCGTGTGGGTGTGTGAGTGTAAGCACACAGGTGGGTGGTAATAAAAAAATGTGATCAATGTGACATGAATAAAAGGCCTAGGCAGCGAGCTGTCAGATTTGGTTAGTATCTGGTAGTGGTTGCCATAGCTGGCGTCCTCCTCCCTTTTTTGGGCACTGTGTGACAGATTGTGACAGTTTTCAGGAATAAAAATTCAGCACACAGGAACTTTGTTACCAGTTTCCAGCCCCTCACTGTGTTAATGACGGTGTTTACTGCTGTTTCAGCTTCAGCTGCTTTTATGAGGTTTTCTACATGCTGAGACACGTACCTCTTCTGTTACAAATATATGATCTGAGTGTTTTGTAAGAATTGTATCACAGGACTGTTGATTTGGTCCGAAGGCGTTGATTAATATTCTATAACAGCAGCTCTGACAGTAGTTCCAGCTGCAAGGCAACCCACTGGTTTGTATTAATGCATTCGTTCTATCATTTCTATAGTAACAGTTAATTCACCGGGACTTGCATTGATTTAAAAATACACAGAATAAAAAAAATGTGCTGTTATTTAACAAAAAAAAGCTGTTCTGATATTGTGATGATTTCTGTAAGATGTTTATTTAACATTTATAAAACAAGTTTCCATCGTCAGTGCTTCCTAACACTCGGTGGTAAAACTCAAGTTAGATTTTTAAAAGTTAAACTGAAATTTTAAAGTTTTTCTGTAATAATCGGTATTATTAACTTCAAGAGAAAACGAGGGAATGACTAGATTCTAGAACTAACTAGATTTGCAAATATTCGACAGGATTAAATAGAATTACAAATGAATAAATAATATGATATGTCGTGATTTAATAAATACAGAATTGTAAGAGTGCTGTAGTATAAGAGGAATAAAAAAATATGCTATTCTATGAAAATAATGAACCATTGACAATAACCTTTCTAGCTTTCATTTCTAGCTCTTAGATTTTTACTTCCTTATTTATCCAACGCTAACAGGTGACCATTGTGGAGAAGGCAGACAGCTCTAATGTCTTGCCCAGCCCACTATCAATCAGCACCAAGAACCGTATGACATTCCTGTTCGCTAACCTGAAAGACCGCGACTTCCTGGTGCAGAGAATCTCTGACTTCCTGCAGCAGACCTCCTCCAAGATCTACTTCGAGCGGGAGATCACAGGCAGCCTCACCAGCTCAGATGATGAGGTGAGCGTTGAGCTTTTTCACTTTATCCGTGTCCGTGTTTTATAACTCCAAGCTTTGCAGGCCTGTTTTTTTATTGCTGCCCAACAGAGAGTTTTAAAGAAAAACAAAGCATCAATACATTCTGTGCTCTGTGTTAAATCTGGAGCTGGTCATGCTGATGTTTTTCTTTGCAGCTTTTGCCTGGAGCTTTTCAAGATATAACAAGATCTATTGTCACATTGACTTTAATTATCCATCTGCCGAAGGTTGTGTTTGCCACAGCAACAGATTTCTCCCTAGTGATTTCAACGTGTGTGTGTGTGTGTGTGTGTGTGTGTGTGTACAGGTGTACTCCCAGCACAGCAGTCTCCTCTCCAGCAGTCCACAGCGCAGCAGTTTGGGCTCAGAAGGTGAGAGCGAGCGCCAGTTTAACCTCAATGACAACAGCGTTCCCACGGCAACACAAGCCCTCATGACCATGTACCGTCGCCGCTCGCCTGAGGAGTTCAACCCCAAACTGGTAAACACTCAAACGCTCACTTTTCAGTCTCACATGCTTAAACACATGCTCAAGTTTTTGCCAAATAGATTTTACTGCCGGACAGTACATAACAAATAAAACACTTAGGGGTGTGCTGTTATAGGAAAACCATGAAAGACTGGGTGGGGTGAGGCAACTTGACATGAAACTAACTAATAATGTTGATTATTTCCAATAACAGAGTGTTTTATTTTTTATATAATTTGCAATGTTTATTTCTCATGGTGGGAATCTGAATGACTGTTATAAAGCACTGACACTGGAGACTCCTTCCAGTCATCAATAAACGTCTCCTCACAGAAAAAAAAAAAATCAATGCTTATATATTTTTCTTTGTTAAATAACAACACAGTTTCAAATTCCTTATGAGTAGTGTTAGGAGACTACAATAACGTATTAGAATAAACACATTCATTGTGATTTGACCAGTCAGAATGAAGAATGTGGCGTAATTGGGTTTTCTCCATGAATTCAAAACGAATTATGGTGAGAGACGTTCCCTAAACCCTTCAGACGCACTTTGCTGTGTCAGAGTGATAGTCTTGTAGTCTAAAGTTTTGCTGAGAACAGTGCTTTTTCTTTCGCACTGGCTTTGTTCAGGTTTAACCTCTACACACAGTACAAATATGAAAACAGGAAGAAGAAGGTGCACTAGTGGAAGTAGATAGATCATCAGTTAAAGTGCAAGGATTGGCAGAGGCAAGAGGTGAGGTGCAGATTAATGACACTAAAACTCTAAAGTCAGAAACAGCATGACGTGGTTGCGTCAGGTTTTCTGACACAAAGGCATTTTGAGCCTATAAGTACACACTTCCTTGTAGCTGCAGTGTATCGGGTGCAAGTCCTACAGGTCACATTGCAGCTGCACGGTTACTAACTGCTAGCTTTCCTTCTATCAGTGGAAAAAGACCACCATAGGATGAGACCAGAAATTATTTAGGCTGTGGTTCATTTTCATTGTAACGCAGACACCGATATGGTAGTGCAGAAGTTGTACAAGTGCATCAGGTAAAGAAAATTAAACACCTCAATACTATTGTTTGGTTGGAAAAACAGTTCTCCAGCCAGCAGTATTTGTATGGTCAGAAAGATGAGCTTTAGTCTCTAACTGTGCACCTGCTGCCATAAATATTTCACCTAAATACACTATTTTCTCCCCTAGAACAGTTTTTTTTTAATATCATACATGTACAATAGTAATGTTTCTATTGCTATTTTACCTCAAACCTACATCAAGTTTCCACTGACACAAATACGAGTTCTCCATAAGTGTTGTATCATTTTTCTTCAGTCTCAACATGTTATTAAAACCTTATCCTAAGAATCAGTAACTTCAGCATCTATCACAAAACAACTACAAGCTCCATAGCTGAAAGCTTGTCTAGCTAACGCTAGCTAGTTCACTTATTTGCTGGGGAATGCTAGCTAGTGAACTAGCCTAGCCTTATGTTCTTTTTATGTCCTGGTACATTTAGTTTTTCTTTCACAGAACATAGCAAGCTACAAAACAGTGACACGGAATAACGCTGTTAGAATCAGGTTTATTTTGTTAGCAAGTTAGCAAAGTAGCATTAGATAGATATTGGGTGTGTGGATAATTGGTGTTGATAAATAGCGTACAGTAATGACGATGGGCTTTATTCAGTTAACTCTACAGCTATAAAGAAATTGTCACGTAGTAGCGCTGTGTGTTTGCTAATGTGTGTCCAGGCTAAAGAATTCCTGAAAGAGCAGGCCTGGAAGAATCACTTTGCGGAATACGGCCAGGGTGTGTGTATGTACCGCACGGAGAAGACCAAAGAGCTGGTGCTCAAAGGCATTCCAGAAAATATGAGAGGAGACCTGTGGCTTCTGTTCTCTGGTGAGATGCACACACACACTCATGTACATGAAAAAAAGCTGTTAATATATGAATTATTGGAAGTGCTGTTTCATTGAGCAATTTATTTCCTGATATATGACGTGGCAAAATAATTCATTAGTAAAATAAAATCTAAAGGAAAAGCTTTTCAGTATGAACTCAAGTGGCTCATGGACAACGTGTTGATTTTGTTTTTTTTTTTTTCCTTTAATTTGTCACCTGTCTGTGTAAACACACACACACACACACACACACTTTCTCTTTGATACTGTAGATCTCAACAGCACGTACACACACCTGTTCATCTTAAACCATTTCCTGTTTACGAAATGAAACAATAGATAAAGTTCAGACCTCAATTTTGTGCGTGCGTGTGTGTGTGTTTGTTTTCTGTGTGTGCGTGTTCGAATAGGGGCGATTAATGAGATGGCGACTCACCCTGGCTACTATGAGGACCTGGTAGAGAAGTCAATGGGAAAGTATAATTTAGCAACAGAAGAAATCGAGCGTGACCTTCACCGCTCGTTGCCTGAACATCCGGCCTTTCAGAACGAGATGGGCATCGCTGCACTGAGACGAGTTCTCACTGCGTATGCCTTCCGCAACCCCAACATCGGCTACTGCCAGGTACACACCTACACACACAGACACAGACATACATTAATCAAACTGTTGCAAAAATGTATAAACCTGGACACAAAATAATCTATATATACACAGAACAAAACACAATATGGCCAAATTAATAGATAAGTAGTGTGTGGTATTATCTTGTTGTTGTACAAAATGACTTCATCAGTTGGTGCACACATTTACACATACTGTGCTTCCTGATATATCAGGTGTGAGTGATTTGTAAGTAAAATATGTGTAAAATATACTATACTTATTTATCGCAATGCAAAAGAGATGGTGTTTGTGTGTGTGTGTGTGTGTGTGAGAGCGAGTCTGTAGCTGTGTGTGTGGTTTTTCTTGTTTTTCTTTCAGGATGTCCTTCATTGAATTGCACTGAAACCTGCATACATTTCACATCATCCGTATATAATCAGACTGCACATGTACACGAAAGTACCTCAATACAAACCGCTTTTGGTTCAAGCCGCTCTGCAGGGTTACTGCCTACCACACACACTCCTGCAAACCAACACACCGTGCGCATTTACCACTAACACACCTCTGTGTGTGCGCTTCGTTCCTCTGTGTGCTCCTCTTGCATGCACCGTATGCAGCACTTGGATAAGTGAAGTCGTTCAAGTCAGTGCACGCCTTCACATTCACGGAGGTTATAACGTACCGTATGTAAACAATCCCAGCTCCAAAAAAGAAATTTCTTTTTCCAGTCTTTGTCATTTGTTACAGGATCTCTGATATCTGATCCAGCGTTTTTTTTTTTCCCCGCTGGTATCTGCCGGCACTATTTTTGTCTGTTCAGATCATTTTGCAGGAATTGTACTAGGCCTCGTTCCGATCCATTGCTGCGTCCGTCTTCAGAGGAATTTGACTCCTCGGATTCACGCGCAACTTCTTTCGTATTAATTACTGCTGAAAACGTTTCTACACACACACAAACGCATTCCAGATGCAATGCGACCCCGACCGTGATACTGAAAATGGAATGCACGGATGAAGGAATGGATGAATGACATGGTTGTGTTGTTTCTGTTCAGGCGATGAACATTGTGACGTCAGTGTTGCTGCTCTATGCTAAAGAGGAGGAGGCTTTCTGGCTGCTGGTGGCCTTGTGTGAGAGGATGCTCCCAGACTACTATAACACCAGAGTCGTGGGTCAGTCAGGATTATTAAACGCACACACGCGCAGATCAGCCATAAGCAGTAATCCAGGGATTCCCAAACTGAACCCCATCTATGGGTTTTTACAAAAGGGCTCTTGAGAGAAACTTCCAATCTCTTCATTTCTTTCATTCATTTATTTTACAGATTGATATTAGAAATTTGAAAGACACAATTTGTGTGCTTATGTTATTTGTAGTCAAATCCTCTGGCGGACCTCTGCTAAACAAACTTGTGTACTTGTGTACTATTCTAGATTGTTATTGAGCACTAATACTAACTGGGTTTCGTATTACAGTTAGTGTTTGAATTTTACAAATCTCAGATTAGTATTAGGTATCAGGTAAAAGTAAAGTAAAAATCTAATCCTGCTCTTTATGCACCTGTGCGTGGATGTGTGTACGCGCTCTATCACACACAGGTGCGTTGGTGGATCAGGGTGTGTTTGAGGAGTTGGCCCGTGTACACGTGCCTCAGCTGTACGACTGCATGCAGGAGCTGGGTGTGATCTCGACCATCTCGCTGTCCTGGTTCCTCACGCTCTTCCTGTCCGTCATGCCCTTCGAGAGCGCGGTGGTCGTGGTCGACTGCTTCTTCTACGAGGGCATTAAGCTCATCTTTCAGCTGGCACTGTCCGTGCTCGACGCCAACATCCACCAGCTGCTCAACTGCAAGGACGACGGAGAAGCCATGACGGTGCTCGGCAGGTCAGAGAGAGTTGCTGAAGCATTCATGTAGCAAAATAAAATCTGGTGGTCACTGGTTTGGCTTGGATTGTGGATAAACTAGACAATAAGTGATGGTTTCAGCTTTATAAAATTCTGTTTTGTATTACTGTTCCTTAGTAGGAATGACTCTGAGAAGGGTTTGAAAATTTTATTGTGTGTGTGTAGGTATCTAGACAGTGTTACCAATAAGGACAGCACACTGCCCCCAATCCCACACCTGCACTCTCTCCTCACCGATGATGGAGAGCCTCATCCAGATGTGGACATCTTTAAACTGGTCCGCAGCTCTTATGAGGTATGAAAGTGTCTGGTTTTGTGTCTTTCTGGTTTTTTTTCCTATTTTGCTTGGTCAGTTTAGCAGGCATAAACCCCTTTCTCAATGGATTAACTCGCATTATCTCACTCTGCGTGCAGAAATTCGGCTCTATTCGGGCGGATGTGATCGAACAGATGCGCTTCAAGCAGAGGCTGAGGGTCATCCAGACTATAGAGGACACGACTAAACGCAACGTGGTAATCCTGCACTCCATGCATATATCATAACAGGCTGACTTATAGGGTAGGACATGTTACCTGTTGGGGGGGGGGGGGGGGGGGGGGGGGGGGGGGGGGGGGGGGGGGGGGGGGG
>JAQQZR010000038.1:613575-650919 GCA_030068235.1 Notoglanidium macrostoma | reverse complement strand
TATATATATATATATATATATATATATATATGGTAATGAATATATAAAGACTGCAAGTTCAACAACTTCCCTTAGACTTTTATTAGAACTTTGATTAGAGGTTTGATGTGCTGGATAGAGATTACAAAAATGGAGTGCCGGGAATTCAGAACCACAATTTTAAAACGTTGGATTAGAAGAATGTAAAAATGTCTAAATGAAATGATGAGTTATAGGAAAAACTACGATTAAAGCCGCGCGACTTGCTGAAACTGCTTTACCCGCAGATTTGACTTTTTGTGAAAGTAATTGAAAGTTTCCTCTCACAAAACAAAAACATGCTGGTAGTTGAACTGGTGACTCTAAACTGCCCCTTGGTGTGAATTACTGTGTGAATGTGTGTGCACGGTGCTCTGGTGTACTCAGTGATAACGTGCGCACTGAAGATGAATAAAAGAGTGAAGTATCCTAATGATGCATTTCATTATCTTTCAGGAACGCTACCCAACATCACCAGGAACGCCTTGGTCAACTGCACAGAGCTCGTGTCTTATGATCTAATCAAAGAAGCTATTCTTGGACACAAGCTAATGTCAGGTATGTGCGCTTGAAAAACACTGAATGATAAAACTGACAAGGCGTGCGTTTTATTAGAAATTCAGCCTTAAAAAAAACAAACAAACAAAAAAACCTAATCCCAGTGCTGATCTGAGATCCTCTATACCTTTCACTGGTCAGCGCACACACCCAGAACAAATCGCACGATTCCAGTTGAGGCCAGTTTACTAGGTCAGAATCCAACAACAGCATCTGTTTAATTACAACACTGATTGGTCAAAAACACACACACCTCCTGTTCTCTCTCCAGCCTGCTCATATAAATGCCTTGGCTTATTATTTAATACAGAACATTTTGTGAGATAAAGCAAGTCTTTTATTGCTCCATTCACAAGATGCTTAAATGGCTCCATGTCTGTGTACAGAGATCAAGCAGTTCAGTTTATAAGGCAACCTTTATCACTTGGACTTTATACTGTAGGTTATATTACTGATCAGGTTAAAAAATAGGTTACATAAGGATGATATCATAATGATAGTGGAATAGAGTTTGGTATCCACACATCTCCTGGGGGCATTTTAAATCAAAATGGAAATGATTTCATTATTGAAGAAGCCGTAGTCCAAATATCCAAATATATAGTGAATAAAAGTGCTTCTTAGTTTGGCTCACTGAAGGACAAAGCATGTTGTTTGCAGATGTTCTCTGAAGTATAGCGCACTACGCGCCAGGTATTGCTGAATGCCGATAGGACAGGGCCGAAGGTGTGACGAACCTGAGAAACACTATATTCTGTGTAATCAGCTTCGCAGAAATGCACTGTTGCACAACCTGCTAGATTATATAACAGCACATGGAGAAATCCAAGCATGGATTTTCTATTCATTAATATTTGCCTATGCAGAAGAGGGAAAATGGACAGCATGTGTGTCAGCAGATTGCAGATGTTCAGCAATGTCAGCATTAACGTGCTACAGCCACAGTTGCCTATAAAAAAGTAGAACATGCCTATCTACTGAATAATACATTGATTCTAAATTTTGAGTATTATTTATTCAGAAATATATTATATCAGTTTCACGCCTTTGGAATAATGAATTTAATGTCAATTTAAACATATCACTAGGCAAACAAAAAATGAGAAAAAAGGCACCAGAATAATAACTAACGCTAAATTTTGCATGGGCTGCATTTGCATTTTAGAACATTACAGGCTCTTTTAATATTTCATGCATTTTCCACTCCCTATTTCATACAAACATGTTTTCTCCTGAAAGACCGAATCAATTACATGCTTTCAGAGTGACGTATTTTAACCCATCATAACATACTGTAGCCAACCCCACACACTACTGTCCCAAAACACAGGCCTTTAAACAAAACCTAGACTTTTACAGTATCTATGAACACCAGTCACCAAAAATCTGTCCAGAAACAAGTTCAAGTTTTAAGAGCAGGTCTCATCTTGTATCAGCTAGCCACCTAGCCTAGCTCGCGATCTAGATTACATTTATTATCATCAGTAATAAAGATGAAATAAAGATTGCTTTGGCAGTAAAGATGGTGTTTGCCTTCACTTTGGCTGTGGAGGCAGAAAATCAAGAGAGAATAAGGCGCTGCTTGTATGATGTGACTATGCAGCCATAGTTAAAATGAGACAGGTCCATGGTAGATACACCATATGACCAAATGTTTGTGGACACCTGAACATCAATTTCCCAAACCTGTTCCTGAGCACAAACAGAGCTCCATCATCAGCATCTGACCTCACTAATGCTCTTGTGGCTGAATGAATACAAGTCTGTGGAACGCCTTCCTGGAAGATTATTATAACAGCAAATGGGGACGAAATCTGGAACGGCATGTTCGACAAGCAAATACGGGCCATGTGTCCACAAACTTTTGACCATTTAGTGTACTGATGACCAATGAACATCTGAAAACATTGATCATCTCTGGATAAATTGCAAGGTTCAAATACTGACATCACCAACGGGACCGTTTCCTTCTTACTGCTATTTTCTGAAAATTGGATTTAAACGTTTACCGTGGACTTTAGTATTGCTTGCAGTTGTACATGTTATAACAGTTCTGTGTAATTATATTATTATTAGTAAAACATCAGAATCTCACCATTACGTTCTCATTACAGACAACCTGCCGTGTCATTTCGTTTCTGCGTTCGGCGCCGGATTCATCACCACCGTCATCGCCTCTCCTGTGGATGTGGTGAAGACTCGCTACATGAACTCCCCTCCTGGTCAGTACAAAAGTGCCATCAACTGTGCCTGGACCATGATGACCAAAGAAGGACCTACAGCCTTCTACAAAGGGTAAGAGAAACCTTCACATGCATTCTCACTCATTTCAGCCTGTCCATCAATCAACCAGTTATAATAACCACTTTGGAATGAAGAAGTAATGAATTTAAAAGACTGATTAATTTTTTTCTCGCTTCTCTTATTCACCTCTTCTAGTTAAAGCAATTGTGTAGCCAATCAGTCAAGACTATTCCACTTCTTTAGTATTGCGCTGGAGCTAGCAGGTCTTCACATTCTTGCTAGTTATAGATGGGTGTGATGGGCCATACAGCGTATGTTTTCTGAAACTCCATACTTTTCCAGAATACTGGATTCATAAACATGCCTGTTTTATTCCATGTATAAATAATGCAGGTTACATTAATGCCTGCTATAACGGTCCTTGGGACTTTCTCATCAATGAGCACCTGAACTACACTTCCCATCAGTCCATGCACCTCACGCGTCCCTAAGTTTTTGCACCTGCTTTCAGCTATTTTCGAGCTATTTAAGCTCTTGCTGTTAATTCGGTTACTTATAAAGCATCATCTTAAATTCTAGTTAATGCCTAAACCCTTGTTGTTGTGTCTTTGTTCTTGCCATTGCCTTGTTTATCTCATTAACCCAGTAATTTTGACCTGTGCCTGTTTTTCTTGGACTATTTCCTCATGAGTTTAGATTTTGTCTTCCCTCCTGTTTATTAAAGATTTACCTGCACTTACATGTCTCAGGAAGAACCTGACAATATTTGGGGTTTTTTTCCTTCTAGATTCGTGCCTTCGTTTCTCAGACTGGGATCATGGAACATCGTCATGTTTGTGTCGTTCGAGCAGCTGAAGAGAGCCATGATGGCCTCTAAAAAAAAGATGGAAGCCACGATGTAGACAGAAAGACTGCTGCTCCATTGTTAAACGCACTGACTCACTGAACAAGCTGCCATTTGTGGTGCTGAAGGAAAACCAGCAAAATCACATGGCTGAATATTTAATTTATTAGTCTGAACGAAAGGAAAAGAGGATGAACGCTCACCCTAAGCTTTACTCTATACAGCGCTTTGAGAGAGATGAAAGTGTAGCCGGTTCATGTTTACTGCATGACAAGAATTATAATTTTTCTCAGAGCCTGGTGTGTTTGTGTGCACGCATGTGTGTATAATGCTGGTATTGCGGGAGCAGGTAGATGATAAAAAGCCACATTCTGCACTTTTTCACTAAACTACTGTACCTACAATGTGGCTGTACACACAATACTGTCCATAAACGGATACGTTTTTATAATTATTATGAATACTAATTAATCCTTTGTTTAAAAAAGGACAATGTGTTTTTAATTTATGTTGAACTGTTTACTGTTTGTTTACTCACCGCTCGATAGCTGTAAGCTTGCAGGAGAAAAGTGCAAGCTTCGACAGCAAACAACCTGAAACATGTCAAAGTCCATTTCTAAAATAAATACATATTTAGGTACAGCTTCCAGTTTGTTGTTTTTATTTAGGTCACTCAATTCTGTATCTACGTACCATCTCTACAGCTACCTTTACCACATCTTTCAACTTCCAAGTTGAATATACAGTACTGGGCAAAGGTCAAGAGCCATCCCACTTTATTTATTTATTTATTTATTTATGTGTCAGTTAAGAAAGCAACATATTACATAAGAGCACACAAAAAAAAAAAAAAAACCATAATGAAGGCTTCTGGGTTCGCTCCAAAAACAGAAGCAAGTGTGACAGTCAAAGTCTCCAGAAGAACTGCGTCAGATTCTCCAAGAAGCTCAGTAAAACTTACAGCTCATTTCCTTTGTTTACTTTATTACAGTTTTTCTTTTAAGTAGAAAGATTTAATGGCATTATTTCTGAAATCATCTTTATTCAAAAAAGGGTGGCTCGAGACTTTTGTATCGTATTGTATGTCAAATATAAAACACTGCGAATACCACTAATGTATTTATTAGCATTAGCCATGTAGCCAGCTGTAATACAGGAGACATTACACGACATTTAACTCTGCAACGAGCTGCTATGTTGTTTAGTTTAGCAGACGTAAAGAAATAGTTTGGCCAAAAAAAATTGTAACATATATGTAGCTCATCAGCAAAGAACACATGTTTTTGGTGTCCACAGTTTGCATTCTTTAGTTTTACACTAAAATAAAGACGCAAATGTAACTTATAAGTCGTGAAAGCTAGCTCTACATTCACACAAGCATATCGCCTGTAGCTTCTCTGGTGAGCGTTTGATTTACATGTTACATGGTAGATTAGAGACATACGCCAACTCATTAGAGGCACTGACAATCTCTGCTACTTCCTTAAAAGTTTTATTGTTCTTTTCTGTCTCTGTACACATTTCCTGTATGAGAAGGTCCCATACAAGATTAGATGAAACAACAATTCTACATTTTTTTTTCTCTTTTCACACATCAAACAGAACATGGGAGCAAACTGCAGACAGGAAATAAAGTTGGGAGTTGAAGAAACATCAGACCACAAGCCATATGACTCGTCAGCGGAATCATACCAGCCAATCGTTTGCTTGCTGCACGGTCACTGAAATCGTGGTTCCATGTAACGCACGTACATGGAAAATCACTTGTCGTTGCTAGTGTTAACATCTATAGTTCAGCATCATGCCAGTGTAGAGCATATATTTTCTTCAAAGAGCTTTCAAGTGGTTCATTAGAAGCAAATCTATCAAACAGGTTTGCTTGTACACTCCTGGGCAAAAAGAATGGATCAAATTTTCTTACAAATCTTCTGACCAACTAACTTCTGACCCATTTTTTGCCCAGGAGTGTACACTTTCTTACACTTTATAACACACTGTTGTCTACACAAAGGGGCAAAGCCTAACCCTAACACCAATACATCAGTAGCTCCATGTTGAAGCTGATTTTTTCGCCTCCCTTAGCACACAGTTTGGTGTCACTTGGTGCAAACAATGCCTCAGGTAGGAGAGCCAAATTTAGAAGTTCTCTGATATAAAATTACAATGATTATGAAATTGCAAACAATGCTGACAGCTACATTATTTCTTCGAGGAAAGCACAACGCTAAACGCACAACGCTAAATCAGACAATGTAAAGTTCTCTTATTTGTTAGCAGACGTCGATGTAGGTTATTCCCGACAGTAAAAAAAAAAAAAAAAAGGGGGAATAATGTAAATATCATTTTAGGCCAACCTATGACTTTACCTTGAACACTAGTATACAGTATTTTCACTGTTACTGATTACAGAACACACTGTACAATACATAAACCACTAAAATCTGTTATTAAGCTAAACTAGTGTTTGGTAGGGCTAAATGTATTAGCACACCAAAAGCATTAAAACATGCAAAAACATACCGAATTGTCCATGTGCGAGACAACTGACCATAACACAAGTTTCATTTGGATCATATATACGATTTTGTCTATAGTCATAAATATCAAATTCCTGAGATGAACACTGAGGAAACCAACAGGAACCATAAATATAACTCAAATTTCAAGTATAAGGAGAATTGATGATCATTTTAAGTACGTCCAAAATAAAAAAAATTCTATTAGTGAGTGGTGGTGGTGACACAATTCGACTCGTGATCAGCAATGATCTTTAAGGATTATAAATCTCTTACTTCTTACTGTGGTTAAAAACAGGAAGCATAGGAGAGGGATTGCTTAAAAGCTATTATTCAGTCATCTCTTTTTTTTTTTTATAAATCAGTCATAGAACTAAAACTCTCAGACATCTGGGTAGGCTTTTGAGTTAATCTTTAAGATGAGGGAGACATCCGGCTCCAGGAGGAACCCTTTCACCTTGTCGTGGAACTTCTCTCTGTAGATGTTAAACTCCATGATGCTCGCAGGCTTTTCTTCCACCCAGAACTTATCGAACTCATATGCCAGGTAACCTGAGGGGGGAAAAACAAACAAACAAACAAAAAAAAAAAACCACCACAAAAACAGCATGTTTGTAATATGTTTATAAAAATACAGACAGAGCTAAAATCCACAAAATATTGTACTTTTGGATGCTAGCTTGAGTAACAGAATATCTTTTAAAAATTATTATAGCAAAGCACTGTTCAATTCTCCATCAAAATCTTTCTTATTATTTTTTTTAAATCAGCAGGCACAGATAACACGCAGCCACGAAAATTAAACCTTGGAGCTGTCAGTGTTATTTAAATGAGGGGACAGGGCTGTTGAACAATATTCATTGGGAAAAAAAACCCACAAAAACAAAACACAAATTAGGAATAGCGCAAAAAAAAAAATAAATAAATAAAAAAAAAAAATAAATTAAAAAAAGGAAAAGTCTGGGTAAAATCGCCTGAACGCTGAACCAAGACAACATTTCTGACTTTTCTTAAAAAATAAACTGGTTAAAAGAAGAAGAAAAAAAAAAATGGCATAATGTGGCGGCCCTTTATTTATTTATTTATTTTTGGACAAATGTGTTGCATTTCTGGTGCAAGACTACAATTCACTAGTGAGATTGCACCCCCTCTAGAGGACAAATAATGAATTGATCATAAAGCACGCTGCTTGTTTACTGAAGCTGATATTTGTTTAACTTGTATGCTTGAGCTATAGGCATGTTTTTTTTTTTTTTTTTTTTTACTTCATCTTGTAATCTAATGTCCTCATTGAGAAGTCTTTACACCCTCTGAAAACCACTGGGTCATGTACGAAGTACACGTAAGACTGGTAGGGTTTAAAGGTTATGAGCTGACTTACAGTAAAGCTGGTGGAAGTGGAGCATGTGCGGTTTCCCCGCCACAGCGTTGTAGAAGTGAGGCTTCAAAGCACCGCTCCTCAGTAAACTGTAGGCCATCTCAGTCAGGTTAATACCCACTATGGCGTAAGAGTACCTGTGTGGAGAAACACACCAACTGTTAGGTTAGAATGGAATATACCATTTTAGTCTGAAAGAAAACAGTGCACACTTACTTTCAACATAATTAAATAGATAAAAGTTTGCAAATGGTTTACCCCAGCGAGGGATGGTTGGCATGGGACAGGACGTGCCGTGCTGCCTTAGTGTAGTTCTCACTGAAAAACCTTTTTTGACACACACACACACACACACACACACACACACACACACACACACACACACACACATTCTCAAAATTACCAAAATCAACTCTGAATAGATTACAGATAACTCTGCATTGATTATTAACACAGACATTTCCGATGTCCTAAGACTTACACAAGGTTTACCAGGCCAAGCATGCCCATCCCTCTGAAGTCAGTCTTCGGGTCATCACCTTGAAAGCCGATGTTGCCCCACAGCTTGGTGATTCGAGATTCCAGTTTAACGGACGGCATCAGCAAATCCCATAACTAACCAATAAATCATTAAACAACAATGTGGTTTAATATTTGTAGATCATGTACTCGATCTCTTAACATATTTGAAATGTTCTATATACATCATCTCCCATTAAAATGCTATGGATTTCCCACCCAACCTCTTATGGGTTTTAACTAGTTAAGAATATACGTGTGTGTGTGAATGGGGAAAAATATTTAAAAATTTCCTTTGGCTACACCCGTTAGGGGTCGCCACAGCGGAGCCACTTTTGTCCGCATGTCTGATTTGGCTAATTTTTTACTCCGGATGCCCTTCCTTACACAACCCTCCCATTTATCCGGGCTTGGGACCGGCACTCAGAACTACACTAGACTGTGCACTCCCTTGTGGCTTCCCTGCCTGGGAATCGAATCCAGGCCGCAGCGGTGGGTAAGCTTATAGTTGCCACAAAACAAGTTAGTTCCTGTTATCACTTACGTTATAGCAGCAATAAGCAGTTGTACCCTCTTGAAGCTAATGCTGTAATCCATAGCAATTGGAAATAGGAAAACACAATCTCTGACAGGAAACAGTCCAATGGTACAGTTACTCGGCTCGGAATTCCAAGTCAGGAACTTGGGAGAGGTGGATGTTGCCAGAGTTCCCAAATTGGAATTCTGAGTTCTCGGACACAAACAGACCCGACATGATAATAACACGGTGGCACACAGTTAATGATAAACAGAATTCCCTTTGCAGCATTTTCTACTTGATATGAAGCTTTTATGATGTGAAAAGACATTTCAACAGTTCACATTTCTAATGTAATTCTGCTAATTTCCGCGCAAATGTACCAACACGAGACGTACAGTTAACAGTTGACCTACATTTGACAGTCGGCAAATCATTTCTCTTTTCAACTGCACAATTAACAAATATATTTCTATATTAATTCCAGTTTCATGAAAAAAAAGAAATTATGAGTTATTATGACTTCTGTTTTTTTATTTCTCTCTACATTCACTCCTAATCACCAAACCAACGAGTGATGCCTGTGCAAACAAATAATCTTCCAGCATACAGCAGGCGTTCAGACAGATCAGCGCCGCAGTGCCTCTTAGAGCCTATTCAGTGTAATCAGGGGCTGAAGGGGCTGTATACTGATTGCCAAAGAGCCCCTGATGGCCTGCTGAGTCAGGCACTTGACCCTCAGTTACTCAGCTACAGGACCGGACTCTGTCCAGTCAAAGAACAACCGCCAAATAAATACATGCACACTGACTTAATTACTGCTAAATAGTGCAATACATCAACTGCACAGAAATGTGTCCCAAATTTACATTACATCATGGCAAAATTTGAATGACTCTTTGTTTCTTGAGACCTTGGGTGTGAGAAAGGTGCAACATAAAATAAACCTATTCTTCTTCTTCTACTTTTTTTTATATTATTATTATTATTATATATTTTTTGTTTAACTATGAGAATTTTACCACAAGGTCCGTAGCGAATGTTTATCAATAAGAATTAGGTTTTTATTATGCATTTTCACCAAACAAAGCAAAGGTCCAGTGTCTGTTACGGTTCCTGTCGGTTCCCCATTTCGGTCCAAAGGTTTATATATTTAAAAAAAAAAAAAATAGAGCAATGCTGTAAAACAATAATAGATTTGATGAGTGTCAGTTGTTATCGTTTTCTTTATTAAAGTGAAACTACACTTTTGACATTCACTGTTTATCTTTCACACCGCTGTCACACACACTAGCTTGTGTCTAATCAAACGATGTTGTTGCACGTCGATGCATGACGTATTCGCCTAAAACAGGTACTGCCAGATAACCATGCTCGCCCTTGCAGATGTGTAGTGTTTAAGTACTGATAAGCAGAACCGAAATTGAAATAAAAAAAAAATTTAAAAAAAAAAAAAAAAAAAAAGGATATCCGGTACTGGATATTTTCTTATCGGCTCTAATTTGGAATCTACTTTCGGTTCCCAACCCTAATAATAAGCAGCTGGGCCATTTTTTTCACCCTCTTTTTCACCTTCTAACCCACAAGACTGAGGCTTGCAAACTTACATGCTAAACATCACATATATAAACGCACTGCAATCTCAAGATTACCAATTCATGTCCTGTGTCCTTGCACCTTTTTTGGCTTTTTCTTTCAGGTGAATTTTATTCATATTTGGTCTGACCGCTGCTGTATCACTGTAGACAGGTTTCAAAAATCCGTCATGCCGCAGTTAAACCATATGCATCAGCTCCGCTGAAGCACAGTAACGGATCTGACTCAAGGGTAATCACTCACCTTAAGAAGCATTTTCTCGTGTTCTTCATTTTCAGAGTCAAACACCTCTTTTCTTAGCTCCTCAACCGTCGTGAACAGGATGTTATAGCCACTTATTTGTATGAGGCATTGATGAAGATTCACCTTAAACCTACAATTGTTAATTGAAATAACGATTAATATAATGAAAAGAGAATCACTATGATACATTTCGAAAACAATGTTAACTGAAGTTTTTTGGCTCTCGGTGTCTCTGAAAACAAGACCTATTGTAGTCACATTTACTTGGGATCTTTTTGCTCTTTGATATTCTTCTCTTTCACGATGTGGGTCACGCAGCCCTCCACTGCGCCTTCCTTCACATTCACAGCATCTTGCAGGACCTGAACACATGACAGACATATTTAATTTAGTCTGAGAGAAAACGGCATTCAAAATGTCTTATAATCAGTATAACAATGAGCACTAATGTTCACACCGAGTCTGATTATCAGAATGGACTTTTTTCCTCCGAAAATCAAAGGTAAGAAATCTTCGAGTATTTCATAGATGGTCACTGACCAAATACTTCATTTATCTGCCTCAACTTTTCATAACTTGGTGAGGTTCTAAAAATGTCACTAATTAACAAAAATAAAAAGATGCCTAAAAATTACGCTTCCACAGGTATCATGACTGAAATTAACAGGGTTACATTCAAAAGTCAATTTTACTTTATTTTTCCCTCTGCTGAAAGACATAAATGTCACATTTAAACCAAATAATCACTTCTTCTGTGATTACATTAAACGTCAAAAATTCCCAGTGCTTAAATTTCAAGATGCTAAAAAGCGCTGGAATCTGTTGAGTGTAAATATTAATTCTGCACAAAACATATCATCCTAGCACAATAACAAATCTGAACTTAAACAAACATACAAACAAGCAAGCAAACAAACCAGACTAAAAAAGGCTGGGTTAGCCTTGACTTTGCCTAATGAGACTCTTGAGTGAAATCTAATTTATTTATTACATCATTCTGTCTTGATCTGTTTTACACGAGGTATCGTTAAGTGTTGTCACGGTGGAGAAATGTACCTCACCTTGTTTTTTGACGATGTCAAGGAGTTTTCTGAAATGAGGAAAATAAAGACAGCGTCAAATTCTCACATCATTAATACAGCTGGATCAAGTGCAATGAACGTCTGTGAAAATACAGCGGAAAAAAAAATTTTGAAAAGAAATTTGAAAAGACAATTGAGATTTTTTTGGTAAGAGAAATTGCTGAAAATATCTGGGAACGTCAATGATACTTGGTCATGCATCTATGTATTTAACAGCCACTTCTACTTATGACATGAGACTTAATGATCCTAGTGGTAAATAAAGATAAGCCTGGAGAATAATACACTATATGGCCACTAGATAGCGCAGACACGATGGTGTTTAAAAGGAAAAAACTATTAAACAAAAGAGATAATGGTCAGGTTTGCTGTTGGCTCCTAAAAATCCAGTGTAGAAGTGTTGGAGACATCGGTGCAAAAGCTGGAATCAAAGTCCCAGAATGCAAAGCGGGTCCAGCCGAGTTACGTCAGAAACACGGCTCAGCTAGCTAGTGATCTACAAGATCAAGACCGTGATGGTTGTGTTAGTATGAACGTTAACGCTGCATCGCTCTCTTTATGTAGAGTGAGAGCTGTATCCCACTTGCATCACTAACATCAGGTAGTCGAATTGCATTGTGGGTAACATAGGAAACCATTAACCAAAGTAAAACAAGTTTAAACAGAAAAGGATATCTCACAGTCTTATTACAAAATCAATAACAAACGCTATTGGTGATTATAAAGATTAATCCAGGTTCAGGGTGAAGTATCAGTGTACTAGCTCACAGCGGGCCTCACCGATCCGTGTGCTCCTCGGCGCTCCAGGCTCATATCCGTGGCAGATCCGCTGCAGCTCACATGTTCCTGTAATTTGTCTGACAAACCATTTCAACCAGAACCGCAGAAACGAGGTATACAGGAACTGCCAGATAGATCCCAACATAATCTGTAGCACAAAATAAAAAAAACAAAAACAAAAAGGATCATCAGTCAGGAAGGGCAAAGCCGTGTTAAACAGCCGAGTGATTCCGTGACTGTTAGTGTAGCACTGATGATATATTATGTAACAAAGTCTTCTACACAATAACTTAGTAAACAGCATTTTCGCCCGTTCTGTCTGTCCTCGAACGGGTTTCCTCAGAGTACTCCAGTTTTCTCCAACCTCTGAAAAACATATCAGTGGATGGACTGGCTGCTCTAAATAGCCCCTAGGTGTGAATGTGTGTGCATGATGACCTACGATGGACTGGTGTCCCATCCAGGGTGTATTCCAAGATATGACCAGGATAAGTGCTTACTGAAGATGAATGAATCAATGAATGTGTTAAAAATCCCAATCCTGCTACTCATTTAAGAGCAAAATGCAGCCGATGACAGGAAAGAAACCCTTTAACAACCATCAAACCACTGCCAAAAAAGTCATCAGCTTCATCATCAACTCTGAATGACTTCCGCCCTATAGCACTCACTCCAATTGTGATGAAGTGCTTTGAACAGCTGGTTAAGGACTATAACATCTGTACTCCCTGCAACATTCGACCCAATCCAGTTTGCATACCGCCCAAATCGCTCAGTCGATGATGCCATACCGACAGTACTTCACCTAACCCTGGCTCACCTTGAAAATAAAAACAGTTATGTGCGCATGCTCCTCCTCGATTTCAGCTCTGCTTTTAATACTGTTGTTCCACAGCAGTTGATAAAGAAACTGGGTCCACTAGGTGTAAACACCCCATTCAGCAAAAGGATATTAGACTTTCTCACAAACAGACCTCAGACAGTACGGTTGGAAATAACATCTCTCAGACAACAACAGTAAACACCGGAGTTCCTCAGGGCTGTGTTTTAAGCCCTCTGTTGTTCACCTTGATGACTCATGACTGCTGTGCCAAGTTCAACACGAACCACATCATCAAGTTCGCGGACGACACAACAGTTGTGGGTCTCCTCAGTAACGACGACGACTCGGCCTACAGAGAAGAGGTGAATCAACTCGCTGTCTGGTGTGACACCAATAACCTGTCTCTGAATGTCAACAAGACGAAGGAGATCACTGTTGACTTCAGGACGAAGCGCAAGACACACATTCCACTCACAATCCACGGCAACGCTGTCGAGTCAGTGAGTAGCACCAAGTTCCTGGGAGTGCACATCACTGATGACCTGACATGGACTACTAATACCACCTCACTTGTCAAAAGGGCACATCAGGGGCTCCACTTCCTTCATCAGCTAAAAAGAGCAAACCTCCCCCCGCATGTCCTCACAACATTTTATAAGGGCGCTATTGAGAGCATCCTGACCAGCAGCGTCACAGTCTGGTATGGCAGCTGTAATGCCTCTGACCAGACGTCCCTCCACAGAGTAGTGAGGACAGCAGAGACAATGATCAGGACCGCCCTCCCATCGATTCACCAGATATACCAATCTCGCTGCCAGTCAGGATTGTCAGGGACCCATCCCATCCAGCCTACAGACTGTTCAACATGCTACCATCCGGCAAACGCTACCGCAGTATGGGGTGTAAGACTGCTCGACTGAGCAAGAGCTTCTTCCCACAGGCCATTAGACTTCTCAACTCACTTTAACACACACACACACACACACACAGTGAACATATCCTTACACACTCTAAAACACATCTTCATATTTATTATACTCTGCTGCTATTAACTATTTTGATTGTAGAATAATTAGTTACTACATATCACTCTTTCACTTTACCTCACCAGTGTTACTGAGTGTCCTAGTTACACTATATTTAAATAATTTACACTTACATTTTGTGAAACACCACAAATGTAAGACACTGTGGAATATTTCACTCTGTGCAATATTTGACTTTTTTTTTCTTTTCTGTGCAATATTTGACTATGCAAATTGTTAACTCAGTGCAATATTTAACCCTGTGCAAAATAGTAGTCCTCGGATTAGTAGTAGTCCTCCTAGTAGTACTGTATTGTGTGTAGTCTGTAGTATGTGCTATGTTCTGGTCTGTATGTCATGTCTAGTATGTCCTTAGGTTATGTATGTCCTTGTGTTTTTGCACATTGCACCAGGAGAATCACAATGTCGTTCTACTACGCAGTCTTGAATTGTATGGTCTGAATGACAATAAAGTTCACTTTGACTTGACTTTTGAAATAATATTTTTGCCTGAAATAGGTGTGTATATATATATATATATCCCCAATGTCATGGATTCATGCCCATCTGACAGAATTACAAGCAGTGTCCCAAATCCCTATAGTACACTAGTAGTGCACTTATATAAGTAGTAGCTAGCTAGTAAAGAACTGTTCAGGAGTGAACTGCAAAATAAAGAAAAGTACTGTTAAAAAAGTTAAACTAATTTCCTATCTAACAGGCTAACCTAATTAGAAATTAGAAGTAAGTAAAAATGGAAGATAAGTCCATTAACGCTCCCGTTAGCTAGCTAGCTAGCTAACAAGCTAAGTGACTCAAACAGGTTGTCAGTAGTTACCAATATAGACAGTTAGCTTAGTTTGCTAGCTATCCGGTCCCCAATAGATTATGGAGTAACAGTTTTTTTTTCTTACTCCACTCTGCTCCTTGAACACGAAAATAATCCTGGGGCAACTTCAGTTTAAGAAACCGTGCAAACAAAACAAACAAAAAACAATCTGTTCAATTCGGAGTTAGCTAAAATGCTAACTGGCGTAGAACCAACTCTCTGAAGTGCATTCTGTCCTCACGCGATGGCCGGATTCGAACTGTATCTCAAACGTGATCGCTAGTGCACTACGTAGGGTGTACAATCCTCTGGTTTCACGTCGGTGTAGTCTACCTATATAGGGACTATGAACTCATTTGGAATGCATCCAAGCGCTTATGGCGCACGCGCGGAAAATTTATCACCCGTCCATTTTAAAGGCAGGACGGATTTTCGACCACTAGATGGCGGCAGTTCACCGCAAATACATAACGCTAAAGGCGCCGTAATAAACATCTGGTTTCTGGCTTTTCACCACTTAGACAATTACAAATGACCTAATCCTGTCAGAAAATATCCAGTATAAAAATAATATTGATACTAATTTTGGTACTGTAATAGGAACACTTGTCCATCTGCTCATTCATGCAGTTATCCAGACAGTCAATCACATGGCAGGAGTGCAATCATGCAGACACATATTTTTTTATTTTTAGCACACACTCCAATTTCTAGAGTTTACCCAGAACAGTGAGTGGCAATTCTGCAGGTTTAAATTCCTTGTTGATTAGAGAGATCAGAGGACAATGGCCAGACTGGTATCAGCTAACAGGAATAAGCTAACAGGAAGGCTACAGTAACTCAGATAAACACTCTTTACATCTGTGGTGAGCAGAAAAGTATCTCAGAAAACACAACACATCAAACCTTGAGGAGAAGACCACATTGGATTTCATTTCAAGAACAAGAATTAGAGGCCATAGTAGGTACAGACTCACAGAAAATAGACAGCTGGAGATTGAAACTTACACCTACACTGAATTTCGCTGTATTTATTCAATGACAATAAAACATATTTGTGTGTAGGCCCACGGGAAGCAATTTTTCTACATGGAAAAATTATGACAAATGACTTTCTCCCTGCAGCAAAGTGTTGCATTATCTACATGCTTTGGTTCTTTTATCTTTTTGTTTTTTATGTTTTATCTGGCATACTTATAATTATGCAGATCCTGCAGCCCATCTGTCGCCATTACCCTCCACCAAAAATAGCCAGTACTGGTCCTGTGGTAGTGTTAGACAAGGTGGAGGGGTGCTGACAAAATGCTACATGGTAGGTTTATAAGAAACAAAAATGTTAAATAGTGTATTTAATAACTCCACTATGGGTTGTAAGTGCACTACAGATTTCATAGTGTATGTACTATGTATAATAGCAACATAAGGATGACGGAGTCACTTGGGATATAAACCAATCTGGCTCATGAAGAATGGTTGTCCCACAGCAAACGAGTAATACTATATATTCTATATAATGCACTATATAGGGTGTATTTATTAACGTGTTTAGCAGTTAGGAGCCATTCGAGAGCTTTGTAATAAGCATTTCTGTATGTCACTCTGCATAAAAGTGTCCTCTTAATGTTGCAAATAAAACATGTGAAAATGTAATGACAACTTATGTAAAGATAATACATTACTAAAAAAGCTTAATTAAAGTTCTAGTTTGTTTTCTTGTTTATAATGTCTTATAAAAATGTATTCAGTTTTTTTTTTAATATTAGCTGTTACATATTGAGTTGGTATTGATGCGTTAAGCTTATGTCTGTTCAATATTGAGGTCTCGGGATAAGTTATGCAGAGCAGCCTACATAATTTTCTGCAGAATATTGCAGTAAACATTTTTCATGTCTGCCTAAAGACAGCAATGCATCATGGGAGAAGCAACTCCTGCAAAATCATTCATTCTCCTTCAGCATCTCAGTTGGGATTCCTTAGGCAGAGGTCATCAGTCCACACTGTGCTCTCTCTCTCTCTCTCTCTCTCTCTCTCTCTCTCTCTCTCTCTCTCTCTCTCTCTCTCTCTCTCTCTCTCTCTCTCTTACCCTGCGACCTTGTGTGTGTATGTGTATGTGTGTGCTTGTGTTTAAGTGTGCATGTGACAGTAAGCAATAAAATCACGACAAATAGAGTAATAAATAACACCTCTGTACTGACTCCAGTTGATTCCATCCGGTAAGACATACCGTATGCAGGTATATATAATGAAGATAGTCAGGTTAAATGTGTAGAATATGGGAAATTTCAATTCATACACTTTCAGGTCACTGTATGATTTTCAGCTTTGATGCATATAGGCAAAGAAATGAAACATTACCCAAACCAGATACATCTTAGTTACAGCCTTTATAAGTGTATGAATGTGCAGCCATGGAGGATAGCTACTGTAGCACATTTTTTAAAGCACGTATTTAGATAGAATTGGCAAATATTTAAATTAGATAGAAACAATTAAAAAGAATAATTATAAACAGGCAACCAATAAAACGGTGATGGAGAAATCATGAAACCATTAGACTATTTTTATGTATGTTATTTTGGCACAATCTAATACGCAGGCCAGTTGCTATAGTGCTAATCTTATAGAGCTTTAATTAGCATTTGGCCCAGTTTTATAATCTTGTGTGGGGGTGATAAAACTTTGTGCAGTCAGGAATTGCTGTAACTGTAAAATAAATTTCATGGTCCCCCTTGGTATAGAACATACTCAAAATATTCACATATTAAAATCGTAATTTGAGTGTATACAACAATATTCTGGCTATGTATTGAAGCCAATACGCTTTTTATTCCAGAAATTTACTTTAACAGAACACATTAGGATATGTGTTTTTGGAGGTTGGGACCAAACCCATAGCCTAGTAAACTATAAGAACTCAATAATAAATAATAATGGTGGGTTGTGATTTCCACTACATTGTAAAGCAATAATAATAATAAAAAAAAAAAGAACTACGGATCCCTGCATTCTCACAAAAAAGACTTTAAATCATCAAGGGTATATTTTTGTATCTTTGTATCTTTGTCTTTTACCTGGGCAGGTGCATATGTTGCACATTTAATTAGTTTCTGGAGACAACTTAGCTTTTAAAGCTTTAAAGGTACATTTGTGGTGATTAAGTGGCCCTACTATTCATTCATTCATTCATTTCCATTCACATTTACATTAATGGAATTTGGCAGACACCCTTATCTAGAAAAACTTACAGAAGTGCTAAATAACACTAAGAGTAAGTAAGAGTACTGAGTACTAAGCCCTGCTGTGTAGGTAGTTCCTCGTCAGTAAGCGCTTTATTGTGGTCAGAAATTGAAGTGGATCCAGAGATTATTTGGGGAATGCAGAACTTGAGGCGGAGTACACACTGGATACACTTGGATGCACACTCATTTACACATAGAGGCAATTTAGGGTAAACAGTTTGCTACCTGAATGTTTTATGAGAGGTGGGAGAAAACAGGAGAACCAGGATGAAACCCGCACAGACACGGGCAGAAGCCACAAGTCATCAGAACTGAACACTCAGAGACTGGTCTGACACACGCACACACACACAATGAATACATTCAACTACCTCTGCAATTTTTGCACATACAACTTGGATTAGTGCTGAACTGTCTTGTTTTGTGATGTCTGCACTGTCTGCAACGTTTGCACATGTTTGCACACATGCATTTTATATTGTCTTCTGTTGCACTTTTGCAATTCTGTGTTGTCTTATATGTAACACCATGGTCCTTGAGGAACGTTGTCTTGTTTCACAGTGTACTGTATCATCTGTACATGGTTGTAATGACAATAAAAGCCACTTGACTTGACTTGACTTGACAGAACAGAACATGTGAAACTCCGCAGCGCTCAGGGGACCCTGAAGCTGTGTGGTTGCAATTATTTTAAAAGATTAATGGTGCATATTAAAGATGTATTTTTGATGATAACTACCCCAACCACCCTTTATCCAAACCGTAGAGAAAAAAGTACAGTTTGATACCTTTATTATTAAAAGTGTGAAGGTTCCCAAGTGCTACTTCACTTTTGAACCAGTGATCTTGTGTAGTTAAAATGTAAGACACAAATGTATAAATATACCAAAAGTCCATTTGCTAGTTATAAAGCGACTAAAATTTAAATTAGGGGCGTTTGCAGCTGCAGAGCATCTTCCCGGATCTAACCAATCAGCGATCCGCGTTTGGGCTAATTAGCATATTCTCCGCTCCGGAGGGCGTGGCTTCGCGCCGCTGCTGCCGTGCGGCTGAGAAATCCTTCCATTGATATTCAGCCCAGTGTCCTATATATGAGAAGAGCAGAAAAAACCCCACAGCGCAGTGTGCAAACATGAGCATGATGTGAGACTGAGACAAAGACAAGAGCAGGTAGGATTTTCTTTCTTTTTCTTTTCTTTCTCTTTCTTCTACATGCACGTGCATTCGTCTAGATTCTCCTAATAATTAATTTAATGACAAGGTCATCCACAACACTCCCTTTCCACTGACCATTTCATACATTTCATTAGAAATCCTACTGTCGCAATGGATGTGCTGTTTAAACACGAGGAGCAGGACAAATCCGTCCTAGTTTGTCTCTTTATCCCATGATGCACTCACTCATGATCCTATAAAGTGACAGGTGATGATGCTGAGCGTTTTGATGCACCTCAACCCATTTGGTCTAATTAACCAGTTCATTTTCAACTTCAGTGCTTCAGTGTGACCTGCATACAAGATCCGAGTGGTGAATCCAAATTTAACCAGGCTCAATTTAGTCCTGCCTTTGCTTCTCCTTGGCTTGTTAAATGACATAGCTTCATAATAACTCTTATTATATATTTATATTATAATAATATCGTTATTGACATGCATTAGATTTTTGGATCACATTGCAATGGATTGCACCGGCTCTATATTTTTTAGTTTTATTGAGAAAGATCCCTTTTCATCATGGGATATTTCACATTACAGTTTTAATATGAGAACCAGACGCCACGACTTATCAACATTTCACAGTACATCGTTCTTTAAGGCAGTCTGTAAAGAGAGAGAGAGAGAGAGAGAGTGTGTGTGTGTGTGTGTCCTGTAACGTCCCCAGATTGTCCTCAAGAATCTGCATTTATTAAAGTGGTGTCTCATTTTTCAGAGAAATGCATGAAATGCATTACCGAATCTTGCAGTTCCTTACCTGGCCATTTTTTTATTCGCTGTTTATAATTATGTAAACCTGAGTTTAGACATTGAGGGCTTTTTATATTTTTATGCACAATTCTGGACATTATTTTCCCAAGAGAACATTACAGCTATTACCAAGCATCGAATTTGTTTCTTTATTTCTGCCAGAGGGGGAAAAAATGCATCAATCATTAAAAAGCTTGGTGCAGTGATGTTTATTATTTACATGCAGCCTATATTCTGGCCAAGGCACTTGGCAGCCTGCCAAAGTTTTGGACATTACTGAATAAGAAGCTCTCTAATGGGAACAATTTAATAACTACATGGACAAAACAGTGTAGTGTGTCTCTAGTGAGATGCAGTGTTTGGCTGTGGTGTGATAGATGGCAAAAACACTTAATTATGGTGTAATTGGCTTGTTTTACAGTCTTGTGGATGTATTCGTGTGATAGATGCATTTTTTTTAATCTGTCAGGTCTCCAGAGCTTTGACTTGTCCAAGATTGATTGCAAAATCAGAGAGGAATATCCTCTCACAAATACATGATCACTATCATGATATCAGATAGCAATGACTTTATCATCATGTCACTCAAATGTAACTTAAACCAAGCTAATATTCTAGTGTTGGTCATTAGAGACATGTTATTTGAGGTCACAGTTAATTTGTAGTTCTTTCTTTTTTCCCCATAATAAATACTTTCTGAAGGAGAAAACTAATTAGACTATGCTTACTCCTATTAATGAATTTTTCTGAAAGCACAGTAAATGAAACTCCTTTCCGTGTCAGTTATCTTTTTGTCTTTGTCAGGGCCTTTATGTCTTCTCAAGTTGTTATGTCTATCAGTGCTGTTGCTTTGGGCTCAGAAAAAATGTAGAGAATTTAATTCTTTGTCTTCATGTCACCGAGTGTCCACCATCTTGACCTCTTGCAGTCTGTAGTCTGATCCATAATTGGTGTGTGTGTGTGTGTTGCTGTGCCATCTACAGTGATTAATCTTACAACTAAACCTAGACATTGATTAAATAATTGAACTTTATCATAAACTGGAATTGAGGCTGTCTAATGGGGATTTCTGAAAAGCATAGAGTAATGACCCAGTAGGTTTGAAATAGTAGTTTCCTGATGGAACACATTTTTTTTCCTCAGATGCTTGTGTTCTCATTTAATATTGTCATGCAGATATCCAGACAAAAGGCTACAGCACTACAAATCTCTCAAGATTTCCTCTTTCTTAGCATTTTTTATAAAAGAATGCTGACACAGTTCCTTTGGGGAAATCATTAAAGTGTTTTCCCTATCAGAGAGGGTTCTATGTAAAACAGGAAACCCCTAGAAAGCCCATATCTATCTTTTTTGCTAAATGAACTTACCCATACCTAAAAGCAAAAACATTATCAATCAGGTAATACTTTTTAATATAGAGATGATACTGAGACATCTGGTGTTTTATTCTATATATTAATTTGGTATAGTATGTCTAAACTGTGTGTGTAAATTCTATTCTTCCAGGAAAACCACCTTGATTTTGGATTAACAACAAAGGAAGCAATAAAACTGGATTCAGAATGGGAACTGTCCCCAACAACAAAAGGACCGTTACTGTTCAGATGGTACCTCGACTATCTGGTACGGATACTTTGGGTCACAAGGACGCAAATGCAATCTGTCTCCAAGACGCTGGTTTAAACTTGACCAAGGATCACTCTTCTACCCAAAAAACAAAAGCTGATCAGGATAATATGCAACAAAAGTCTGCAAGTAAAGGGAAACTATTGGAAGGGACGTCCGACACTCCTTCTTCTAATAGTGAGGATCATAGGAAACCTGATGTCCAAGAACATCATGCAAACAGCAAGATGGAAAACAGCAATGTAAATTCAAATTCATTACCAGCCAATTCTGACAAAAGCAAGGAAATTCCTCCAAGTAGCCCATCATGTGTAGAACTACTGCCTCAAGATGATAATGGGAGAAATGGCAGTCATCCTAAACAAGGTATCAAGGAAGAGCAGAGTGTGGAGAAACTACAGAGTAGAGCATCGGCATGTGAGGAACCCACAGCACAAAGTCAAAAGCCATGTCACACATGTGATCCTAAGCTCACAGATTTACCTCCCAGTAACTGGAACGCAAACAAGGACACTTCCCATTTACATGAACTTAAAGAATCGAGCTGCACCATTAGTTCAGATCTAGCTCTGATCACCAGCATGGATGAGACGAATCAACCACATCCAGAATCAGCTAGGAAACCGCAAGGAGGGACTTGCCCACAGGGCCTTACAACAGAGGTTACCAAATCAGTTCCTAAACCAGCAGAGACCTCTCAGCCAGCAAACAGCAATGAGAAACCTGAGGCAGATCTTACCTTATTACAAGCAAACAAAAAACAGTCCACATCACTTAAAGAAAAAGAGGCCTGCCCTAAATCTGAACATAGTGCAAATGATCCCAAACCCCACCATACTGTCACAATAAACAGCACTTCTCAACACTCCCCGGACAGCTCTTCAAGTCACTCCTTTCATGCTGAAGTGACTGACGAGGCAGTTCAAACCCAAGGATCTGCTATGGAAGAAAATAAGATGAAACACTGTAAGCTGTACCGTGAGGCCTCCACCATGACATCAGCAGTAGACTGTGGCACTTCACCATGCAAACAGCACCAGGATGTAGAGGTGCAGGCTGTGGCTTTAGTCTGCACTCGAGCAGTTGAAACAAGTCCCAGCCTTTTTCCATATCAAGCAAAACGTGTGTCTATTTGTCTTCAAATGGAAGAAATGGAGAGCCTTGCAGTGGTATGTCATAAGGACAAAGCAAAGGCACCGATTATTATGGATACTTTGGGTAGTTCATGTGGCACTTCTGTCACAACCTTGACAGAGGGACATCCTCAATCTGGAGGCGTTTTGGTGCCCACAGATGGTTTTTTACAACACGAGACCAGGCTTGGAGCCAAGCCCAAGGAGCCTGGGCCACCAATTTGCAGTGCCTCAAAAGGATATTCACCTCTTCAGCCAGTTTATCAGATTAATATTGAGACATGCAATCAAAATAAGCTATCAACTGAAGCTAGTTGTCAAAGTCAGAGCGGCAAAGTCTCCCCTGTGCTTTCAAATTATGTGAAGCAAGACTCCAAAGAGAAGGGCTTTGGTGAGATATCGACCACAACAACTGATCCGGCCTGTCAAGCTCTGTCTGTAACAAGTCCTCAGTCAGAACAACTTGCCAGGCCTCCTGCTGCTAAATCCCCAATTTCACAGTCAAAGCCCTCTCCACATGTGGTTGGTCCTTGCACAGCAGCTAATGAGACCAACACAAAGGCTTCTGCACCGCCATCAAGCTCCACTTCAGAGCACAAAATAAAGACAGAGCAGCTGGTTCACAAATCCATAGCCAAGTCTGCAAAGCAAGATTCCAAGTTGGAGCCAAAGCAGAATAAGAAGGATGATGAGAAGGCAACCAAGCCAACCAAAAAGAGTGTTCATGACGTGGTGTGGGATGAACAGGGCATGACGTGGGAGGTGTACGGTGCCTCGCTGGATCCAGAGTCGCTCGGTTTCGCTATTCAGAGTCACCTCCAGTGCAAAATCAAAGAGCACGAGAAGAAGATCATGGCTCAGACGGTGCTCAGGAAATCCATGTCAGGTCCAGCATCTGACTCACCAACGGGCAGAAAGAGCAAGCGAAGGCAGGCTAATGTCTTCAGGTCCATGTTCCAAAATGTCAGACGGCCCAACTGTTGTGTGCGTCCACCCCCCTCGGCAGTGCTGGAGTGAGAAATGCTGAGTAATTATGGTCTGATGATCGCCTGGCACTGAATCTTCCTTGAGGTTGTTCTAGTGCAAAGCATGACAGGACTACTCCCAGTTCATCATGCATAATGTGTGGCATTTAATAAAAATGGTGAGTGTGTAAGTGAAGGCAGTAAACAGTAATATTAAAGGAAGTATTTTTAGAAATGTAAAAATATATGTTGAGAGTAAAGATCTAACAGTATTTAGAGTGAAATGGCAATAAAGTTAACTTATAATATAGTGAAGATAATGGAACATATTTAGTTGAATATGCATGTATATTGGTTCAGATGGCTGTCTATTAACCTCCCATTGTGGGATCTGCAGTTATACATTGCACTGAATAGAGATGTAAGCTTACTACTGTTACTTTTTACAAAACCTTGTGCAGTTGAATTTAAAATCTTATTGTAATCTGAGTTTGGTAAATAATTGTTTTGCATTTTTGAGGGTGTGTTGGCCCCTATTATTTATGATATTCATATTTATGAGTTTGTTCAAACCTTAAGCTTTGCAAATCCAAATAGGTTGATAATTAGTAATGATAAAGTGCAAGAACAACCAAAAAAAAAAAAAATCCTCAATCTGATGTGCTTGTTGTCATATGTATAGTAAAGTGCCAGTGTGCCATAGATACCATATTCAGCAGCAATGTTACCCTGATTTTATATTAAAATCATCAAGAGAATACCATTCACTCACGGTTTGCTCCGTTCTTCATTACACAGTGCATTTGCCTAAGGTGTGAATTTTTTGTAGCTATTTCGGACCTTATCTGCAGTTACATACAGTGATGGGTACACGCGTGTAAAACACTGGAAGGGATTTCTGTCCGTTTGCTCAGGCATGTGACTGCTTTACCTGCTGATGCACTGTATGACTTTTCTTATTTCGTTGCTTTGCCATAACTGTAACCATTTACCGATATGACTGATGGTGGCATTTCAGCCGCAGATGGAAGCCATTTCGCCATGAATCATATCACAAATCTATTTTTGGAGGTCTTGATCTCTACAGAGTGAGTGATATTGAATTTGGCAGAAGGGCTTTTCCTTCTCTCTCTCTCATTCTTTCTCTTTCTTTAATATTCTGTCCCTCCATGCCACCACTCCTGCAACTTCATTCTCTTTCATTTCAACACGTCTCATCTCTTAATTAGCTCCTGTTTCAATATTTAATGTCCTCCCCATTGCTGGCTCAGTATTGTTGCAGCCATTTAAAAGACTCTGATTAGATCTTCACCATAGGCCCTGTTTTATGCTGGAAGAGATTTATGCTGGCGCCGCAGCTCACCAACTACCGAGCCGTTCGCAAAATTCCAGCTGGCTTTTGTGATCTTCATTTCTGTGATGTGAGGTTTGAAACTTGAAGCCCATGGGATGATATAGTAGACTGCCTGTCAAGGTATTATCAGAAAGAAACTTTAAAAGATAGCTGGTCTGTCCAATCAGGGTGTTTAAGAATAGCTGAGGTGAGGATATGAGGAGCGCGAGGAGATTTCCAGCCATAGGGTTTGATGAGATGACACATAATATGCATTTTATGGGATCTGGATACATTCAGAGATCTGGTGCAATGGTGCAGTTTGGTTTAGAGTACCAATGTGGTGTGAAAAATGTACAGGATAACCTTAACTCAATGCGGCATATCACAGTATCTGCTAATGATGCTTCATTTTCAAAGATGACATTAAGTGCTAACACTACAGTGACAGTACCGGTTTAGATTATCTGTAAATGGAAACATTAAAAAAAATGACTTGTTAAGAAGACCATCTTGGACTGTCGGTAGTTAATTAAAACAACTGCCTTTTCACATGGTATATTTGTTAAAAAGTAGGCTATTTGGTCTTTTCAATTTGTAGAATGCACCATTGACTTTGTAATGACATATATATTTCATGTATTATCTAAAGAATAAAACACAATGGGGTATGTTGCAGCATGGTGTGATGCAGCACAGTTACAACTACCACCGTAAAGTTGATTATTTTCTAATAACAGCATGTCCCAAAGCATTTTATTTTACTTATACCACAGCAATTTGCTATGGTAAATTGCTATTAACTATTACATTTTTTTTATTATTAAATACCAACAGAACATTAATAGTTATGCTTAATTTTATGGATATCCACAAAACAAGTTAATTCCTGTTATCACTTACATTATACCTGTGTAAGTATACATGGTCATTCCTTCACTTATATAATGAAATTCAGCTTGTTACCTCAAAACAAACATCCTCAAGACTTTATGTCTGACTATTATGTAGCTTTATGTCCGACTGTTACAAAACACTGAAACCGGTGACTCCTTTCAAATTAAATAAACATCTTATCAATACCATACATTCTGAGTCAAGTATCGCAGTGCTAACACAGAGACAAACAACCATTCACTCGCATTCACACCTATGGGCAATTTAGTAGCCACTTGACCTAATCTGCAGGTTTTTTGGCTGTGGGAGAAAACTGGAGTGCCTGGAGGAAACCCACACAGACATGGGAAGAACAAACAAACTCCACACAGAAACGCCCCAGTTGGCCAGGAAGTTCGAACCCAAAACCTTCTTGCTGTGAGGCGACAGTGCTAACCACTGCACCACCGTGTAAATAAACCACCACTAATGTTAGAAAATCATTCAACACCTACTGAGAATTCAGAAGTGCTGTGGTATAAAATAACTTTACATGGCATAGCTACAGTTATGGTATAGAAAAGTACATGTCAAAGTATCATCGTCATGACAGTGTAACAATACATATGTGAGATGGTAGTAGACACCTCAGTTATATATACGTACACACGTACGCACTGTTTTATATAATATATACAGTACCAGTTAAAAGTTTGTACACACCTATTCAGTCATAGGTTTTTCAATATTTTTCCCTATTTTCTACATCGAATTTTAGATTCTTCAAAGTAGCCAGTGTTTACCTTAATGACAGCTTTGCACGCAGGTTAATTCCAGTGTCTACCTTAATGACAGGTAGACACCTGGAATGCTTTTCAATTAACAGCTGTGCCTTCAAAAAAGTTCATGAGTGGAATTTCTTGCCTTCTTAATGTGTTTGAGATCATCAGTTGTGTTGTGTTGAGGTAGTGTTGGTACGAAGAAAAGTCCTATTCCACTGTAGTAATCCATATTATGTCAAGAACCACTCAAGTAAGTACAGAGAAACAACAGTTCATTATTACTTTAAGATATGAAGTGCCTTTTAAGTAACAAATATAAAGAAAATCCATTGAATCAGAAGATGTGTCCAAAGTTCTGGTACTGTAGATTTGCCAGCAGCGTCAACTTTCAACATTTCAACAAGAATTTGAGATTGTGAGAGAGCAAAGAAAGGAAAGAATAATAATACTCTGGCTGGCATGATGCAGACTGTAGTGTTAATTCAGTGTGAGAGCGCTGACCATACACATCACTCAACGTCCACTGAGCTTTTATAGATTGCAGAATCGAACGCTCCAAAATACTCACTCCTTAGTGATTGCTTTCTTCAAGAGAAAAAGGGAGACTGAAATTCAGAAGTAGGAAAAAGGTAGTGTATAGACAGATTGGGGTTGTTTTTCTTTCAACATGATATATACCTAATCTACTTAGTTGAAATTGGTTGTTCAGGAGGAAGAGTATTATTTCACAAGCTAGCAATCTTGGTAGTGGGAGCACTGCAGAGAACTACTGTATATGCTGATGTAAGGACTTAACCACAGTCTGTTTTGCACTTTTGTCAAATCTATTTTTTTTTTTATGTTACTGTGGTTTTAATTGCTTTCATTTTCACACGTTTGAAAGCACTTAGTCAGTGAACTCTGCATTTATTTTTCCATTTGGTCTACTTCTTAAATGTGTAGTTGTTTCAGGGACTCACCAAGGCCTAAAACTGAGCAGCATCTTATCTCTTAGTTTTTTGGGGGTTTTTTTTGCATTGATTTCATTTTAACGTGAACACTAGAAGTTCAATTTACATAACTGAAGCATTCCTGCTTTTAACAGTAGCCAACTAAATCCTTGACTTAAATTGCCTAAAGTAAAGCAGGCTACTCTGAAATACATCTTCCAGAGAGATTCATCTTTTAAGGCAGCTCTTTCATCAATATTGGTGTTTGGATTACAGATGGTATCCTTCTGGATTCTGGATGGCCATTGGACATCAGTTTTATTCTGTAGGTTATACATGTGCATATGTTAGCATTGTAATTTAATGTTGTAACGAATAGTATAGAATGATCTTGTACCTTTTTGTACCTGGACTCTGTACCTGTACATTTGTACTGTACTAATGTGGACTGCATTTCATATAATGAGATATGAAGTTGGTTTTAAAAAAGCCTTTTTAAGACTGCACTATGCACAGTTATTTGCCACGACATTCAAAATGACCTGGATTACTAAAATAACGTCTTATACTGCTGGAAAACGGCTACTAAACTGCACCTCTCCTTGTCACTCGTTTTATCTTTAAAAAGTTTAACTGGAAATGTGCTTATAGTGTAGCTGCAAAAAAGATTTAAGGGACATAATTGGATGATCATTGCAAAAATGATGTAAAGCTACACAATATGCATCTTTCAAAGTATATGATATGTCCTAAAGATACCAAATTTGTATGCTTGAAGTTACCACCGAGCAACAATGAATGGTACAGTTTAGTACCATTTCTTTGGACATGAGAAAAATGAAGGTTTAGAATGTATTTATGACTTCTGGGTTACCTTTTAGAAAAAATAGACAGAGCTTATTTCCAGGCTAGAAAAAATGCAATTAAATGCTTGCCAATTATGTGAGTCACAGTTTAAGTTTTCTACAAATTGTCCAGAAACACTTAAAAGTAGCAATGAGCGAATAATTTGAAACCAATTAAAATACACTATATACATATATTTATTTTTTATTTATTTATTTATTTTTTTATAAAAAATTTAAAAAGAAATAAACATTATTAAAAAGAAATAGTATTATAATAAAAAAGAAATAAACATCATTACCCTCATTAAAAATGTCAGGCTATAAGAATACGTATGCATTGTGGGAAGCCCCTGATGTCCCCTTGCCACTGCAAAATGTCTGATATCGCTTATGTAACAAAGTGTCTAGTTAACTGTTTGATTTGCATTGTGATTACTCAGCTATTCAGTTATGGAACTGTAACAGTTCATACATTCATCTTCATTAACCACATTATCCTGGATAGGGCCACAGATCCGGAAACTATCCTGGGAACATTGGGCGTGAGGTAGGAATATACCCTGGATAAGATAGGATGATAGTCCATCACAGGGCATCATGCACACACACGTTCAGACACTTTCAGACCTAGGTGCTGTTTAGAGCCGCCAATCACCTATGGCCATGTTTTGCGAGCCGGGAAGAAACTGAATGAGAACACGTGAAACCCCACATAGACAGTAATCCAAAGCTCAGGCTCGAACTTGGTTCCCTGGAGCCGTGACATGGCCATGCTACCCACTGTTTTACTGTCACCCTTTATTTAACTAAGTTAGCTTAGCACTCAGATTCTGTGGCTTGTAGTTTCTAAGCATCACATCATGCTCTATTCTCTAAGCAGCTGGTATAAATACTGTGTAAATACTCAGTAAGTAATAAAAAATGGTTTGGCAGTTCATTATGAGCAGATTTAAAGCTCGTAGGACAAAGAAAGACCACATTCACCAGTGTGGATGATACATTTAGAGCTATCACAAATTCATTCTTAGTAACTCTTAGCCTGGTTATTTGTTAGAAATTATGTCAAAGACAAGTGCAAACAAAAATATTGTATATACATATATTATGCATACAAATATTATATATATACACTTGCATTTATTTAAAAAAAAAACCTTCCCGTTTAGGACACACCCACTTTGGTTTAAAATCCCAATACAAGTACATACTATATATGAATATTTGGAACACTAAACTTAATACCCCAATCACATGGCGTTACCATGTCCATCATTCTGAAGATCTGGAATTTTTTAGTTATTTATATTATGTGAAACACTAGTTCTACCAAACTCTAATAATTCCCAAGGATAGGCTAGGGTTAGGAATACTAGTCCAATGAAATTAAACTTGATGAGCTCTCAGCATCATGAGGTCTCAAATCACCTCCTGTAGTAATAAATTCATGGAACTTCCAATTTTCTTTTAATTCAAAGTTCCCACTTACATTAGCTATACAATCATGGAATTTGTGTGTTTGTGTGTATTTGCAATAACACATCTACTTTTACCAAGCCTGTTATCTGTTATTACTGTGCCTTATGTCTAGAACAATGATTTGTTTCTCGTCTCTCACCGGTAGCCCTACGGTATCCACCCACACGAAGAATACCAGTACACATGCAGGGTAAAATCACTCTGCAGCACAAGGTCACCTTCCTCTGGCTTCATTAGAGACTGCTTTATTACCACTGACAGATGCATTCATAAATCACTGGTTCCGCAGTGGCGAGAGCTGCAACGCAAACCTAAATCTTTCTTTCTCTTGCTCTTTCCTCTCTGTTCTTTTTACAACCAGCTAATTATCTATATGCAGCTGGATGCACTTCTGCTCTCGTTCTGTCTGATTGATGTCAGTTAACCTACAATATTTCAATGAGGATTGCCTTCTTTATGTGGTACTGGATAAAGAAAAGGACATTACTTTGTGTTTTATTGTATTGTATTGTTGAGTCTTGATTGCACCATAAGGTCCAAATATACTCTCTATAAATATAGATTTCTTACTGTTCAGAACTGGTGAGTTTTCATCTACGTAGGCAGGGGAAACATAAGATTTAATTTTGACAAATGGCTTACATCATGATGAGACTGAATGGTATTTCCCTCAGTGGAGAGGTATTTCTTGTATGTTAGTGGCAGAATGACAACAAAAGAGATTGAGCTCTGATGAAATCCATCTCATTTTGGCACCATCTTCAGATTTGTCTTAATATCTCCCTCCTACATCACATTAGAGCTGTCATCTGTAATTCTGCTAATAAATAACTTTACACTCCTTGTATGTATGGTGGTCTGGGAAAACCAGTCAGATGCGGATGTGACTGAATTCTGGCAAAGAGCCACAAACAAACATGTTTTTTTCATGCCTGTAGCATGCATTGACATCTTTCAGACATCTAAGAAACCATAAATATACTATATTTCACCAAAATGTTAATATTTACTGTCTAACCTTGCCTGCAAAGATTATGTTTTGCTTAAAGATGTCTAAAACTCAGCTAAACTGTTTGTACTGTATGATTTTCCGGCCTGTTTTTGCCATTACAGATAAAACCTGTCCATGGGAAATTTCTTTGGTCATAATTTAAGACAGACGGTTGTAGAATACAAAATATGCCATGCTCACCAGTGGCCAATTTAGTGCCGTTTCGACCAAAGACAGACGATGACAAAGTTCTGGCAGTGTCAGAAACCTCTGATTAAAATCTCAGAGTGTGGGCATCGCTACTGTGTTAACATGTTAACCAATAGGAGAACAGTTTAATATTATTTGAAACTTACATGACAGCTACAAATATGTTAGTAGCAATGACAAAACAAACAAAAAAGGCTATCGGGAAGGAAAAAAATATTCATAATAGTGGAGTTGGCACAAATTCGATACCCAATATCAATACCAGGCTGATATCAGCAAAAAATGGTGGATATCAGAGAAAACATATCGGATACCGGATCCTGTAACAAACGTCAAAGATTTGAATTGGATTTGAAAAAGGAATTTATTTTTGGAAGTGGAAATGTTTGCATATAAAGAGACTTCTTTTGTTAGTATGGATTTTATTATATTTAAACCTTATACTTATTATTATTAATTACTTATTATTATGTATTATAATTATGGTGTAAGTGAGTTTTGTGTGAAAGAGTTTAACTGTGAAGTGCTTCAATAAAAAAAAAAAAATTACATTTTAAAGCTTAGTAGTTTTTAAAGAAAGCAATTGCAGATAGGTATCAGAATCAGCTGATTCTCCATCCATCCATCCATCCATCCATCCATCCATCCATCCATCCATCATATATACCGTTTATCCTTCAGGGTTGCAGGGAAGTTGAACCAGTCCCAGCTGACTTTGGGTGAGAAGCAGGGAACATCCTGGGCTGGTTGCCAATCTATTGCAGGGCTAACACAGAGACGAACAACCATTCATACACATATTCACACCTGTGGACAAGTTAGAGTAGCCAGTTGACCTGTTCTGTATGTCTTTGGGCTGTGGAAGGAAACCAGAGCACCCGGACGAAACCCATGCACACACATGGAGAACATGTACTATAGAAAAAGGCTCCAGTAAGCCAGAAGGTTCAAACCCAGAACCTTATCGCTGTAAGGCAACAATAGTAACACCTACACTAGTAGGCCACCCTAGAATGAAATCGTAAAAAGCAATTATATACTGTAGAAGAAAATGTCAAAATGTTCACTATGTGGAGGGTTTTCCCAGACTGCCACACATATTGGTAACAGTAAGTTCAGGAACACCAGTCTCAGAGCTCTGTCTTTTTTTTTTTTCTCCTTAGCAACATTGATGAGGATATGATTTTGCAATTAATCAGAAATTAAAAATCTGTATATTGTATCTGCATGACAGATTGGTGTCTTCTGCTCACACTTGAGTTCATGCTGAGACACTGTCTGAATCCTCGCTTGCTTGTTCCTCTTGATTAAATCCTGACAATATGGCTATCTGCTTGCAGTGCTCTGTAACAGTAGCCCTAAGCAAAGACAAGCTAAATCAGGTGCTAATAACTCTACACTGCCTCACGGTAAATGACACAGAACGAGCCAATAAACCTTAATATATAGGATACCTAATTTATGTCACTATTGCAGCTGTAGCATTATTGTATATAAGCGCTACGTGGAGAGCAGAAGCACATGGACCAATCAATTAACAGCATAATTAAAAAAAATTCCTTTTAATTTACAGTGATTAAATTATAACGTCCTGCTGAGGTTAATCTGTATTTGTAGAATCCATGCAGAACTGGTATAAAATCTTTTGTTAATCCAAGGTTTTGGGTAAACCAAATAACAGCCATCCTTCAAAAATGATATGTACTGTATGAAAAAGGTCAGTTTTTTTAAATATAATAATAAATATAATAGCAAGATGAAAAAGCACAATAGCCCTTGCACGTCAGTGGAGTTGAGAGCTCTATGCTAACCTAACTGATAAACAATCTAAATGATAATACTGCGCACTTCAACCAGCTGAAGACTACTGCCCACCATGTTATTGTTTGTTGGTTCATGAGTCAAAATCCTTCCTGCATGCAATCTGAATTTCTTGAGGCTCAAATCAGTGTGAGAAAGTCCATGTTAAATTGTGGAGTCCCCATATCTACTGTTATCTATTGTAACTAAAATCATTTTTTTCTAACACAATTTCCTGACACATTATAAACAGAATTGCATCCAAACATAGGAAGTGATGAGGACGTTAATATAGGTCCACTTATGGTCAAGATTATTTTCCATAACTTGTTAGCTACTTCAGCTACATTTAATAGCTGTGTAATCTTGGAGTATTTTCACATATGGCCTGAATACTTGAGTGTACATCCTGGACAGATTCTGAGCTCATTTGGTGGAAGGGTTCATAATCACAGGTATGTTGTCACCTTGAAGAAACATGGACTTATTGCACAGTTCCATAACTTTCTTCCTTACCTTTCCATACCAGTTTTCGGTAGGGACTTGGTAAACCTGTTTGTTTGTTATTATCCCATTTGTAACACTGATTCATCAGTGCTTTTTGGATGCATGGTACAGTATATTATCAGTCAGGAATATCTACAAGCTAGGAACAGTTCTCATACAGTATAAGAGACACCAGAAATACCAACTAATTTCAAAGCTCCAGTCCTGAGAAAGTCTGGTTTCACTGTTTTGCATAAGTGAAAAAAACAGCAGTTAAAGAATGGGAAGAATAATTCTGTCCGGTCTATCAGTGTGATCAAATAACGCACAAATTGTTGGTCGATTAACACTCAAACACAGCTATCTCAATCAGCCATACAAACTTGACGACCAGCATAATCACATCAGATAAAGACGTGGTCAAGGTCTCTGGAGGAATGAGTATAAGGTGACAGCGTAATCTTACTGATAGCAGTTAATAACAGGCTCCATGTCTTTATGGGAGCTGCAAACAGCCCTTGTCCTGCACTCCCATTACCTTAATGAGATAGTGAAGTGCCTCTCAGTTCAGGCCGGCTGCAGGACTGCGCCATCATATTGGCCTGACGCCTCCCTTTAAGGTACAGATAGATAGACAGATAACACAGGTGCTTTAAAAGCCACCTTGGGTGGATTAAAATGTTGAACAAATGTAATTCCTCGGAAAAAATTTTTTGCAAAAGCTTTCTCTCGCTGTTGTCTTCAACTGAAGTAAATTCGTCCCTAATATAAAAGAAAGAGAAGTAAAACAATAGACATTACCTTACTGGGCTCGGACTGTGTTTCCTCTGAATACCAAACATGATGAAGAGAAAAGTTGTCATTCTTTTGTTCAAACCACACTAGAAAACATTAAATTTACAGTTTGCTCAGCTGTCCTTCCTAGCTAACCATTTTTTTTCCCGAGAACGTTTCTGGAACATTATTTTTTGGTTCCGGGAGCGTATGGGTTTGTTTGGTTGTCCTATGGTTTGCCAGGAAAGTTTTTTCAATGTAAATATAACGGTTGCATTTTTTTGGTTGCATATATTGTTTAATGGAACGTTCTCCCAACGTTCTGCTAACGTTTGTAACATGGGAACCTTTGCTTAACCGTTGGAGAATGTACCCATTTGGGTGCATTTTTGTTCCCCAACACTAAGCTGGAGAGAACGTTTTCTAAATGTTGGCAGAAGGTTTTTGTAAAACTAACCATAGGAGAACCATAAGCTAACATTAGTTGAATGTTTTGTGTTTGCTGGGTTGTGTGTAATTTGTACAGATTGTGTGTGCAGCATATCTTCTTTTAGTTTTTCAAGGCACTTTGGGGTATTTTCCAATTTCTCTGTAACATGACAAGCTTCATTTGGCGTTATTTGCCAAATTAATTTTATTCGGCGTTATAAGGTGTTATTTGCCTTATTAACTTCAAGAGAGAAATAATGACATAAGTAATAACAGGAACGTCACAGAAATAACAGAAAACTTCACCATATCAGCAATGATCAATCTATGCTTTAAGATAAATAATTGAATAATAAGTTTAGAGTTTGAGCTGTTAACATGGACAGATGTTCTTAGATAATCAGCATCTGCTCTGTGATGAAGATTCCAAGGTTGTAGGTTAATGAAAATGTTGTTCGGCCATATACACAGTTTAAATAAAAACGAACGAAAAGGTTCGGAAATTAAAAAGCTCCATGGCTTAAGAGCCAAAATCGTAATATAGACATTACACACATTACACAGTGTCGTTAATATTTAAATAGTTGGATTATATTTGTTAAATAAATCTGTAATGAAGGGCTTTGCATAATGTTTTTTGTTTGTTTGTTTGTTTGTTTTCACATGTAAAGGAGTCTCTGGCTGCCAAATGTCTAATAACCCCTTCAGATACAGTAGGACTTAATTTGAGAGAGGGTGTGAGGGAATTATTTACCATTGGTTTATAAACATTCATCACTGTAAGCAATCATCCATCTTATAAAACCACCATGCCTTTTTTCTAATTATATCATTATACTGTATTTACACTATAATTAGTGGACCGGTTAGATTGCTCCCAACGACCATCATCCGAATACCAATTGAAGGAAAATCTTTTGAAAGAATGGTGTTTATCCCTTCAGTACATTTCCAGAGGTGCATTGAAATAATTCTGGTAGTTCATGTTGGCCCAAGACCTTACCAAAAAACCTCTTGGGTTTTTTTTTTCCTTTAATTTGCCACCTATCTGTATTTACCGGTTTTGTGGTCTTTTCCTGTCCATTCAATGAAATCCATTTGGAAAAATCTTGATGACTATAAAAATAAGCATTTGAATGTCCTCCTAATGGCTTCTTCATTTAAACTTACAATGAGCCTTGAAATTGATCGACAATAATTTTCTCCTCCACTCACTGGACTGGTGTAATAAAGATGTTTCACCACATATCCGAGGCACTCAGAACATCGTCACAACTGAGAAAAGATTCCACAGATCCCACATAAGTCCGTATCCACATCCTAGACATATATAATGACCTAAAAAAAAAATGGCTGAAAAAGTTTAAAGAGATCCTGATGTGAAATCTGGTTCAGGAACTGAACCGCAATGGTAATTACTTATGACTGATATTTTGTGAAGTCATCAATAATATCCATTTTCTAACACAACATAAATCATTTTCCTACTGAGACTACAATGTAAATGTAAATCAGACTGCAACTTAGATTCTATCCTACACTGCATGCTGAACTCACACACTGCTATCAACGTAAAGCTCCAGGACTAATAGCAACAAGAGATCACTATCACCAGCAGATTTGCAGATGCAGCTTGCCGCCATACCAGAGACCAAAGTACAGCCTTACAAACTTCAACAGTGAGCGGCATTTATAAACATGTGGTAGGTATCTGGGAAAACAGCATTACGTGGCGGTGTCAGTCCACTTGAAGACAACTCGTGGGTGGAAAACCAAGAAGAGTAAGATGTTGTTAAGGATTGGTTTGAGCTCCCTGGAGAAGAGCCTCATTCTGCTGTTTGTGGCCATGACTGCAGCCTGCATCGGCCTGGTTGTGGTTTATGTCACCGAGGCTAACAGCTCCACTGATGGAAATGGAGGAGGTGAGCTATTTGAAATATCTCACTGGGATAATTTAAAACAAAAAAAAAATACACATTGTGAGTCTTGGGTCTGATGACATTGAAATTGAAATCATTTTTAAATGCAAAATTGAAAATCATAATAAATCCATCAGTCACTTTAACTGTAAGTGTTATAAAAAGAAGTTATTTATAAATAGAAATTGTGAGAAAGTTAAATCATTGATAAAAGAAGATTTCAAATATAAAGGCCACTACAATCAGATACAAAGTAGGTGCAGTGCCAACAATTATCACAATATTGGTGATAGGATATTGACATACACAGCAGAAATACAGTATAATGCAGAATATATATATACATATATATATATAGAATACCATGTAAATGAGCAAACGAATGAATTCATTCATTATTTATTTATTTCCAAAATATGGCCACTTTATTAAGTACACCTATCATGTACTTGCAGTCATTGGCCTTTTTTTTTAAATGTGGGTGCAGGCGTGGGTTTCCTCCGGGTGCTCCACTTTCCTCCCACAGTCCAAAGACATGCAGATTAGGTCAACTGGCTACTCTAAATTGCCCATAGAATGCGAGCGTGTGTG
>JAQQZR010000038.1:562069-581443 GCA_030068235.1 Notoglanidium macrostoma | reverse complement strand
TGTGTGTGTGTGTGTGTGTGTGTGTGTGTGTGTGTGTGTGTGTGTGTGTGTGTGTGTGTGTGTGTGTGTTTGTGTAAGGCTGTTTATTTCCAAATATTGTACCCGTAGTGGTAGGAATATTTGACAATGTTGACCTTGTGGGGATATTTGGCTAGTCCCCATGCAGAAAAACTGCAGCTTTTATATAAAAAAAAAAACCAAACTTTTCATTGTGTTTACTGAGGTTAGGGTGAAGGTTAGGGCTTGTGGTAAGTGCAGCATAGCGTTGTGTGTGTGTGTGTGTGTGTGTGTGTGTGTGTAGCCATGTTTTCTAACTTTATAGTGCCAAAATGTAATAGGAATAAATGACAGTTTTGACCTTTTGGCTGGTCTCCATGAGAAAAATAGCATCTTTGGCAAATACTGCAGAACAAAATTCAGAAAAAATAAAAATTTGCTTTGTTTTTGTGTGTGTCAGCTCCACAAACAGCTGCAGGACATACTAAAAGCAGGCTGCAATCTACACACAGTGCTGTAAAATACAATCTGATTAGACTTTATTGCTGTTAGTGCAGCAGCAGAGATACTATATATCTATCTATCTATACTGCTTTATATCTTTATCTATACTGCTTATCTGTTAAGGGTCACGGGGGAAACTGGAGCCAATCCCTGCTGACTTTGGGCGAGAGGCAGGGTACAGTCTGGGCAGGTTGCCAAACTATCGCAGAGCTTATACAGAGAGAGACAAACAGCCATGCACACTCACAGTCACACCTATGGGCAATTTAGAGTAGCCAGTCGACCTAATCTGCATGTTTGAGGACTGTGAGAGGAAGCCAGAGCACCCAGAGGAAACCCACGCAGGCACGGGGAGAGCGTGCAGACTCCACACAGAAAGGCCTCAATTGAATTCCTAAATCTGATTGGTCAGAAAGTGTTGACTAATTATAATTTTTTATAATAGTAGTTCTGACTGCAAGGCAAATCACAAGTTTATATTGATGCTTTATTCTAACCTATTATAGTCTCTATAGTAACAGCTATTTCACAGGGACTTCTATGCATAATCTAAAGCTAATAATACAAGGAGGAAAAAATATATTTCTATTTACAAAGAAAAATCAGTCAATATGGTGAAGTTTCCTGTCAGGAGCTGTTCATTAAACATTTACGGAAGGAGTATCTAGTGTCAGCACCTTGTAAGTAGGTTTTCTTCCATGAGAAATCTTCAGGACGTAGGACTTTGTGCTCTCTGTTTTATTCAGCAACAAGATAAGCTGCATTTATTTTATTTTTTTAATCTTATACACTTGAACTGGTGACAAATCAAATGTTTATTGCTGCTCTTACATAAGTGATAACAGGAAGTAGCCTGTCTTCTGCATGTTCCATAACGTTAAACATGACTATACGTGGTTAAAAAGTGTGACGTCATTCATTACTAGATTAAAAGTATTGTAACTGTTGCCAAATTATAGGGGAGAATAAAAAGGCAGCCTCACATTAAAATACAGTTATTTTACAATGCTTTATTAATATGACAACCTCCATCCTGGAACATCTGAACATTTGCCAACAATGCTGTCTACCTGAATAGAACAGCATTACGTATATCCACAATAACAACACTGATGCCACAATTCAGTCATATTCAATTATGGACACTTATGGATACAAATAAACAATTATGGGGAGTCTATTGAGAAAAAAACCTGACATTTAACCCCTGCTTTCTCCTCACCGCTCTTCTACAGACTGGCCAGAGACGTGCGGAAGGCCGAAGGTCCCCCCCATGGTGAACACTCGCATAGTGAACGGCGAACAGGCCAAACCTCACTCCTGGCCCTGGCAAGTGTCCATGCAGGTACCGCCAAAAGTCTTCATCCCCACAACTCTGCCCTCACCCCCAACTCACCTGCCCACATACACCTCACACTTCCTTGGCACTTTTCCTCAGCATACATGATAATGTCTCAGAAACACAGCAATACTGAGCACAGATAAGCTTGAGTGACCAGTCATAAATCACACCTGATGGACTGAGATAATCCGCAGAATATGATTAGTCAGCAGGTTTCGTCTACAACCTAGTGTCAGTGATGTGAAAGAAACTTTTAAGAGAGCAGATTTCAGTTGAAGCAGAATGTTTGGAATTTTTATTGTTTTACTTCCTGGAAACATAAAGGGTAATATTTTCAGAAAGGTATTCAAACAAAAATAGCAAATATATATGATTTTTTTCCCCAACCTTGGCTTACATTACTACTACTGCTAATTACTACTAAGATGTAGAAGAAGAAGAAGAAGACAATATAAAAACAAAAAAGCTTTAGTTTTGAGTCCAGAATATAGTGCTAGTTCAAATAGAAAAGTAGATCAAATAGATCAATTAAATTTGAGAATAACAAGGAGTAAAATCATTAAAAAATGACAGATGTTTGTAAATCTATAGCAAAAGGGTAATTAGATTTGCTCAAGTCCCTCTCCTAATACTTACAATACCACCTGATCTCAGTGGCTTCTGTGTGTCTATTAATGTCATTCCATAAATATTGTTTATATTACTAATACCTGAGAGCTTCATAAGATATACTGGGTAATTTAAAACATTTGAAGTGCTATAAACTATGCACACATTGATATCTTATATCAGTGAGACAGCATTGGACCAAACAACAAGGCAACATTTCTGTTTAAATAAACCTAAAGTGATATTTTAAGATCCGTCTTATCACCCCGGGTGAAATGAATGATAAGCCACGAGTCATTGTCCTGTCCCATAGCTCATTCTTGAGCGCGTATGTACTAGTTAAATCACTTCACCAGAGAAAGAATAATATTCATTATTCTTAACTACATTCTCCATCAGGCTTTAGCCTCTAACTTATTTCACTCCAGTGCTGTGAGAAAATATCAATAATTTATTCACCATAACTAATCTTGCATGTGAATCATTCGTTTCTAATAGCATCCCATAGCTGCTGTTGGTTTGCAAACGCAGCTGTGCTAATGCAATGTTATACATTATATATTATATCTGGATGATGTTATGTGACTGTTTGTTTAAAGGTTTGGCCCGAATCCTCTCCCACACCTGCTTTCTTCCACACATGTGGTGGCACTCTCGTCCATAAGAACTGGGTTTTGACTGCTGCACACTGCTTTATCAGGTATCGCTAATATCCTCATTTAGCCTGTTAGCCATCTGGTCGCCATTTTTAGTGCAGTGCCTTGGAGTTTACATCCACCAGTATACCTCAAACCATATCAAACAGATGTGTTTAATGCTTTATGACTCTCTATTATCTATTAAAAAAATGGACAGAAGCTTAAACAGTAGTAACATGTCCAAGTAAGATAACTAATGGTGCCAAAAAAGTGAAATGTGTACAAAAAACAACAGTTGGTGTGTTAGCCTAGCTCTCTGTGAATATAGTTGGGAATTAGCATCGCTACTGTAAAGCTGTTTTTGCTAATTTCACTACATTTACCAGTAGTGAGATTCTTTAAATGAGGTACTTAGCAGTTGCCAATAATTAGCAGAAAGTATTTTGCTCTGATTGGTCACGAGGAGTTGACAGCAGATCTAAAAGTAGTGCTGGTAGTAATTCAAGTCAGAAATGTTTTATTAATAAATTTAATCTGATATGTTATTGTTTCTATAATAACAGCTAATACACAGGAACTTGTATGGTGCTATGGAATCTAAGTCTAATAAACAAATATGCTGTTGTTTTACAAAGAAGAATGTGTAACCGCTGATATGGTGAAGTTTTCTGTAAGGAGATTTGACATTTAAGAAAGGAGTCTCCAGTGTTAGTGTTGGTTTTACTACAAGACTACAGGACTGAATATTTCAGAACATAACTATAATCCGATGTACAGTAATGTGCATACATACATGCATGTATGTATTTTTTATGTCTGTGTGGTTATTTATCTACACATACAGTGAATTTATATATATGTTCATGCAAGAGTGTGTGTATTTTCCTTATTCTCATGTCCATATATGACATTGCACATCTCTCTCCAGGTACGCAGATGAGCTGCAGAGATGGCAGATGTGCCTGGGCAAACACAACCTGACCCAGGCAGAACCAGATGAGCAATGCTACAGTGTTCTAGGCATCTATGTTCATGAGGGGTTCAAGTATCCCACAATGCCCAGTGTGGAGTTCGACATCGCTTTGGTGCGCCTGGATGGAGAGGTCACCCCTACCGAGCACATCGACTTCGCCTGCATGCCCTCAGTCGAGGAGATGCTTCCAGGAGGAAAGAAATGCTACGCTACAGGCTGGGGAGATGAAACAGGTGAGATGAGACATGCTAGGTTTACGCTAATGCTAACACAGTGTCACTGTAAATCAGGGTTTGTTTTCAGCCCAAATCTGAATTAAACTGATATTGATCAACCGGTGGCCAGTCACTCAACATATGATCACACAGCAGAGTGCTTTTTTCTCCATTTGTCTTGCGTACATGTTTTCGGAAAGGACTACATTGCCACCCACTGGTTATCAAGTGGAAATGCACTTGGGCTGATAAATCCATACGTAGCTGATTGCATCATTTAGAATAAATGGAAATGTCTATGAAAATAATCAATAGTAGTAATATAATAATAGTAATAGTAATAGTAATAGTAGTAAATAATAGTTCCCAATAATGCAAGGACTTTTTAAAGTCTTTGTTTTTCTCTGATAAATTTTCTCTTTACATGGTCACTCACTTTCAGTGAAAGGCCTTCTCTAAACTCTGGAGCCTTCCAGGAACAAGTATGTAGCTACATTGAGATCTTATGACACTACACAGGTCAAATTCATTCAACTGATTATGTGATTTCTGATGTTACCTTGTTGCATCAGAACTACTCATCGCAAAAGGGTGTGAATACTTTTACAACTTTTCCAAATTTTATTTTGTGAATTGATTTTTCACCTCGGTTCAATATCATGGGCTGTTTTGTGTAGAATCATAACATATAACCCTAATAAAGTCAATTTCAGTTCCGGCTTGTACTGCAAAATGTGGAAATGTTCAAGGGGGGTGAATACTTATGCAAGACACTGCATAATTCAATTCATAAGCTTTGTGCAACCCAAGAAATGTTAGAAATGGCTTTACTTTAGTGACTACCATAACAACCACCTAACAACATCCTAGTTACCACAGGCGATACCATAGCAACCACTTAACAACACCCTGGCAAAAAAGTTAGCCGGTTGCTCTGGTATTCCACCTGAGTGCTAGGGTGTTGCTAAGCTGTTGCTATGGTAATCCAGGTGGTTGCTAGGTGGTGGTTAGGTGGCTGCTATGGTATTGCAACTGTTTCTAGTTATTCAAATGAAATGTTTAGGAAATTTAGATATGTTTATTATTAAATGTTTAATGAATTGAGAAATGTTAGTCTTTATATTATTAGAAACATTTAAATCTAAACTAATCAGAAGAGGTTAAAATCTTTCTCACTCTAATTAGGCACACCACATATCTATGTTTTACAGTTTATATTGTCTTACACATATCTGTTTACCTCTCAGGCAACTCGATGGCTCCTAAAGTGGCGGAGACTCTGAACCAGGTGGCTCTTCCTGTGGTTCCCTTTGATACCTGCAAACGCATGGACTACTGGTGGTTCCAGGTCAAGCCTTCGATGATCTGCTGTGGATACACTCTCCCCGATGAGCTCAAGTCTGTGTGTCAGGTGTGAATTCACACTGGAGTCTGCAGGAGATGCAGAGTCAAATGGCAGTCCAACATTCTGAAGTTTTCATTTCCTTTAATACAGTAAGCTTTATAAATTAGGAAAAATATCAGACCGGCGTTCCCTTAGCACTAAACCGTGATCTTTAGGACTTAAAAATTGGTCACGTTTAAATCCTTAAGTCTTTAATTAAATCCTTTATTAAATGAATGCACAAATGTCAATCCTGTAGATAAAAAGAACAATATGCTGTATGTTGTGTGCTATATTTGTTTAAATTAGAATGATCCAGACTGAGACATTTTCCAATTTCATTCAAGTCGATCAAAATTCAGTGACATTTTATAATACAGTGAAATTTAACAATTACCTGATCCAGTAAAATAACATGTTATAAACATTTCTCAGTTCACTTCCATATTTTCTCTTTTTTTCAGTTTAGGGGAGGTGAAATAAAATTTAAAAAAACAACTATTAGGTAAAAGGTATTTGTTTAAAAGGTATTTACTTCTTTAACTAAATGCTCATGTTTGTGGGTAGTGACCCTTCAGTATAATAGTATTGATTCTTACAAATGCTCTGTATACAATATGTTGATTCTGATTGATTTTACATCTCTTGATTTTACATCTCTGATAACATGACAAAAGGTTTGCTGTGCATCTGTGGAGAAAGTCCATTTAGAAAATTAAATAAAATATGTAAACGTCTTATACAAGGTAGCTCACAATACAATCAAGCAGTTAAAACATAATGTTAAAAAATGTAATGATAAGTAATATAATAGGATGCACAGGATCAAATAAAAGATGACGTGAAAAGATCTAAATATGAATATAAATATAAGAATATACATAAAACATAAACTAAAATATTGCTCCTCACTTGTGTGATCATCCTTGTTGAATTAACTCTTACAGTGCACACTGGGGACTAATGATGCTGCATGCTGTACACCAGAGTCCAAACACACGCTGGAGGTGATTATATGTGTACTGTATAATCTGATTATCTGTAATTCACAGGGTGACTCAGGTGGTCCCCTCGTGTGTCAGGACAGCCCCTCAGACCCCTGGGAAATCCACGGTATCACCAGCTTTGGGCCTATTGGCTGCATCATGGACAAAAAGCCCAGTGTGTTCACTCGCTCATCTGCATACATCTCCTGGATCGAGAACATCATACGCAAGAATATCTACCACCTCACCAGTATGTTGGCATCACTGATACTGATGACATATCCTCTACTCTTTGGAGTAAATTCCATATAAATGGCCCACTCGCATCTTGTGCAGTCTTGCTAAGTGTAATTACAGTACAGTCTTAGTAATTTAATAGCACCTCCAAAGGAAAAGTTTATTAATAAACTTTTTAAATAACATCAGTATTAAATAATAAACACCCCCCAATGTGTCTTTTTTTATCTATATAAAATATTCAGCTAGCTAAATTAGGAGACATTAGCTAGCTTGGGCTCTGCACCCATAATTCTTGGTTGCCTAACAACAGTGTTCTCATGACTTTAAGTGTGAACAATGAGTATATGTTCATATGTCAAAGGTTTGGGTTGGAGTGCCGATTATGTGTGCATTTCCTAGATTCCCCTGTCCAGCAGCGAACAAACGCAATGACATGAATATGTGATTTGTAGTTAAATCAACATCTTCTGTCCACTCTGAAATGAGAACTCAACAGTGTTGTGGTTTAAATAAAGTGTAATCTGTTGCTTTATGCTGTAGCTTCCTCCTTAAATTACCTGGTCGAGTAGTATTTATATTACTAGTAGTAGTAATATTTAATAACCTCTCTTCCTCTCTTTCTCTCGTCTGCTTATTGATGATGTTTTACAGCTTCAGGTTGCGGTGGAATGATGGACCAAATTGGCACTGCAGGTGTGTTGGCCTCAATGAATCACCCCAAGAGTTATGAGAACGGTGCCCAGTGCCACTGGAACCTCCGTGTACCCGCAGGCAAACGCGTGCACCTTCACTTCGAATCGTTCTCACTAGAGGAGAGCCAAATGTGCCTGAGCGACAGCGTCTCCATCTCGGACCACCTCAGCCCTCTTGGTAGGCGGGGGGTCAGAGACCTCAGAATATGAATTTATTATAAATGCATCAAAGAGATTTTTAGGAAATGTAAATATAATTTATAAGGAAAGTATGTACGAAGACATAAGGAACGATCTCAGGAAATGTATATATAAGAAGCAAAAATAAACAGCAATATGTCCAATTACATTAGTTACAGTATTATAATATTGAACACTTAATAAACCTTGTAAAATCAATATACAAAAATATAGCTAGAAATAAATAAATATATAAAATGTTTAAAATGAAAAAAGAAGATTGTTAAGATTGCCACAATTAAGATTGTGTCATAAAGCCATGACAATCAATAAATTTGAAAAACTCAATTAAGATATAGGAATTCATCCAGCAGAGTCTTTATACGGCACTGCTAAGATGATTATATTAGTTTTTTATGATAATTATTTTCATTTTTAGCCAATATTAACTTGTGTATATTACTATATTAATCTATAAACACCTTAAAAAAATAACCAACATGGTTAGTTATGAGGCTCTTTTTCTGAATGAAGGGTTTGACTACATATTTTAAAAGTCATTACAATATCTGAATTTTAGACATTAACTTCTAGATTGCAATATACGGATATGGAAAATATAATTTAACGGACTTTAAAATGTAAAAAAAAAACTCCATCTATTATTTTAATAAAAATAAATACCTTCATTATGTATAAAAAGCTGGATAATGAAATAAGCATTACTACATTAATACGCATTAAATATCAGTTCAATGTACACTTAAATGCCACAATGGTGCTACTCGTAAAATATGAGATAAACTGTCAGCATGTGCTTGTTTTATTTGCTCCTTCAGGAACACACTGCAGTGCAAATCCTCCAGCAGATGTGGTTTCTGTTGGTGACATGCTGTCCGTCCGTTTCTCCTCCAATAACAGAGTGGTGGACACGGGCTTCAATGCCACATGGAAAGCCGTGGACCCGAATGATATCGACAGTAAATATCTCATATACACACAAGCTGAACATGTAAATGTAATCCAAGACAAACTTATTCAACATTAATCCTTCATTATCCTCTCTCTGCTTTCCTGTATGGATATAGTTGGCTGTGGTGGAGAGTTCACCGTCCAGCAGGGGGAGCTCGTCTCCCCAAACTGGCCCAGTAACTATCCAAAGCAAACTGTCTGCACGTGGAGCATCTCAAGTCCGTCAGCCAAGAGCCTCCACATTGTCTTCACACACTTTGAGCTGCAAGCAGTTAACATCCTGGGCAAGTGTGTGGACTTTGTTGAGGTCTTTGATGCAGCTGGGAAATCGCAAGGTTAGCGCAGGAGCATGAACGTGAATACCAAATGAACAAAATGACCTTTTGATTCACTTTTTAGCAATGTTGGAGCATGTTAGAGCACCATCTGCTGGTCAAAGCCTGGTTTGACCTTTAATCCTTCCACACCCAGGTCAGTTCTGTGGCTTTGCACTACCCAAGCTGACCGTCGCTGGAGACAAAGCCACCGTGCGCTTCCTCACCAATCATGCACACCAAGAGAAGGGTTTCCGTGGCTACTGGACCACTGATCCGAATGTGTTTCCCACCCTGCCACCACTGCCGCCCAACCCGTGGAATGATGTGAAGATTGGTGAGTGACCTTTTAGTTAAAGATCATTCAATTTTCTTTCACCAAAGCTTGCTAATTTTAATGTGCAATGTCTTGCAGGTTGTCTTGGTTGTTTGTAATGTCTTGCATTCAAAAACTATCTAAACTGCCTAAACGGGCATATGAAGAATTTAATGAATGAGGAATATGAACAGATATAAGACTCTAAGACTAAGGCACTCCTTACACATTTGGTTTTATATGTTTTTATACACTATATGCTCTTATACTCTTTGTTCTAAGGTTAGTTTCTCTCTTCACAGACTGGCCTGCTGAATGTGGAACTCCTGCAGTGGCTCCAGTTACCCCTGTGATGAGGGTTGTGAATGGAATGGAAGCTAAGCCTCATTCCTGGCCATGGCAAGTGTCCATGCAGGTGAGAACGGAGAATTAGCACAAGAAACGGTTACTCGTCACTATTGGTTAGCTCTCACTGACGCTGATGAATGTTTGTCCGTCTACGTCAGGTCAAACAGCTTCCTTTTATGCCTTTCCAACATGTGTGTGGTGGATCATTGATCCATAAGGAATGGGTACTGACTGCTGCCCACTGTTTCTCACAGTAAGAAAAGACACACACACACACGCACGCATACACGCACGCATACAAACACACAGAGTAAATTCATGTAACCTGGAGAAGCATAGAGAAACCTCACATCTCCACAAATATAGCTTTCCCAACATCTAATGTTATGTTCATTAGTGTTGTGTTCATCCATCCATCTGTCAATCATACATCCATCTGTCATCCATTCAGTCTTCCATCACCCCTTTGAACAAATCATACATGTATTTATCCTCCACCATATCCATCCATATTTTAGCTCATCTGTTCTGTCATGCATTCATTCATCCATCCATCCATCCACCCACCTATCATCTATCCATCATCCATGCAACCATCCGTTCACCCACCAACCTATCCATGTATCCATCCAGTATGAATCCATTCTTAAACTTATGCAGTTGTCCTTCCTACAGCCTATCCATCCATTATTCCACCATCAATTCCATCTATCGACTAACCCATTCTTTCATGATTGCATTCATCCATCCATCCATCCATCCAAAGATGCATGAAACCATTCAATTCATGCAGTAATCCTTCCACAAGCCTATTCATCCATCCATTATTCCACAACCAATACCATTCATCCACTAACCCATACACTCATGAACCCATCCATTCTTCACCCTGTCAATCTACTCTTCCATCCAATCAACTAACATATATGTCCAAATTTTTCCAACAATCTGACTCATGCATGCATCCATTCATCCACTCATCAATCCACCCATCAATCTCACATGTATCTAACAAATTATCCATCATCCATTCACATATACATCTATCCATTCCTCCATCAACCTGCCCATCAAACTGTTCCTTTTATCCAACTTATCCATCCATCCAAAATCCTTTTCTCTTTACCTGTCCTCTTCAGACTCTCAGTTCCTAAGTCATGGCAGATGTGTTTTGGGAAACACCACATAAACGCCAGTATGGACGGCCCCACAGAGGTGTGTGTTCCTGTCGAAGCCATCATCTCGCACAAGGATTTCGTCTACCCCCAGATCAATGACCTTGCCAATGACATTGCCCTGGTGCGACTGGCCAAGCCCATGTCCATGACTCGAGAGATCAGCCCTGTGTGTCTTCCAAAACCTGAGTCCCTAATGCCTTCTGGGCACTTCTGCTATGTCACTGGCTGGGGAGATGAAAAAGGTCAGGAAACTTCTCAGAAATTGTCAGTACAGAGATTGTAAAAGAAATACCTCTTCCAAAAATGACATTTGGTGTATTTGTCTTACAGGTAATACAGTTCCTGTGGTAGCAAAGAAGCTGAACCAGGCTCCTCTTCCTATTGTCTCCTATGAGACGTGTAGTAAACCAAACTACTGGTGGGACAGCATGCGGCCTTCGATGGTCTGCGCCGGCTACCAATCACCCGAAGAGCTCAAATCTGCCTGTCAGGTATGTAAGGGAACAGGAGGAAATAAATATGCTCAATCGTTGCTGCTGAGTTAGTAAGTACTGGTTTTAAAATACTTTACTACAAAAAATGCAGGTCAAATAGAGGTTGGACATGTAAATGCCATGTAACAGTATATATTACTAGCGAATATTTCCAAAACATTTCTACATAAAAATGTTAATTAATTAAAAGGAAAAAAGAATACAGCACAGTGTTTGGAGGTGTTCTATTTCAGTCATCTTTCAACATGTCCAAGAAATCCTGCACGATCACTATAGAAATGTTGTAGGCTTCGTAGCAAGTTCAGTGATGTAATACCTGAGGCTGTAAAACACAAATGGTTGACAGTCAGGCTGAGTCTCATGGGGCCCTGTGCAGTTACATAAGCTCTCAATGTCACTCATAATTTCACTCTGTTATATAAAACTCTGAATGATGCTTGTTTATGGCCATGGCCTGACGATGTGACTTCATCTAATTAAACCAGTGGGTCCTAATTATAGCCTTTTGTTGTAATGAGATTCCACAAAGTCTTTTTGCCAGATTCTTGCGGTCCAAATTTAAAGCTGTGTATTAGTACACATTTAGTACATGTACACAGGTACATGAAGTTTAAGCCACAATCCTTTACATTAATGTAGATTAGTAGCTATATGTTTTGATTTTCTTTTTTTAGCTCTTTGTCATTTTGTTTAACACTAATCCCCTCTACCTTTGTCGTCAATCAGGGTGACTCGGGTGGGCCGTTTGTATGCAAATCAGCTGACACTGCCTCCCTTTGGGAGGTTAATGGCGTTGTGAGCTTCGTTCCTCGTGGCTGCATCATAGACAAAAAGCCATCCGTGTTCACCCGAGTCTCAGCCTTCAATCACTGGATAGAAGACAACATCAAGAGATACGTCTATGAAAACACTCCAGCTGCTTAAGTCTGAGCAAGAAGACCTCAAATATACTCTCCCTGGCTTTCTCACCTTTAATTTGCTCCTTTTTTTCATTTTCTTTACCACAAGCACCTATCGGACACTGAGGGTGGAAGCAAGAACCAACTAGACCCAGAAAGAAAGATTTTATTACAATCTCAATAAGGTGGTTGTTTTAGCCAGCAAGTCATGCTGCTGGATTTAATGAGAGTGAATGTAGGAAGGAGAATAACTAACAAAATTTAACAAAGAAAAGTTGCTAACATGAAAAGATGAAAAGTCCTGTTTTTTCACAAACCACCACAAAAGCCTAATATAATAATCTGTATGCTATTACATTTTCCTAAATGCAAATAAATCAATATAATGAAGTTAAAACTAATACGGGCCAAACTTTTTAACAATAAACTATGGATTTAATATATAGTCAGATAATTTGCAAAAAGCATCAGTTGAATTGCCATGTTATGGTTGTTATATTTAGGGTGCAAGGACCAAGAATGCAAAGGACACTTGTTTTTGGTGTATCTATAAATTTTAAACATTGCCCATTTTTGAGCTGTTTGGCCGGTTGGATCAATAGCACCCCCCTTTAAAATTTTTCTTATTTATGGGCATCTAGGTTCACCAACATTCACCCAAATTGGTAGGCACATGTGTTTCCTTTAGCCAAATAAATTAACTCCAGCAAACCAGATGTTAGCCAAACTTTTAAATACTCCTTCTAGGGGATTCATCAGATTCAAACCAAATCTAGGATTCGAAACTGCAAAGAAATTTTTAATATCTTAAACGATGTTGCCATAGTGATGCAAGTAATGAACATGTTATGCCACATAAACAGAAAGTGTGAAATAACAGAATACAATAAAGTTCAGGGTTATTTGTTCAATGGTTTTTTGGCAGCACTGAAATTTAAACCCACCTTCCAATCACTAGCTCCAAACCTTAACTTCTGATCTGATTGAGACTAATCTAAAATACATTAGGAATAAAACACAATGAGGAACACTGATGCAAATTTATCGAAGTGTTTTATTCTCCTTTACCACAGCAATTTGCCAACAATTTCTATTTTATTTATTAAAGACTGACACAACATTTACCTTTGTGTAACATCTGTTCAAGTAATTAGCTCCTGTTATCACTTACACTATTGCACAGTTAACAGTTGTCGCCTCACCAGCATCTCTCTCTCTCTCTCTCTCGTAGTTAATAACAAAATAATGCAGCTTGTCATGTTATCGAAGAAAGTGCAGACTCCACTGTCCTGAAGAGTAGGTGTATTGCTGGCTGTAAAAAAGTGCTGTCACTGGATACTCCTTCCATGTTAAATACACATCTCCCTATAGATGATGTAGTGTCCATGTATGAGCTCTTATTTTAGAAAAGACAGCGTATTAGAAGAAGCGTATTAATATAAACTTGTGATTTGCACTATAGCGCAATATACAGCACTATAGCGCAATTTAAAGCACAGTTAGTTGAACAACATATATCACTTTTAATCTTCTGTAAATGCAATTTTAATAGCACTTGGACAGTTGCGGTAAAATATTTGTTACTGGTTTGATAGTAGAACGTTCAGGAATAATGATAAATATAAAAAGCTGTTCTTTTTTAGAGGCTCCTACAGATAAATATGATGCTATTTATTGCTTAATGGCTAAAATGTTAGATTACATTCATTATATACAGTTACAGTATAAGGAGTATGAGGAGGTTCAGGGATTTACAGTGAACAAGTTAGTGAACCCCCGCACTACAAATTCTGAATAAAGGAAATGAATACAGGCCATGCTGCATCTGCAGCACTTCACCCCCAGGCAAAGACATATTTAAAGGTTCAGCCTGGTCACATGACTCATCTAGCCAGCCAATCAGAGTGGAGGGCTCAGATTTCAGTTCAAGAGGAGGCTCTAATCCGTGTAGAGGTTTTTGTAGAAGGAGGCTGACTTGAGGGACTCCCCTCTGTCTCTGACTCAATCCAGACTTTGTTGGACTTCCGCACTAGACTACAAATGGACGACGGATAGACTGAATTCATGGTTCTTGGCTTTAGGCTTTGTTATGGAATGTTTCTAGGATCTGCGTGAGGAGGACGGGGGTGGATTTAGGGAATTCATCACTTTTTCTTTAAAGCTACCACCAAGAAGAAGTGAGAGAATGGGGGCAGGAGCACTCACCATCTGTGTAAGTATGGAAAAATGGCAGGCTGGGGCTCCTTTTAAGGATGAAAGACAGACCTTTAAAGACTGAGACAGACTTTTAAGACCAAAAACTTTAAGGGCAAAAGTTTAGCAAGACATGATGGTTTTCGTGAGAGGAAAAAGTTGATAAAGTGCAGAAGAGACAATCACGCAGTGTGCATGTGTCTGTGTGTGTGTGTGTGTGTGTGTGTGTGTGAAGGAGATGGTGCTTGAGTGAGTGTATTTGTGTATGTGCACTTTTCTTGGCTGTCATCCTAGCCATGACTTTGGGCAAAGACGGCTTTTTCACTGTGGTCAGTTTTTCCCATTGCCTCTGCTTAAAATGTCTCTTGCAACCACTAGGACACACGAGCTTGTGCACCCTTAATTTATCAACAACAATCCCAGTTAATGAGTTAAGGCAGATTTCCTTTTCTAAAAACTACACATTTGCCTTCCTCTCCTGCTAGTTTTAAGTGCTTTTCTGTAGCTTTGAGACAAGAGGCCATGTCAATCTCTTAAAACATGCAATCCAAACATCCAGTCATTGTGTGTTCATAGAAAAAGAAAGTAAGGAAGTTTGGAAGTAAAGCTGTCCTGTTGTAGATGGTTAAATCCCATTATGGAGGCATGATCATGTTCTGTCTGATGCAGCTGTTGCTGGTGGGCTTCTGAGCTCCAACACACGCTGTAACAGTTGCTCCCCAGCCCACATGGAAAGAGAGAGGGAAATCGAGGATGAAAAAAAGAAAGAAACAGCATGCTGAGACTTGCGGCCAGACATGCACAGTAGAGAACTATGGGTACTGACTCCATCTGCACAGAATCCCAGCTAAAACAAAGCCTTATATTCAGATAATCAGAGCAAAGACTGAAGAAATCCAACTTTTCAGACAGAATCAAATCCTGACAGAGTTGAGCAGTTAAGAGCCAGCTGTATGTAGGGTGCGACTATAGTTCTCTGGCAGGCCTGGGGTTTGAATTCACCACCATCTGCTCACTAGTTTAACACTTAATCTGGAACTGTATGACTGTCAGTGCAAAAAGCTCTGAAAAGTTATGGTGTATTCAAAACTGTGCAGTATTCACTTTAATGTTCACTCTTTTCGACATTTTGTATCGCTCATGAAATCTCATAATTCACTGCAAAAGGTTACTACCTAAATGTTTGTCAAAGTGAGGTCCTGCGTATGCTCTAGGTTATATACTGTTTATAACTATAACAATTTCCAATAACAATATCACTTGATGATTTATTCCTTTCATACCACAATATAGCAATTTTTAATTTATTAAAAGATGACATAGCATTCTTTTTTTTATCCATAGATAGTTACTTTTAAAGTTGTGACGTGTCCACGTTACCAACCTGTTGGTTCACTTTATCACTTTATAGTTATAGTAGCTATAAGCAGTCATTCCTTCACCAGCCTCTCTTTTGGGTTCTGTTGAAGTTAATAAGACAAAAAAAGCTTGTCATGTTACTGAGAAACAACAAAGCCATCTGTCCTAAAAACATCCATCGAGCCCTGCATTATCTATACTGCTTATCCGTCAGGGTTGAAGGGGAAGCTGGAGCTAATCTCGGCTGATTTGGGCGAGAGGTTAGGTACACTTTGGGCAGGTCACCAATCTATCGCGGGGCTAGCACAGAGGCAAATAGCCATTCACACTCACATTCACACCTACGGGCAATTTAGAGTAGCCAGTTGACCTAATCTGCCTGCCTTTGTATGTGGGAGGAAACCGGAGCACCCGGAGGAAACCCACTCAGGCACAGGGAGAACATGAGTGCAGTATTCAACCCCAGAACCTTCTTGCTGTGAGATGACAATGCTAATCACTTCGCCTCACCTAAAAACATTTTTAATTTATTAAAGCTTGACATGTTGTACTTTTTATCCATTTATAGTTACATTTCATGTCATAGGCAAGTCCATGTCAAATCCACAAAACTATTTAGTTCTTGTTATCATGTAAATAATAACCTGTTAAGGTAGAATTACACTAGAGTTTAACTATGCATTTATTTAACTATGCAACATGGCTGTCACATGTATTCTGTGGTTATTTGGATCATCGCTTGTCCACAGCCTCAGAAATTTACTTCATACTTACACCTGGTGCAACATAAATGGTGAAGGAAGTATAACACCCTGTGATACCGTGTGTGCAAATTAAACACTACTATTTAAATATTCTAGGCCATTATTGTGCACTAAATGAATACTGAATAATTTGAATTTTAGAGTTGAATTAATGTTTAAACAAGTGTTTGAACCTCTCATGCAGTCTTCAAACCTACTGAAAGGTTTGTTATATGTAGCAGTTGGATTTCTTAGATTAGTAAAAACTTTTGAGGTCAGAATTTTCAATTTGAGACATAACTCATTAAAACAATCATGACAACGGTGCACAGTTTTAAAGAAAGGCAGACAATGCCGGTCACGTTGCTGCTACACATGCACGTAAAGTCATTCATCAACAGGTTTATATTATCAGCTATTAATCTAAACTGTTATAGCTGTTAAGTTAGTTATATCAACTCTGGGCTTAATTAACTGGCTATGTACCTACATCAGATTTAATCTAAAGCTTAATAAATAAAATACCAACCTGAAAATAGTGGCACTTTGAATAATTCTAGGAAAAGTGGTATGAATATGACAGGAAATATCTTGACTAAAAAAATTGTGGAGAAAACTTCAAAATAAAAGCATGTAAACAAATATGCCAATGTTCTTATTATTTGAATAATTCATTAGAGGGGTCCATTGTTTTTTTTTATACCCTGAAAGGCTCCAAAGGCTTGGGAACCCTGCCCAAGTGGGTACAGAATAACCATAATGCACTTTGCTGCTTGTTGGGAATATGATTAAGACATGGTGATAGCAGTAGTCATCTGCGTGAGTCAGCTCAGTCTGAGAGATCAGACATGTCAGAAGCAGCTGGTCAAGGAGCTTTGAGTTTTCACAGCAGGTTGGGGAGGAACGGGAGAGCAATCGACACTTCTGTCGGAAACAATGGAGTAAGTGCTATTAGTAATTAAAGAGTATTGTCAAGGAGATGAGTGGATAGTTTCCCAGAGGCGACTAAATAGTGGTTTGTGTGTCAGCAGTTATGAGGACACTGGTCCAATAAATAGAAACATCACCTCAGTGTGTGCATATAAAAGGAGCATTCAAGTAGTGTTTAATGTTTTTAGTATTATTAGGTAATATTGGATATCTTTGCTTTAGCTTTTTGACATAAATTCCAGTTGTGTCTTGATAATCTCTACTACGATCAACTAATCCTGACTGCTAGTCCCTGATGGAAGGGTTAATGAACACATAAGTAGTGTAAGTCTTACATTGTAGTGCTTACTATAGTGCTTACTCTGAGAATCATTTATAAAGGTTGATGAATAATATGGTTTAAACCTAATATCTTGGAATTGAAAGAGTTTATTGACTGACTATTGGATAAAACCTTGCTTTCAAGCCCAAGGTGGTTGGAATCATATGAAATGACAAACCTTCATGATGCGTCATGAAAAGATTTTGTCTCTGTGTGATCTTTGAGGAGCCGCAGTGTCTACGTGAAGTGAAGGAGCCTTTGATCAGACGGCACTCGTGAGAAATCTGCAGACCTGCAATTAGGCTTTTGATGTGATCGTGTACTATTTAAATGCGATACTTTACATGCGACAGCCAGTCGCACAACCGTATATTGTGAATAATAAGCTTTCTGGGAAATCTGAAAACCCATTCGTCCATCAGTCCCTTAAAGAGCTCAGTGAATCAGAACACTTGCCAAAATCAGCTTCACTCATAAAAAAGACATCAAAGTCACATTAAAGGTCAGAAAGAGAGACAGAAGAATTTATAAGACGCAGCTCCACAGATATTGAGACAGCTCCCTGTCACTTTACGTCGCCTTACGCCGACCTTTAGTTGTGCAGTAGACAAATGGTCAGCGAGAGGCTCACTAAGAAATAGCTTCAATTTGGCTTCACTTTTCTCCATTCAAACTGTACGGTGTGGCTCCGTCCACTCTTTTTTACTTTCTATGGGAAGTACGCTATGGGCACCTGACGGACACCGTTCATTCTAATGCACACTTGGAAAGGGCTGGGTAAGAGAGGAGCATTCAGTTGGTTGCAGTCAACTGACCTTTAAAGAAAACCTGAGCTTCAAAATATGCAGAAGCATGGGCGTTGCCGCCATTAAACCTGAGAGGGACGTGTCCCCCTCACGTTTCGTAATTATTCGTTTGGACCCCCCTCCCCACATTTAACATAAAATATTAGTTCACCCAGCGCTGTTTCTATTGCTTCGCGAATATTCCATTCCACTTCCATTCCATCCCACCTGATCGATATGAAAATACACGCACCACTGAAATTCCATTCTGGGTTTCCATGGTTACCTACAACATCAAACCTCACGCAGGTGAAGTGAATCGTCAGTACAGCTATAGACTGTAAAGGTGAAGGGATGTCGGTACTGGAGGAGGTAACGTCAGCTCCATTGCCATCTCACAATGTTCAACTTTTCTAAAACCTTATTCTTTTGTAATATGCCCTCAAAATTAAACCTAGGCCACGTTAAATTAATGTTCAACTAAACAATGAAATAGGAGTAGCCTTATAAGTATAAGTAAGCCTTATAAGTAGCTTTGCCTTATTTACTTTAAGTAACAGGAGGGCATTCTTGGTTGATGACCAATTGTTTGCAATATTTGTTCCCTCCCCAGACGCAATGGACATATGGAAATTCTTTACAAAGAAGTGGAAAGTAAGTCAACATTGCTCCACAGGACAGGGTTTTTTTTCCAATGGAAATGTTAGTGCAGTTAGCTGGCAAGTCAATGTTAGGAGATGTATCAGCTAGCTTAATGTTAG
>JAQQZR010000038.1:542631-553771 GCA_030068235.1 Notoglanidium macrostoma | reverse complement strand
AACCTCTCAACTAAGTAAAGAGAAACAACAGTCCATCATTATCCAGTCTCTTTTAAAGTCATAAAAATAAAGAAAACCATTGAATTAGAAGGCGTGTCCAAACTTTTGACTTGTAGTGTATATAAGACATTAATCACCTCCAAACCACTTCACTGCTATATGCACCAGTTAGACCAGGTCCAGTAATTTGATTGGTCAAGCTCATTCGAAGAGTGCTGACATTTCATTGGTTGTCTCACTGTGCTTGTCTGTATTCTCGACATAAAATTCCAATTCAAGCAATTCATTACATCGAAACTGTTATTTCACTTGCTACAGATTGTCAGTCAGTCTGTGCTCTATGCAGCTGTGGCTTCTTTGGAAATTATTTTCAAAAATGAACAAAATATTCAGCCACGTTGTGTCTGTAATGTCACTTATGCCGGAATCAGAGTACACGGATTCAAACCGATTTTGACACGATTTTGTCATGGCTGACATATTCCAGCGTCGGGCCCAAATACAAACGTCAGGAATGACGAGCGGGCCTCGTGGTGTGATTTAATCGAAGAACAGCGATGCACAACACCTCGACGAAAAGTCTAGTTTGGTTGGACTTTTTGTATTTTCTCACCTAGTTTGACAACTCTTGCGTCATGCTCCTTCACGTTCTTTCTGTAGCCATGATTAGCAATTTCTTGACCCTCCGCCCAGATGACGCACAAGGACGTGAACAATGATTTATCAGGGTCAAAGTTGAAGTGTTGTCAGTCTCCTGACCAAGACACGGCAAAATGTTATGGCACTATGATTGCCTGATCTGACATGGTGACTATCGTGAGAGACAAAAATATCATGTAGTCTGACCCTGGTATTACTCAAAATTTATTTCTTGATTACAGAACTGTTATATAAAAGCAGTATCCTACTCACTATCATGCCGTTGTACTGAATATCAGCACGGCTCTTATACGTTATTCACTTCAACAGCACTCATGCTTGTGTGATGATGCTTAGATTTCAGCAATGCGACAATTGTGTTAAGTTACTGAATTCCTAGCACAATTAAAATGTACATTTCATAGGCATGTCACCTACTAATCATCAAACATAACCTGTGCAGCCGTGGGTCTTACAACAGACATGTTTAAAATAAACATCAGAGGAATCCATTTTCATTAACATGACATGCACGTATTACACATGGAATTTTGCCACTAGTACTTCTGTCATTTATACAGGGTCACTTCTATAGAACATCCGATACACCAAATGAAAATTTAGTCATGTTCAGAATAACTCTGAATGCTTATGTTTGCAGACAAGCCACTGTTTAAAAGATTTTCCAATCTGCCAACATCTGAGTTGCCTCACTATTGGGTTTTTCAGTGTAGTGGTTTTCTGCTTAACCTTGTGTACAGTAAGAGAAGATGTATGCATCACATTTTCCCTGCTGTAGCTGTTATGTAGTTGTTGTTTTGTTTCTGGATCTGTTGTGACATGGCCCAGTGCTGATAGGTGGATTTGCTTAATCACGTCTAATTGGTGACTACACTGTCAAACTGGAATACCAGGTCCACTAAGCTGGAGCACTTACATTTGTTTACAGATTAAGAGGAACTCAACATATCTGCTCATAACGTCTCAGTTCTTGTTTTGAGTTCACCAGATATTAACTATTTAAAGTGAGTACTCGTAAATGCTCTTATTCCTACATGTCTGGATCACTGATAGTTAAAAACAAACAAACAAACAAACAATTATCTATACTGCTTATCCATCAGGGTGGCGTGGAAACTGGAGCCAATCCCAGCTGGCTTAAGGCGAGAGGCGGGATACACCCTGGGCAGGTCATGAAACTATTGCAGGGCTACAAACTAACTAACTATCTAGCTAACTAACTAGCAATATGAAAAGTTTCCTGAATGATGCAATGCTTTATTGCAGAGACAACTGTCTAAAATATGAATTTAGTAGCAAGGCGCCTGTCATACATAATTGTAGAGAGCCAATAAATCACATTGTTGCTTAAGACATTACTAGAAAATGTAGATCAGATTCTTACGATGATAGATGCACAAATATAGGCTGTTTTGCCCCAGTAATTTGTGGAGAAATGCACCTTAGCAATAGCTGTGTAGCTAAAGCTGTGTGAGCATGCTTTTATGTTCTTTATGCTTTTTTTTTTTTTTTCTCTCAGAAGTTAACAACCATTTCAAATCCATGTTCGGACTGACCTCGTCAATATGCTTCTGCTTTTGTGTGACTGAAAATAACCAAGATGACGCGTCATCAAAATGGCCACAGAGTGGACGGACTTTACTGGAAGGACTTTGTCTAAATTTGTGTACAGCACTCTATGTTAAGATGTCACTAAAACTTCCCTTGCTGTAGGTCTGTGCTGAATTCGGTTGAGTGGTCAGCAAATTGAACAGGAGCATATTGTTTTAGCATTTAGAATAATACTAATAGTATTTAGTATAATAGGCTATATGTGGTTTGGACCCTAACCAGCTACTTTTCTAACAGCGTCCATTTTCAGCACAGCAGTCCTTAGTGTCGTTTAGTAACATTCTCACTGAGTACAATGAACAAATGTCTACCTTTCATTTCTTCACTTAAAACCAAATGGTGACTAAAAGGAACTCACATCTCAAAGCTCCATCGATATAACTATTAATTTTAGCAGTTTCTGCCATCCCTGGTGTCAACCAGAGAACCGTTGTGCATTCACAGGTTCATTACCTGAGAGCCAGGTTGCAAATAGTTCCCGATTCAGATTTGTATCCATATCAAGCAGTACTGCACTGCCCAGTGACAAAGCACTACAAGTGTTCTCTGTATCAAATGGCAATGATGATACAGCCAATTAGTCCTGCTGACTGTGACGGAAGGAAGACATTCCTCTGTCTAGCAGACATCGTTTAGCTCATGTATACAAAATGGGGTGGCTGACGCGCTGCTTCCAGTGCACTCAGATGCCTTATGGATGATATAGCTGGCTGCATGTGTCTCACTAGAAGTGAATGTTAGTAGCATGCTCATGCTCCCAAATTGGCAGATTGGTAGTCATACAATGTAGCTAAATGGCTAAAGGAGAAAATGATTTGGTGTATTGTAATTTTGCTATCATTAGCATTACAGATGCTACGTCACTTTAAACCAGCCCTTTTAGCAGTTTGCCACATACACCAGTGACGTGAGACTCAGAACAAATTCATCTGATGAGTAGCGTAAGATGTATTAAATAAGGCAGACACCAAGACTAGAGCCTGATACCACCACTCTAGTTCTAAAGACTGTCGAGAACACATCGGCCTTTCCCAAGTCCTGTTTTAGCCTAAGAGATCAACAGGCAAACAGCAGTGTAACATTACATCAGCCAAACCCTCATTGTGCTGCTTCAGTTAGTAAAATGTCCCTGAGAGTGTTTGATTTGCAGGTGGTTTGTTTATCTCGCTCGCTGGCTCAGCAGAAGCTTTATCATGTTTTCCCTTACTAACCAATCACACACAAGCTGTATTCGATAAGTGCTGTGCTATTCCATGCTGTGCCCTGTCTCTTATTTAGGCTTGGATCGTTTAATGGTTAATGGATTAATGAGTTATTTATTTACTTGCAGTAAACCGAGTTAACCTTACCTACGAGAACTCAATTATGAGCATAGTTGTTAAATGGAAAAATACATTTTATAATTTTATAATAAAACTTTTTTTTGACTTATTAGCATTTAACATGTTTGGTTTCATCAAAGGTATAATTTTAATATTTTTAAATTTATGTTGTCATGTCTTTAAAAATGTCATTGTGATTAGATTACCTCATATCACAGTGCTTTTGAATCTGATTGGCCAGAAGGTGTTGAATCATTTCCTATTACTGCAGGTTTATATCAGTGTGCTTGGTCGAATATGTTATTGACGCTATAGTAACAAGTCAGTCAGAGCGACTTGTACTGCAGATTCTCTGCATAATCTAAGGTGATACGGTCAGGTCGTTTTGTGTAAGGTGATGTTTAGTTAATGTTTTTGGAAGGAGTCTCCAGTGTCAAAGGTTGTTGTGTTGTGGGGCTGGATGCAAATGCAATTCCAGTATGAACAGTTTATTTGCAGAAAGGAACAGATAAGCATAGAAGTCAAAACATAACGTAAACACGGGATATGGGTCGGATGATCAGCAAACAGGGTATCGTATGGGGCAAAATCAAAACCAAAGCAACGTGGAAAAAAAGATACAAGGCTCAGTAAAGGTAAAGTAAAGGTAAGGCACGCTGTAAATACATTGTGAGGAACACAGGAAACACGGGGTTTTAGTACATGGCCTGATCAGGGGTCAACAGGAGCAACTGATAATCACACAAAAGGAAGGACTACCAATGACCAGACGAGGGAGGAAACAAAGCATAACACATGGTTATGTAAACAAACACTGTAGGATATGCTGATGTGTGCACTGTCGGGCTGTGAGCTGCAAGGCGTTGCAGGTCTCAGTGCAAAGGGGAATTACGTGACAGAACAGTAACCACACACCCACCGAAAGGTTCAACTCCTAAAGGGGGATTTACATGCCAACGGTCAGTCAGTTTTCCACCATGGGAAACGAGGAAAGAGGACTTTACTCTTTCCAGTTTCTCTGTAATATGAAATATAAACGCTTATAATGTAGGTGATAACAGGAGCTAACTTGTCTTGGGGACATTCAACAATATTAAATGTTACTAGAAGTGGTTAAAAGTGCGATGTGTATTTAAAATTGTGTTTGTTGGCAAACTGTTGCACAACCCAGTTTCCAAAAAAGCTGTGTAAAATGTGAATAAAAACAGAACGCGATGATTTGCGAATCATATTAACCCATATTTAATTGAAGACGGAACAGAGACAAGATAGCAAATGTTGAAACTGGGAAATTCTATTGTCGTAAGAAAAATATATGCTCAGTTTGAATTTGATGCCAGCAACACGTTTCAAAAAAGTGGTAAAGACAGGGCCATGTTTACTACTGAGCTGCAACGCCTCTCCCTTAAACAACAATGGGAACTGAGGAGACCTGTTGCTGGAGTTTTTGGATGGAAATGGGGTTGTGGTCAGAGGAATAAAATGTGCTGTTTTTGGAAAATTATTAAAATGATTAAGAACTTTCTTAATTGTTTTCAACATTATTTCCCAGCAATTTCTGTTGTTATATTTATTATATATATTTTATTTAAAAAAATGGCTCAAGCTCTGTTACAGGTACAGTTGCCGTTACTAACACATTGCTAACTCACTCACACTGATCACGTTCTTCCATATATATATCTTTACCTGAACTCAAAGTACAAGTGGAAGTAGCTGTAATCTCAGCTCTATTCATAGCTCTTGGGTTAGACGTGAGCGAACAGACGTTGTGTCTACAGACTACAGTATATTGTTATGGGTTGAGAGACCTTGAACACAACAGCCTTCACTGATATCTGCAGACACACACTTACATTATCAAAGCAGAGCTGACTTCTGTGAGTGGTCGTTGGACCCCTAGTTGGAGGACATAACCTACATTCATTTAAACATTTGTTGCTTCCTTGTTTACCACGTAATCTGATACCATCCAAATGTTATCTCATGAGTAATCCCTACTTTGGTTTGATAGAACCAGGTTTTCAATAAATGGGGCGATTCTACTAAGCGGCATTGCTTTTACATTACCGTATGTCTGATCTGATGCCTCACTGTTTATTTTTATTTTTACGATGCAACATCACCATTTTGGCTTCCTGAAACATGTTGAAGGATCTGTAAAGGGTCACTGGCAACTGGTTAACTGGCATCTCCTCGAGCATAATTATTGTAACTATCGTCATATGGGAATAGTTTAAATTTAGACCAGACATAACAGAAGATAATCACTCATCACTGTGAGCTGCTGCATCCACAGTGTACAAGCTGTTCAGAAAAACAAAATGCTCATGGTTGTTTTAAGCTAACTTAAATACCTTATGTTTCAGACTGCTTTTTGCCTTGCTTTATAAAATCATGTATTATTAAGCCTTGTTAATGAGATGTACTTTTTAATGTGGCATATAAGTAAAATGGTTGACAAGCAGGTTAATAATGCAGTATTATATGGCATATTCTCATTTTTGGCAATTAAATAAAAGAAATTTAGTGGTCCATAAAATCCTTAACACTTTTTATTTAACGTTATCACCATCCAGTTGTTTGGTGAACTATTAGACTGAATCATTGGTCTTTTCTGGTTTAGTATCAACAGAAACGCAATAGGTCCAGATCTGACTTTTGTAGTTACAGCTACATTTTTCCCAATTAAAAAAAAAGTCACAATATTTCTCAATTAGATTTTCTAATTCTACATTATTAATTTGATCCCATTTTTACCAAATTTAACCAGTACCACGGCCAAAAATGTTAATACAGGGTGTTCAAATCGTCTTTTCACGGGTAGTGTATAATATAAACCATATACTATATATATATTTATGCTATATATAAATCATCAACTATAAATCATAAAGCCATGTTAGGACCAGTGCTGCAGAGTCTAGCAAGAGTAATTTTGGAGGGAATGTTGTGGTGTAACATTAGCTAGCTATTGTAATCTTTTGCAATCAAACAAGTGACATGAAAAGGCAAAGTCTAGTGTGACTGCTATTTGATAATGTTATGTATTTATATTCATATTTTCTGTTTATTAAGGGAATGTAGGCACATTAATACAGATATATATATATATGAAATAAACACATGATAACATTAATAAATAAAATAGTCACATAGTTACACATGGCATTAACTCCAGTGTAAATATACTTATGGTCTGCGTTTCTTTCTTTCTTTCTTTCATCAACTATATGCATTAGGAGAAATTGCATGCAGTCAAGAATTGACTGACGATTTAGTTTTATAAATACACGACTAAGTCGAATTTTTATTATATTCAAATTGATAGTCCCTGATATTTGTTCTTGCAAATCTGGCAATACTGTATATGTGTTTATTTTCATATTTTTCTGTTTCGTTCTTTCTTTCTTATGTACTTCCTTACTTTTACTTACTTACTTATGCTCACATCATCAGTTATATGCATTCATAAATGCTACACTTTGTACACTGTGTACAAGTGCTTTTATAAGCATCATAACTACTCGTAATTTCCACACTCGTATTCTCTTAAGAAAAAATGACCTTGAAAGCACATTAATATAATAAATCAGGTCGACATTTGGCTAACACAGTTTCCCCAGTGGTTTATAAAATATCCCTGTATAAATCGGTTCGCTGTGTACAGTTATCTATTTTTCATCTCTCTTGTTTCTAGTGTCTTCTTAGCTGCCAGGAGCAGAACCATTAAAGATTTATTAGTATGTCTTAACCCAAAGAGAAAACAACCCAAGTTCTTTTCCTCATTTTTTTCTGTTGGTTCCACTATTGTTGGAAATGACATTTTTTTTTTTAATAATTCTAATCTCCTTTCCCATTTAAGTGAATTGTTTATTCCACAATTTTGAATTGCATTCAGTCTGACTGTAGCCTAAAACTATAAGAGTAAACTCGAGTCCATTGATTTGTTCAGACTATTTAGTTATATTACTGCCCAAGGAATATACTATAATATAATATAATATAATACAATATTCCTTCTAATGATTTCCACCTTATCACATTTTGAAAGCTCTCTTTCAGAATTTTAATGCCTGAACTCTCTGAGTAATTTCCAGGTATACTTTCCTCATCAGAGAGATACTTGACCAGTTTAAAAAGCTTCTGTACTGTATTCTGCGCTCACTCTTTGCTTTTGGATTGAGAGTAAAACAATCCGGTCTATGAAATGTGGTCATCAGGATAAAACGCAGAGTTGCTGGGATAGGCCCTGACCATTGTGGCTGGTTTTAACTGGGCTGGTATGTCTGTTTTCGGCCATGTCTTGGCACGGTGTTGTAATCTCTATCATCTGTTGTAATCACTTGTTTCTCATCCATAAATCAAGTGTCACAAAGTGCTTCTGGTCAGTGTAAACGGACATGTTTATGGAGAACCACAGACAGCATCATTAGCCTTAATTCCAGTCATTTTGAGTTCCACAACAATGTCTGTATATGTAATTATTGCACGTCTTGTTACATCGCCTGCGTCAGGTTTGACGGCAAAACACCTGAGGTTTGAATTTATAGGTTTCATCTGGATCCATGTGGTTTTCTAAAGACACCCTGCGTGTTAATTCATGATTATTATTATTTTTTTCAAATGAGTGAAAAGAAAGCCAGATCTTCCGCACCAGAACCTCTCTAACATATCATTAGGACAAATACTGTAGCTGCCTCAGGAAGGCAAAATGTGCATCATAAGAAATTCACTTTGGCAGTCAACATCCAATGTGACGATGATTCAACTTGTTTATGAACATTGCGTCCACTCATTTAGGCAATGGATGAGTTAATCCTCTAAATGAAACGCTAGTGTGTTCCATGTGGCGAATCCATGAACTGACCTACATCCCAGGAAGAGACATTTAGTCATTCAGTTCACTTGGACGAGTGACAGTGCAAGTATCAAATCCAACGAGCTGCTCCGCATGTGCTGTGGAACAGGTCGGTTATGGGGACACAAAGCAGGCATGGGGTTTTGATGGAGAGAAAAACAAATTGTGAAAGGAAGTGGAGGAATGGGACCAGCTTTAAATTTGGGCTCTCTGAATGTTGTCTTTCCAAATAAAGTAATTACACATGCATAGCGCCACAGTACTAATAATTACATGAACAGTCAGTAACCTGGTAGGTAGCCCTTTTATGGCCAGTAATAAAGCTGAACAATTGGCTATATAGAAAAGTATACGAAACCGATGTCGTAGTTCTGAAAAGGAGTGAGTGACGTCTTAAGCAATAGTGGCATTTATGTAAATATTCTACAAGACAGGTCAGTATATCACAAACTGGAGCTGTTAGCTAACTAATCAGGTGAATTGAAAGTATCAAGTCGTTAACCTTTCTAACCTAATTATCCAGACCAAATCATCAGCCAGAGATTGCTCTTAAGGAAGGAGACGAGTTACCAGGAAGCACTGTCTAATAATCTTCTCTTTCTTCTGCTTTGGACTCCACTTTCATGTTTATAATCCAAAACCATTCGGATACTTTTAGAAACAAATAACAATAAGTGATATAATGACAACGAGCAACTTCTAAATCACGCGATCAATATAGACGTATCCTACTGGATATAATACACGTCTCTGAGACATCTCAGATCTCTTCAGATCGGGAATAAACATGGATTGCCGTTCAAATTCCCGAACACTAGCACAGAATAATGTAATATTTCATAAGGAAGAAATTTCAGTGGAATAAAGTTATAATGCTTTAAGTAAAAAAAAAAAAGAAAAAGAAAAAAAAGGGAATTGGTTAAATGGAGAACTTTTATAGGATAACCATTGGATAACTGTTGAATAGTGTCATTATTCACACTTTTACAGTTCAGAGTAAGCAGTAAGCCACATAATGCTATGGGCCTACCTGTGTTATGAGCTGCAGAGAAGAGATATTTATTTGGCTTTTAGTGTGTACTTCTAAAACTTGGAAGGAATGAGCTAAAGCGGTTAAATGGAGTACTTTCCCAGATGGGTAGTGCCATTATCCATGTTGCCACAGTGCAGAGTAAGAAATTCACACTGCATGCACCATGGTAATTTCGCACCTGATTCACACCATTATATAAGTTCTTGTCTTGTCAACAGGAAATTGCTTTATTTTTGCTCGATTGTGTTGTGATTCGCATGGATCACATCTGATTTATAAAAGCGGTAAATAGAGCACTTGTTTTGTTGTCTAATACATGCTGTGTTGTGTCCTCTCTCATCCAGCTCCCAGCTCTCTCCTGGTCATCACAGGCCTGACTTAGCACAGTAAGTAATCACATACTGATTTAGCATTAATAGTAAATTCTCTCGAGAATATGTTCACCCTCAATCCGTCATGACTCATTGTAATAATCAGCGTAGAGGAAATGAGCATCACTGTAGATGGAACTGTTGTTACGCTGAGTGATGACTCTATCCGGGTCTCTGTGCAGTTATCTGGAGAAGACGATCCGCTCAGCGGTGGAGCAGCACCTCTTCGAAGCTCACATGCAACCAGAGCAGACTTTACAGCAGAGCTCAGAGGCAGCAGGTCAGGATTCGTTTCCCACAACCACGGCTCGTCAGAGGAGGCGACATCGGAGAGAGCAGGAGGAGATCCGAGAGAGGTGCAGGTAAGAGACGTAGCCTAGGGATGTAGCCAGAGCCTTTACAATGCGGTGACAAGGTTAGACCCATTGAGTTTACTAGAGTGCCAATCTAAAGTGGGGCAAAATACCAATCTACATTCTTAAAACATTCATAAAATGTGGCCCCCACAACTAATTATTATTATTATTATTATTATTATTATTAATTTTGTTATTCACTTATTCTAGTGCTTTTCTTCCGTTTGTCAATCCTTCCACCATATTATTAAGCTTGAGAGCTTTTGTACAGCGAAACAGGTCAATAATTGTTGTTTTAAAATGTGCTTTACAAATATTGATGTGGACTTTATGGTTATTTGCATTGTCTTAAAAAAAAAAAATCACATGGAGTCTGAGGAAATAAAGCATGAGTAATATTAAAAGTTACATATTGTAGTGACTGTAAATCTACACTACAGCGCATTTGTCTCGTGTTATTGCAAACAGTTATGTGATGGTGTTACCTGCAGCTGGAAGCTGAAACCTCAATGAAAACAAATTAGACTCAGTAAAGAGTAGCCTGAGAGATCCATTGGGGTGTTTTCAGTTTCGTAGTGTGTACTTCATTTGAATCAAACCCTGGCATGAACGTAGCAATCACACACACGTCTGGACCAAAACACCTGAGAGATATGAGCTTGGTCTGCTTTTAAGTGAACTTTAGGCATCCAAATGCTGGAAACGAACCAAACATGCTAGTCAGACTAGGAATGTCCAACTGGAGAACACGAAGAAAACATCCCGTCAACCTGGAATTCCTACTTGTAAACAAAGTTGCACCTCTTAACTTTATATACAAGTAATAGCTTTAGCCGAATTAACATACAGAAATATCCATCCATCCATCCATTATCTATAGCGCTTTATCCGTCTGGGTCGCGGGGAAGCTGGAGCCAATCCCAGCA
>JAQQZR010000038.1:464436-485985 GCA_030068235.1 Notoglanidium macrostoma | reverse complement strand
ACTACATAATTCAGTATACGTGTTGCTTCATAGTTTGAGGTATTCAGTATTGTTTTACAATGTAGAAAACAAAAAAAAAAAAAAGAAAAGAAAAACCTATGAAACGGAAGGTCTGTCCAAACTTTTGACTGGTAGTGTGTATTGCAACCTACCAATATTAGCTCCTATAGTAGTGCACTATGTTGATGTTCAGTGCAACAGCATTTGGTTTGGGAAACAGCAAGATAATCAGGCCTGGCTACCTAGGTACCTTTTCTGCTTGCCGTGAATTTCTGATCATTAAGAATTTCCGTTCCTGAGCTTTGGGTTATTCTGAATTTCCCCTAATTCTGAATTGTTGGTCCTGAATTTCCAATCTTTCCGCATGTCCAGTTCTGAATTAATGATCGTTCTGAATTTCTAACAATTCAGACGTTCTGAATTTCTGATCATTCTGAATGTTTGCTTTTGAATTTGTTTGCTCTGAATTTCCAATGATTTTGAATTTCCAGTTCTGAATTTATAACAGTTGTGAACTTCCAATCTTTCTTTTTGTCCAGCTCTGAATTTCCGATAATTCTGTACTTTTGGCCCTGACTTTCTTTGTTCTGAATTTCTGATCATTCTGAATTTCCAGTACTGAATTTCTGTTCATTCGGAACTTTCAGGTTTTGATTTCATGACCGTTCTGAATTGCTTATTCTGACATTCTGAATTTTAATTCTGAAACTCGTTCGATAATTTACCCAGCCATGCTGTTGCAAGCTAGCTTCACCGGATGAGCAGTAGTTATACAACGAGTTACTGTGCATGCGTTCTGAACCAGAATGCCAAATCCAAAGACTTTCCTTCACAGTCAACCTTCAGCATTCTCAATAAGTGTTAACAAAGGGGTCACCAACAACTACAGTGCAGGACACGCTGCAAATGCTACAGGCACCAGTCTGCTTGGAATTTCATGGCTCTTAGAGACGAGATCATCCATCTGTATCCACGGAAGGGATGATGTAGGATCATGTTTTCAGTACAAACAACAGAATTAATCCATTACGCACAATCACCATGATGACTTGCAAAGCATCGAGGTCAGACCGCTATTTATAATGTGCACTCAGATATGAAGAAATATAAAACCATAATAAATAAGGCTGATATTTTGGACTAACGGTGACATGATCAGATATTCCATGAGCGCTTAATGTGTGTAGTATGGCTAGAAGTCTCCCCATTGTATTATCAGATCCAACCAATCACCGTCACGTGTCTCTAAACCCCAGCCTGTGCAAAGCCGACTGTTTTAAGCACATATTTAAAATAATATGTTTAGAGGGGACTCATTCCTCTCAGGCATAATCACACACCCGGCATGTAAATGACACCAGCTGTGCATTACATAATCAAATAATCCCTATTGCAAATACTGGGCTGGTTTTTTTTTTTTCATCAGAAAAGATTATTATGGGAGGCACAAGCTAGCAAGCCCAGCCATATACAGATAAAAATGATAATGCTGATGAGTCCAAGGGTCATTCCTTGTGAATTCTGCCAAAAGATGTCCTAGTGTTTTATAGAACATGGCAGGAAATAAAGAGACACGTGTACGTGCATGTGATCATGTGTGTGTGTGAGAGAGATTGTGCACATCAGCGTAATGATTTCATGTGATGTCCTTAACTGCCTGTGTTTGCCTTAAGAGCCAACATTGCTAATGATAAATAAAATATAATGAGGAGGGTCATGGTGGGTTCAGCATTATGAAATAAGATAATGCTAACTAGCTTATACGTAATGTTTCAAAAGCTAGAAAACATGATTTCAAGCATTGCCTCTTACCTCTGGTCCAAGAAGCTGGCGTTCCAACATGCGGTCGAGGACAACAGCAGAATGATGTCTCTGCATGAGAAGCAAAGCAAAAGTAGTTCATAAAGAGTCAAACAGAGAAAAGGTAGGAGGAAGAATAGACACAATTATATAAAGTCTAGGATTGGAAATATGTACAATGCATGTGTTTGGACTGATACTATTTTGCTATTTGTACATGTTGACAGAAATCGATAGATAATTTGTGTTAAAATCCTTTTTTTTTCTAATAGAAAATACTAGTAAAATCTGATTCGCACAATTTTAATCTGTCTGATTATTTTCCTAGAACGGCATACCGTTTTAGTTCTTAATTAGGATAAGACTTAGAATATTTAGACTACAGATGTGAGAGGTTTACCAACATCCATCCATCTATCCATTATCTATACCGCTTTATCCGTCTGGGTCGCGGGGAAGCTGGAGCCAATCCCAGCACCTTCGGGCGAGAGGTGTGTTACACACTTTTCTGGCCACAAGATTCAAGAAACTGCTGTCCGATTCTGGTTCTTTGCACTATCGTGTACGTCATCCTGAAGAAATCCAGGGTATATAATGCTGCATACGTTTCCATTTAATATCTGTAAACTAAGTAAAGTAACAGGATGCGGTATGGAAAGTGGGACGGTTTAAGCTTGCTGCTACTTCTAAACTGGGTTGGGTGGATCATCAGGTCAGTCAGCTGTGGAGACTCAAATGTCACCTTCTCTCCTCTGATTCCCAAAGCAACAGTAAGCTGAGCGGGAAAACTGCCCCACCTAGTTGCCAACAGCGATGCTGCGGTTTTTAAAATGTGCCCGCAGTCGAAAAGAAAAATGATGACGTGAACAAAAATAACCTATTAACATCAAGCTGTGGACATTTTAAAGTAAACTGCTCCGGTTATTCACGTCATTGTGCGACATGGTGTTAGGAGTAGGTAGCTAAGTCAGCTAAATGTCTGATAACTTGGTTAAGCTGGCAATAGAAATTACTCTTCTTCACAGTCATGTGAATTATATAGTCAGTCCAGACAATCCAGAAGCAGCTGACGTTATTATAGCAGTACAATAAATTAAACCTGACAGAACTGTAAACAAGCACTATTTTGTCATGAAGTCTTAAAACGAAAACCGTCTCAGCTTTGAGTTTACAAACAGAGACGAGTGAAGATGTCAAATTTAATGATCACCTAGAAGTGTAGTATCCCTGCTGACAACAAACCAACTTGTTTACTAAAAAACATGCAGGTTTACTACAACGCAGAACCCTGTGATCAGATAAGACGATAAAAAAAAAACAACAACGTGTCAAAAAAATACTAACCACTCCCTAGAGGAGGAGATCATAAAGTCATAAACGGAGGATTATCTATTACTCTGACCGGCACTTTAAATGCCCGTGTTATTGGCGCACGAAAAACCCAAACACGTTTTGAAGCCATATCTGCCATGAAGGTCGCGTCAGGCATGATAACTGCACTCACTTTGTGAAGCTGGAGTCAGTGCTGTCCAGGAGCTTCAGCCTCCAACTGTTTAGACTCTCCTTATTAATCAAGGAGATGCTTTTTGATGTGTTGATAACGCGGAAGTCCTCCGGGCAACTCTGTCAGGACAGTAAGGATAACAATAACCAAACAATTTCTTTCTGTGCAAGCTACAAGGCCATCTCGCATCCGAGTTTAGACTAAATCGGGCTCCAAGCAAAGAATAAACAGGAAGGCCAAAAATCTTTGAAGGCTTCTTCCACCAGATTAAGAGCGCCCCCAAGTGGACAACAGTAAATACTCAAAGGCACACTCATCACCAAGGTCATAATACAAAAGAAGACAAACATGACTAAAATGAAGTTCAGTGATAATCCAAACACTGGTATTTGGAATGAACTAAGATTTTTAAGATTTACACTTGCCGTGAAGAGCTTATTATGGATTTCGACAATGCATTTTGTCCCGCTTCATTTGCATCTACAGGATGCATAAATTTTACGCATGGTGTGCTTCTGTCTAACGGCTCACCTTGCCACGTGACAGGACCAGAAAGCTGTGGTCGCCGCCGCAGTGAATCCTGCTGAGGCTGTACTGATCTGTCACGGCGGGAGGAAGAAAGCAGAATTAATTTCAATTTAAACACAGGACAATGCATGCAGTAGATCCGATACTGGAATGTTACTACCACTCGTGCGAAGTAACAAAACACTAACGCTATTAGAATTCATACCACAGCGATGTTAAATTCTTAAATCTGATTGGATGATTGTTGAGGGTGTTAATTAATTTCCTATAACAGCAGCTCTGGTAATGTAATCATATTGTCAGGTTTATAATGTATTATTTTTATAGTAACAACTAACACAGGGACGTTTATGAAAGACACGTCGCATGCACCGTTTAACAAACGTGCGTCACCGTTACCTTTCCTTCCTATTTAATTTTTTATGAAAGGAGTCTCTAGCATCAGCGTTTTGTAACAGGGAGGGAACATCCGATTGAGAACAGGACCTACCTTGGTGCTGCACGACATGCAACTATTAAATGGTTAAATAATGAATAAAAAGTGTAATTGTTGGCAAACAGCGGTGTTATGAGTAGGGCTGGACCAGAATATTCAACTATTGAGATATTCGTTGGTCGGTGCCTGACAGCGTTTCCAAATCACGCTTCCGGACTGCGTTTCCCAGAGTGCAGTGCGGTTCCGTGGATACAGCTGCCTCGGATGATCGCAGTCTTGAGAACACGTGCCTGCTTTTAATTTGCTTGGTGATTAGCTCATGGATTAAAGCCTTAGACGTGCATATTTTTTTTTTGTGTCTTGCCTTAATCAAAGCTGTCCTTACACCCATGTCATTTTGCTAACGTTGTTGTCGTTTTGCACATGCTTACGCCTTGATTTTCCGCATGGTGATCATGTTTGGCTTTATGCGTGGACTTTAATTAAACACTTTACAACTGCATACGCCTCCAGCCCCCTTCATGACACCATCAGTATATACATCTCGTCAGCACATGCTTGCACTCGATTTATACCTTTTAATTATTCGGGTTAAAATGTGGAAATATACACACCACCTCATCTTGGTCGCCTGACATCCCTATAAACAACAACAATACTGTAGAATAACAGAATACACCCAAGTTAATACCTTTAATTAAGACAAAACACACGCGTTGCAGCGCTACGCCCACCTCAGCACTATGCCCATCATTCATACCGCCGTTTTATTTGTATTGGACGAACTGCATAGAAGTTCACAAACTAGAAGGTTTTTCTCTTGGGCATGTCTGCTTGAGGTGTTTGGAGTTTTGCTGTTTTTCCTGAACATTGCCATAGTACAGCTATAATTTAAGCTAAACCTTAATTCAGCAGATGAAGTTGCCTGGCACCTGGACATAATATTTAATTTCCAAATTTTTTGAAAAAAGTCTTATTAGTATGGCTGCGCGACGCACGGATATCATCAAAGCATCAAAGAATTCAGAACTATGAAATAATGGAAATGTGAAAGCGGCCTTATAAAAATGCCTAATAAATAGAGGAGCAACATATTATGTTGATTATTATGTTAATGCAAAATACTACATGTTCCCGCAGTGGACTGGAGTCCCGGCCAGTGTGTGTTCCCACCATGTGCCCAGTGTTCCTGGGATAGGCTGTCGATCCACCATCAGGATAAAGCATTTACTGAAGATGAACGAATGAGTGCATCACTTGTAAATCATCTGTTAGAAACAAACCCTTTAACGAAACAAAGTTAAGTATATTGTGTGCGCTTTCCAACTCCCCTGGGATGCCGGATAAGGTTTTTTGTGCACAGCTTTGCTTAAATGATCTCTAATGAAATGAAAGGCTGTTTTTAATGTATAAACTCATGCGACTGATGTAAAAGTGAAAGCGCCCGAGTATCTAGAAACTAGGTAAATAAATTCTCCTACTCTGGTTTAATGGAGCCTGTAGTCTGCTGCTTGGGCAGATTTTGTGGTGAGTCGCATGCACCAGCTACGAAACCAGCAAAAACGGGAAAATGCCACTTGCTGCATTTACCAAGTGGTAGCTACTGAAATGCCTGTATAAGGGTCACGACCTATAGCATTACTTGTCTCATATGATGCTGCGATGTCGTGTTTAACCACCTGTGTTGGTGAGAAAAGGAGGCTGGATGTTTCGGACTGGCAGGGGGATCAAGGAGTTTCCTCTGCTCCCTAAGCCGAGCTGGCCCTGAGCATTACAGCCGAAGGCGTACATCAGGCCGGTGGAGGGCACGAACGCCAGCGTGTGGTGTCTGGAACATGAAGGAAAAGTTCTGCTCAAGTTCACAAAATTGAAACTGATCAAACACAGTGAGTGACGCGGCAGATGAATAATAAAAGGTTGAAAAATGTAATACAAATTTCGGTAATTACGTAACGTTTATATTTTATTAGCTGCAATTTAAACTGTCGCACATCATTACACAGAACACCCAATGATGTGTCATGTTTTTTCCCCCCCAAAGAGCTGTAGTCCAGTTCATGAGCGCATGCACCAGAATGAACGAAGGATGACGTCCTGAATTTGCTCTCTGAAATGCTATTATATTATTATCTATTTAGAATTAAGATTTTATTCTTACATTCGTCATCTCGGCTGCAATAAAACACTTCAGGATGTGCTGTTAAGGGAGAACAATCAACTTCAAGGTGGTAATTCTGCAACACATCACTCCACCGCGTTGTTGATTAATTTCCTATAAAAGCATGCCTCAAAGTGTTTAATTCCTTACACAGTTTGTAAACCAAACTGTAGTGTCGATCTGCATTCATAAATCGAATTATTTACACTTATACTTTTTTTCCCCCAGATCTTCTCCATAAAGTAGTCAATTCCCAGCCACCGGACAGCTCGCGCGATCACATGACGGCTACCAAACAGGGAGGGTGAAGGCCATCACGTGCTTCCTTCAAGGCACGTGAAGCCAGCTGACCGCATCTTCTTGAACTGCTGCCCAAGAAACGTCAGGGGGGGCGGTGTAACACACACACACACACAGAGAGAAAAGCACCCACCTATCTGCCCACCATGTCTGCTGTTATGAATGTCTCACGAACACGATTACTCTGAAGGCAGCAATTTACACTAAAAGGAATAAACTAACACCATCACCGCACCTGCCACAGGCGATCTGGGACACCTCAGTGCCCATGAGCTCCAAAACCCTGCGTGGCAGAGGCTCGTTGTTGGTGGAGTCGTGCCCCAGCTGTCCTCTCGACCCGTTTCCAAATGTAAACAGACCTCCGTCCTGCACAAACGAGACGTTTAAATGTTTAGATTTGTCTCGCAGTTAAGCCTACTTGTCCACACCACAAATAAAACAGTAATTGAGATTTACCCAGACTGTACATTACACTTGTTCTTTCCGTGCTCTAGCCCACCTGACGACACGTCTTATTACCCAGCTGATTAACTGAGGCAGTGGTGCAGGTTTTTACTTCAGCACTCCAGATGTTCTGATTTATTTCTGAACAGATCGAAATCTTACACGGGCCCAGTTTAAGCAAATCTTTTATGCTTCATGTAAATCCGTTCAATTCCAGCGGGCGAGTACCTGTACCTTGGTCAGAGCGGCCGTGTGTTCCTCCCCACAGCTGATGTAGACCACTTTCTGTGAGCGCAAGAATTTAATATGGCAGGGAACAGCCCGATCTGTTTGAACAACATGAAAACACAGACAGTTTTTTTTTTTCCATGTCCACGACAGCAGATACAATTTAAATGAACAGCTTAAAGAAAAACTTTATGCGCACTATGTAGCTGATCAGCTGCAGCATGTTTGTACGCTGCTAAGCGGAGCTAGCCAATTCAAGTAGTCCTGAGTTTAGCATCATGCCTAAATCAGCACACTTGTGCCAAAGACATTCCATGGATTAGTCATAACATTTGTACATATATGATATAATAAAAAGGTAAAATAAGGCTGCATTCAAAAAAGATAAACACATATGCAAATCAAATGATGTGATCATCCAAGCCACAGGCAATTGACAATTTCTTCATGAGGCTCATGCCGGAGGTAGAATGTAGTACTGATTTCAAGATGGGGTCTACTGCTTTTTACAGCAACGCAACACTCATTTGTCCAAACTGATAAAATCGAGCACAGTTCATCACGTGTCCGAGTTCTGTCATGCAACTTGACTACTAGTACAGCGTGACACCACCATTTATTTAGATATAAAAATAAAGATGTTAGACAGCGATATGACGTTTTACTGCAGTGAAGCATACGTGCAATGTTAGTAGTAGACTTACGAGAAAGACTGGCTACGTTTAGTTTTGTCAAGGGCACAAACACACCAGGCCTGTACACGGAGTCATTGCAGATGCCACAGTTCTTACTATGCCAGTCAACATTCCCATTTGCCATCGTTTTGGTTCGAAACGGCATTAGGAACCGGAACAGACTGCGTTTTCTTTTTTGTTCTGTATTTGTGAGGTCAAACCAAAAGCGAAAGGAATTAAACTTGCAGACTGGGAGTCATGCGGTAACTGAAATGAGGATTATGTGCCACTTTGTAATTCACACAAGTTATAGTGAGTATAGGGTGGAACACTCGCAAGTGTGCGAATATAGGAAAAACAGGCTGGTTTGATGCCGGCCAAAGGCAAAGAGGAATTACTGTGACAACCCAAAAGTAATTCATTCTTCTTATAAGCTCAATATGCAAGCACAGCAATTTGCCAATGATCATAGTTTTTTTAAATAATTAATGGACGACATGTCAGAGGTAGCATTTCTAGAAAGAGCGCATTAAAGACAGAGGACATGATTTGGGAGAAACCGGCTAGATTTTTAAAGTATCCACCCAAAAGATTCCCAGCCCCTTCCTTCAACCCCCACTCCAGAAACACATGAACGCACACCGCCCGACTACTGAAGGACGAGTCCACGAGAGAGAGAGCGTGAATAACTCTAACCCTAGGCACGAAGAACATCCTCATCGTATCCAACTAACAAAATTCCCCCAATAAAACAAAACAAAATCAGATAAGTCCAGTTGTCGCCATCATCGAAAAGCCACGGCGATGTTCATTCTGGATTGACGTCTTGCTGCCTCCACGTGCTAGTCGTAAGGAAGTTGGCATTACGTTAAATATGTCATGTACGAGTGCTTTTTTTTTTGTTGGCGCGAAATGAAAAATAGCAGATGAAACCAAATTGCCATTTCTCTATATCATGTAATGTATACAAAGATTATGTACACCAGCAACGGTTAAAGATAGTTGTACTGCTAAAAAAATTTATAAATAAATAATTAAACAATTCCTACCATCCCCTTACTGAAACGGTCCGCTTCTCAGCCGTGTTGAGAGGCTGAAGGACATCAGGGACTCGGGTGTAAAAATGATTTCTGAAGTTCCCACTCAAAATTGTTCATGTGCAACTTCCAAGTCGGAATCTCGTATTTACCATAATTTAGACAGCACGTGAAGACTATGAAATGAAATGATTTGGATGGGCTTTTCACAGCTCTGGCAGAGATGATTTTTTTTCTTGTTATTGGCAGAACATTTGAGTTATTTATTGTTGGCAGGATGTTAAAAAAAAAAAAAAAAAAAGCTAGCAAAAATTTACCTACCCTACCTTTAATACAAACCTGTGACCGGAGTTATAACTGGCACTACTCGGAGCTACTGAAAGAGAAAATTCAATAACGGCTTCCTGTCCATTCAGACCTGGAATGTCTGGAATTTGTCCCTCTGATTATAATGATGTTCATTGAGATGTGAAGTTTCAATAACGTTCCATAACAGTACTCCTTCTGTCGTGCGTGCATGAGCATGACTTCCTCTGTCCTCGGAGTTTCTCACCTTGCTCATCATTGAGGCCCAGCTGCCCGGCGCTGTTCCTGCCCCAGCCGAACACGGCTCCGGAGAGAGACAGGGCGAAGCTGTGGTCTCCTCCAGCGCTGATCTGAGCCAGCGGGATCCCACACAGAGACTTGAGGGGTTGAGGAGACAGAGAGCTCGGCTCACCTTTCCCCAAACCCAGCTGACCGCTCGAGTTCTGACCCCACGTGAACAACTGACCATCTGGGAGGATGAAAAAGCAGCAAACCAAAAAGTCACAGTCAGTAAATGCATCAACAGCGTGTCCCTAGCCAAGCGTGAACTCAGACCATATAAGCAGAGATAAGCTGAAGAAAACCGTGGAAGTAAAAAAAAAAAAAAAAAAAAAAAAAAAATATGTACACAAAAAGTGTCTGATATGTGTATGGTACGGTAATAAAATGAACTCTGACGTCTCACCTTTAGAAAGTGCGATACAGTGCTGATTGCCACACATGACTTGCGAGATCCGATGTTCACACAACTTCTTAATCAACCTGTACATTGGAATATTCAGACGTAAGACAAGTCAGGTTTCACATTACAGCCATTACAGACTACAAATAAAAGCTTATTCTTCCTTAACTTCATTTTATCATATAAATAATAATACAATTTCTGGAGTTGTGGAAGAAACGTAAACATCGGGGAATCATTTTAATGGAAATGTTTCGCTTCATTAATATTTGGATATGAATTTTGATGATCGTAAAAAACGCATCCATCTTTTGTTTGGCCGGAATCTTGCATCCTCATCAACTATTCTTCTTCCAGCAACTCAAACGTCCCTTATAAACCTCCACCGCTCTAATACAGCTTTAAAAATCATAACAGGATATCAGGACACAAAAGCTCCCATTTATTCAACAGTTAGAAATGATTATATAAAGTTAAGTAAGGCGTAGGCTTGTGCGATTTTCATTCGTCACGATTTTCCACCGTAAAAGATCACAATTTCACTGTTCAGAACAATTCAGAAGCTAAAAGATTGCATCGTTTCAGGTTTACGAAGAGAAACGGCCAGTGTTTATATAGTGTTTTTCTCGGCCAGTAACGCGTTGGCAGGGTGCTGGGGAACGCTGCATCATAGCATTTCATAAATAAAAAAAAACAAAAAAAAAACAGCTACGACGCTGCGCATAGGTTTTGTTTCTATGACAACAATATCTTGTCAACATAACACCGCTCTAACCGCCGTTGTATAATAGACTAGCTTTGTCCACTTGCTATTTGTTATTCTTAAGATCAGGATAAGCAGACACAGAAGGAACAGACCACTCCTCCAATTTCTTGGTTACCACGGTGACCAGTCCTGCCCATATGATTAGTTGCCTGAAAAGGAGCGACAGTGACAATTTTCACCTAGAACAAATGGCTGCACAAAAAATCCGACGCGATCAGAGAAAAGATGCTGGGTGCAGTGCTTTTTCTCTAGACGGCTGCACGAGTGAGAAAGATGCTAGCGCTGAGAAAAAAATGCAATATGGGCACTCGCATTAAAGGAGGATGCAGTCGTGAACTCCTTTGTTAATCTGAGGAGCTCCTGTGCAAAATGTGTAAAACGTAGGCAGGTCTGGTAATATAATGTAATGTAATGTAATGTAATGAGAATAAATGCCACTGGACATTGTGGGAATGCAAGGTCATGTGAAAATGCTAAATTCATTATATATCCCACAAGCCTGGTAAGGGTCGTCTCAGTTCTGCGTCGTCTTACCGGGGAACCCGGACGGCTTCCTCTGCCGTGCCGAGACCGAGCTGCCCCCACTCTCCTGCGCCCCATGCAAACACCTGCCCTTGCTCGCTCACCGCCAGAGAGTGGGCCTGTCCACACGCCACGCCTGCAATCTTCTGGGCATCCAGCGCCCCGACCAGCTCTGTGGACACACACACACGTTCAGAAACATTATGACTAGGTAATGAACTTTAATAATCTACAGTATCTCTGATACATTTGAAAAGTGTCCGTACTGGGAGAAAATGAAGCGCAGGCTTTACTCTCGCCTCACTTCTGTCTAGCCGACCACAGCGGCGTCAGCTGAAATTCGCACGATCGCACATGTTTCTAAACGGGAGGGAATTCCAGCTTTCGTTCTGCCCATGTTCAAGCGTGACAGAAACTAAAACGTCTCGGTATTCAACGGCGCAGCACAGTCCTTATCTCCGGGAGCTTCACGCGCCTGCATCTCAGTTACGAATAATGACTCACCTCTGTGAAATTTCCTGGCATATTCAGTATTGAGTAAACAAACTTCACAGTGAATATGAGCAGGTGGTGCTGGGAGCGGCGCCGTGTAGGACGTTCTATACTTATCCTGAGAATAAACTCGCTGTCAAATTACCGAGGTACATGAGGAACAAAACATGATATTATTGGAAAATAATCAACGTCATGATGGTAACAGTAACTCCGCTTTGAATCGTTGACTCTTAGTCTAGAACAGCGTACCATATCAGGTTTTAATTCCTGCATATCGTAGCATATTTATGACGGGTAAAAGTACAGAGATGCTTATAGGTTATTAAAAACACACACACACCCACACAGGCATGACAATTCCGGTTCATTTTAAACCCGTCTCGGTAAATTCTTTGGACTACTGGTTTATGTGATGCATAAAAAATATTCCGCGGCCATCATACAATTCGGCATTTATTACCAGCAACATCTCCCAAAAACATGCTGAACAGCTACTTTAGCAGCATTTCTTTTCTACCTTTCTATTGGCAGTTTAATATATAAAAGAAATAACTACGGTTATTGCTCGAGCTCTTTACCAGGCTTTACTCCAGGCCTCTCGTTGCCCAGCTGTCCACGGCTGTTGGCCCCACACGTGTAAACGCTCCCATCGTGCATCAAAAACAGCGAGTGCTGCCCGCCGCATGCCGCCTCTTTCAGCCCTCTGCCATCGAACACGGAGCAGCTCCGTGGCTCAAACACAGCGGCCTCTGACACAGCGAGGCCTAGCTGACCCCAAGCCGAACTGCCCCAGCACAGCATCACCGCTCACACACACACACACAGATGGGAGTAAAGGAGAAAAAGGAGAAACAGAGTGCGTTGGAGCCTTAGGCTGCGTGGCCCGGCCTTCTCCGCTTCGAGTGGATGACGAGCCTGGAAGGAAGAATAAAAAAAAGTGTAGATTACAGACTTGAAAGTCACAAATGTAACCAGTTCGCATTCTCACGTTTAGCCGTTTATGCATGCTGACTGCTTTTGAGTCATCAATTAAAAAGGGAAAGAGATCAGAAAAGAGATCCAGTCTTAATGATTTAGAAAGCCTAAATCCCTTAAGTAAAAGACTATCTGATAAAAACGTCTGTACTAGACTCTTTGTCGATCCTATTTTCTCCCAATTTCTCTCTCCTCCATCAACTGCTTGCAGGATGACGGCTAACACGTACGTCCTCAGATTCCCCCTTTCCGCCAACACGAACACGAACTGGTGCTGGTTCGTACTCGGGTCAACCTGCAGACCGTTTCCACAGGTTAGAGAGCCTCCACAGAGCCACGGTGTTACATCACTGTAAACATCTGTACACGTCTACGCTTTCCTTACAAACACCAAGAACAATTTCATGATCGTCGGGCTTCACTAGCTCCGTTTTTGATATTTTGGGATTGGGTTTTTGGGATTGTAATGATAATCCCACGCCCAGCCTGTTCTGCTGAAATACTTCACATCCTGTCCAAGGTCCATCAGTTGACAACGCTTATTCTACATATTAAAGCACGTTTATTTAGCCTAGTCAAAATAATATCCTTTTTAGGATTTGTAACCATTCTCATAGACTTCCGACTCTCACGGACATAGCAATTCAAGCACAATGGTATGACTGATGCATTCATTTGCTTTATCAGAAAGGCTCTGCTTAAACTTTAATTAATTAAATGGAGAATTTTGCAACTTTGGACTTTAAATGATACCTGAAAAAAAGCAAAACAGCACAACAGATCAGTAGTGTATCCAGGGTCCCCGGTTCGATCCTGAGCCGGAGTGGAGTTCCGTATGTCCTCGCTGTGTCCGGGTGGGTTTCCTCCGGGTCCTCCGGTTTCCTCTCACCTCTCAAAAATATGCCAGTCAGTGACTAAGCTATGCTAAACAGCCCTTAGGTGTGAAGGAGTGTCTGGATGTTTGTAGACGCGGCATTCTTCAACACACTGTCGTCTCACTGAAGGCATATTCCTGCCTCACACCCACTCGTTTTGGGATGGGCTTCGGAATTCTGACCCAGATAAAGCAGTCCATGAATACGCGTTACCTATTGTATTTACAACTATAATGATAATTGTTAATATTATGCTCTGTGATGGAATGACATCCAATCCAGGGAGTATCCCTGCCTCACGCACGGTGTCGATACCCTGACCACAATCCTGACCAGGATGAAGCGATTGCTCGATGACTATGACGATGATGATGATGATGATGATTATTGATACATCTACCTATAATCAGAAAGATTAAAAACACAGATCCTAACCTAAAGTTTGATCCAGGAATTCATTCGCTTTCTTAAATTCTTGAAACGGAAATAAAAACACTGACAGATTTAAAAGTAAAGAAAGCCTGTCTATGGAGGTTAAGGTTCATTAAGATTAAGATCCAGCTACTGAAGATAGACAACTAGTTAATGTAGCTATAAAGCTTACTATGTCAACCAGATAAACTAAATGTTTAAACTAAACGTATCATGCTCTTAAGTGTTCAATGGGTTTATTTTTTATTTAACCCAGAGACCAGTTAAGCTGCTAAAATGATGAAACTAGCTAACCCTTATCATTACCTCTCCCTGGAAGAAGAGTAGGAGCTAACTGGATATTTGATCACATCCACGTTTAAATAAATAAATAAATAAATAAATAAATAAAAACAAGATTCACCCTCACTCTTATTAACACACACTTCAAATAGGAGTTCACAGGCTTAATGACGCGACTCTATGCTTAAAAGAAATGTTTATAAACAACTGCCAATAACAGGTAGGCTAAGCAACTAGCATAGCTAGCAAACACTCTCCTCAATCTAAACGCCAAGCTAGCAAGCTAGTTAGCCGAGCAAGCTAAAAACCCGAAATATTGCGAATAACACGTTAAAAAACGACCTACCTTGAAAGGTACATACCCGTTTCACTTATGGCAGTTTATTTTCTGCTCCTCCGTACGTTATGATAATAACAAGGAAGTTACATCGAAGGTCTCATGTCAAATACCGCTACACACCCTACGTAGGTTCACTATAAATGAAGCACAATACCGCTTTCTGCTCCCTAAGTAGTGAACTACATATATGTAGGACGCTGTTTCGATTGTAGCTTGACATTATTTTGGGGCGTCACCGTTCACGTGACTGAGTCTACTGACAGACGAGCTAGAGAAGAGGGCCAAATACATAATTTATGCATATTTTATTTCATTTTATTAAGACGCTTATAAATAAATTATGTTTAAAAGCCACTGTGGGCTATTTAAGGAAATTAAAGTTGCATCAGCCTATTTATTTTTAAAACAGGTTTGTGTTTATATTTAAATAGAAGTCTCGTGAGTTATTGGGAATTGGGATACATACATTTAGCATTGTATTTATATTTATTTTATATTTATTTATATTTATATAATATGCTGCATAGTATTTCTATCAAAGTGATATATATATATAGATATATAGATATATATATATATAGTGGATCACTTTGATAGAAATAATATGCAGCATCATATAAAGGGGGTGTGGTCAACGTCAAACATGAAGTTCACCCTAAAAAGATCAGGGTTGAAAAGAAAAATCACATAAGCTTTGGCTAGTCTAGGTGTATCAAATTTTCATCACTAATATATTTCATGTATGTGTGATGCATATAGACATAAGATGGAATACTCTTACAAAATATTCAGAAAGATTGTTCAGATCATGACCATGTACACTACTTTCCCAAATGTGGGTCTTCCCCAAACTGTCTTTCCACTAGAGTTTTGAGCGTGGCTGTGGGGATTTGTGCTCATTCAGCCACAAGGAGCATTAATGAGGTCAGGTATCGATGTCCTGGAGTGTAGTCAGTGTTCTAGTTCATTAAAGGTGTTCAGTAGGGTTGAGGTCAGGGCTCAGTGCAGGATCCTCAAGTTTTTCTACTCCAATGTCTTCATGGACCTCACTTTGTGCACGGAGGTATTGTCATGCTGGAACAGGTTTGGGTCTTTTAGTTCCAGTGAAAGGAAACTGCAATGCTACAGCATTCAAAGACATCCTATACGATTCCATGCTTCCAACTGTTTCTGTTAACAGTTTGAGGAAAAAACACATATGGGTGTGAAGGTCAAGTGTCCACAAACTTTTGGTTATATAGTGTAGATCATTACTTAGCTCTGAGCATGCAGAGATTTTTATTTTGTGTACTGTCTTCTTATAATTTTGGCGATTAATGCCACTATTTATTTATTTCTAATCCTGTTATGCAGCTTGTACAAAATTTAAAAATGTTATCTTTTAATTGTGGTTCTCTACCATGATTTTTACCTAATCTGTTCGACAAGGTAATTCTCCGAGGCTGCATGGCTCCCTCTTTGGATGTATAGCTCTCTGATTGGGGATACATGACTTTTTCCGCTAGTGTCCTATAATTGGGATATGTACAATAGGTGGTAAATATACAGTAAGTATTTATAATACTACAAGTATTTAAAGTAAGAGTCTGTTTATACAAAGACATATCATTTATACAGCAAATGGATAGATTTATACACAGAAGGGTATAGTAGAGTTACAGTAGAAGATTTAGATCCTTCTGTGAATTCTCTGTTGGGCAGAGAATGTTGGATGTAGACATGTCTTTATTTAAGCTTATCCTGAGATTCATGGATCCCGAACATGAATCTTCAAAGGCAAATCTATTGAACTTAAAAAAAAAAAGTTTTATGAGGCAGAAATGAACAGAAATACTATATCCTATGTAGTACAAACTCATACAAATCATAATACACACAGTGTGACTAAATAGAAGCAGGATGTAAGCAATGTTAAACCATGAAGTAAATAAATACAGTTGTACTGTTGCACACAGTAATTGCTGCATGCTGACAAGCAATCACCCAAGCTTCTAGACTCATTTACGTTTTCCCAAAAACCTCACAATAAGTGATGGCATGAATGAATTTGTCTCGCAGTACATTGATGGTGCTGTAGTTTGGAAGATGTAAAATGCCGAAGCAGGTCTGGGCCGAGGGGAAACGGTCGTCTGCATCCTCATAGTTGCCTCTCACTATTTTCAGGCACAGTTTAGAGAGTCCTCCTACAGGTAAGCGATCTGTCCCATAGACGAAAGCTGGAAAAAAGTTTAAATGGCTATTTATTTTGCTGTAAAAATTTACACTGTGATTCTTCAATTTACTTTCTTTAAAAATGTCTGCACTCTCTCTGTGTGTACTATGAGCAAGCTAATGAAGGTAAGTGTTATTGTGTGGTAAAAATACACTACCGGTCAAAAGTTTGGGGTCACCTTCTAATTCAATGTTTTTCTTTATTTTTATGACTTTAAAAGAGACTGGATAATGATGGACTGTTGTTTCTCTTTACTTAGTATACTAAGTATACTTACTTTCTATCCATCCATCCTTCCTTTCATCAAATCCTCTATCCATCCATCCTTCCATCTATCCATCCATCCATCAGTAAACTGTGTGCTGTAAATTATAAAAGTGACTACTTTCAGGTAAAAAGTTAAAAGTTATGTATGCATCAAATAAAAGTTATTTCTGGTTGTTTTGTCTTTGGAGGTTATGCAGTTGTGGACAAATCAGTAGCTTGGGCATCCAGGGCAAGCAGGTTATTAGTGTCTGGATTATCCTTTTTTTATTCATGCTAGTGGGCAAGCAGGTTCAACAACAAGAAAATGAAAATAAATCTACTTCTAATTGACTTTTGCAAAGCCAAGCTGATCATTTTCTATGTGCATTTAAACATAATGCACTTCAATGCTGTAAATCCACAGTGCTCATTCTCAATCCCCCCACCTGCTGAAGTACACACATGAGCCAAGGTGATCTGGTGGATGGTAGAGTGATTTAACTAATGGTGTAAATTAGAGAGAGACAAGGGACTGACTAGTGCACTGGATCTTTTACTTGCTAAGTTGGCTAGCTAATAGATTTATGATTTGTAAAAAGCATAAAGTTTTAGTATAGTGGATAGTGAATCACAGAATCACACAATTATGTGACTATGTATGCAAGTACTGAACTTACTCAGAAACTTCTTCTGGTGTTCTTCATTCAGCTCAAAGAAAACAGACCAGAAGTTTTGGATGAGTTCATCTGAAGGTCCACAGTGTTCATATGTGACACCCTGATGAAAATAAAATTTAAAAATGTATTTACAAATCATTTCCGTAGCGCAATAATAAAAGCTATGAGAAAAAAACAATCTAAAAGGTTTGTACCTTTTGGAGCTCCTCCCACTCATATTTAGACGTGCCGTAGAGTAAGTCTCTGAGCTCTTCAGGCTTGAACAACCTCCAAAAATAAAAGAGGTTTCCACGAGAAAAACCCTTCTCAAACTTCCTGAACTGATTCTCCACAGACTTGTTAAAAACAAAGTCAACGTACAAGTCCACGTATTTCTGCCTGTATAAGAAGGAAATGCATTAAGCTGTGTTTTATAGGTGTTTTATTATGTATTATTTTTTACATAAATGTATATAAATGAGCACGCAAACACACAAACAAACTAGTAATGCACCTGTAACACAGGTTAAGTTATATCTATGGGTTGTAGGAGTCAGTTGGGTTAAAAAAATTATTGATTAATAAAATAATCATTATTTTGAAGGTTACATTTATAGTATTATCAGGGGTGGACAAAGTACTGAGAAATTTTATACAAGTTAAACTATATACTGATAATGTACTGAAATCTTACTCAATTAAAAGTGGACATATGCAGCCAAAAAAAGTTACTCAAGTGACTTTTAAATATACTCAAGTATAAGAAAGTATAGTTTGACATGTTGATCAGGTAGAAAAGAAGATTTAATAACCTTGGAAGATCTGCTCTAATAACATGAATGGATGTGATAGTGGTTAAAAAAAGAAGCACTTTATACCTGTTAGCTTTTGTGACTGGGATTTCCGCTCCATTCGGAATGAGCTCTTTTCCTTTCACCTGAGAGAAAACAAAACTTATAAGGGAACCATTTACCTTTAAAGTGTCCAGTAAAACATTTAATCTTACTGTGAAATCCAGATAGAGCTCCTCCACAACGTCCTCGTCTTCCATCAGTAAGTCTTTTAGACTTCTACGTTGGGAGAAAACAAGAAACCTGGTTTTGCAAGTCTTTTTTGAATTTACAGGGTGTATGTTATTTGTTAAAAGAAATGATTCTCAACCTGGCCTCCACTGGTGAAAGCTCCTCCAGGTCACTGAAAGTTGGACTGAGGTTCTGCAGCTTCTTGAACAGGGCCACTGGGAAGCCAATTTTCATAAAACAGCCATTATAAAAGGCCAGTCCACAGATGATGCCAATGTAGTACAATTCCTCATGACTGGAACCAGAATCCTACAATTATTTAAAAATCAGATAATGTTAACAGTCATATATTGATTTTTATTGATATATTGAGTGAAAATCCACTTCCACTTACATCAGCAGAGAACCAGGAGAGTCCCGAGTCCTCGTATACCTGGATTACACTGGAGTCTTTCGTTATTTCCTGTCCAAGCAGGGTGAAGTATTCTGCACGCAGACCTCCATAATCGAGCCCATTCTCTAGAGCAAATTTCACCTGTCAACAAGTAAAGTAATTAAACATTTTTCAGTGCCATACCATACCATTAATAAAATAATCACATCATCTTGAACAAACCTTTAAAGGGAAACAAAAATCACATTTGTTTGTTTTCAGGTACTCCAGTGTGTCAGTCAATACTGTTTCTCTGTTCACACACAATGCGTTTTGAATACCGACTGGAAAGTATGGTCTATATTCCATCTGTAAAAACTTCATACAGAAAATCACACAATGTAGTGACACCGAGGACAGAATGAGAAGATTTTAATATAGCTTTTATGATTGAATACACTCACAAGGAATACTGTGCATTTACTCTGTATGTCAAGGATGAAGGGATACATCGTAAGGAGTTCTATACTTCCCTTAAAAAATGACAGATTCAAGAAAACCATAAACATCATAACATCATAAACATTGAAATTTAATGTTAATTTAAAATGCCATACAAGTGATGACTACACACCAAAAAGTTGATTAAAATTTCTAGATGTTCACTTTCGGCGCAATGAATCTGTAACAATGGAGAGAATATCAGTTCATTGGTTCGTAGCAATAGTAGTGTTTTCGTTCAGTAGTTGAACAGAAGTTCACAATAGTTCTGTACTTGTAACTACATGGTTGTGAGTTTAAATCTCAGGATTGCTTGACAGGCACAGTTGCTGACTTACATTTAACTCCTAAACTGATTGGTACATTGAGCAAAATTCTTAGAGCAGATTAACCAAAAGCGTTAAATATAGAGTTGAATTGACACTGTAAAAATACGGTTTAACACTTAAGGAATCAATTGCATAAGAAAGCTGGTGTCACTTAAGTGTTGGCGATTCAACTCCTAAATAGTTAGGAAACTACGCTCTGATGTTAAGTAGAGTTCATTTTTAACTATGCATATCACTTTATTTTGAACTCTGCATCTGAGATGTATTCCATTATAAAATGTTCAAGAGTGTTAAATAAACACAATAAAATTAAAGGTCCACTATGTAGGATAGTATGTAAGAGTCAACAGATCGCAACCACCTGAATGCCCCTCCATTACCCCTCCCTTACCAAGCACGTGTTAGAACATATGTTGACCATCACGTGTCAGTAGCGTACTTCCAAGTACTTACATTCATACTCTCTTGATTTTTCTGTGGTTGGGTTGTATTCTGCCTCAGCTGTAAGTTGCTTTGTATAATCTCTTTAATGTATAAGTTTGGAATCTTTGGAAGTTACTCTTAAATTCTGCACTTGCCTATAATTCTAAAACTTTTTCTTCTGGTTACATATTTTCATAGTCCCATGTTTCCTGATTTAGATTCAGGAAGACAGAAATATTGATTAAAAAATAAATAAATAAAAATTCATTTTCATGATTATCTTACCCCAAGCTCTTCAGTCAGTCTCATCATTAAGATCAGATACCTACAAGAATGTTGTTTCACCTAACAGACAAAACAAGAATTAGAACTTTGAGCAAAAATAATATTTTATTCAAATTGTTAGGGTTTTTTCCACATATATTTGGTTCCTGTTAAATATGTCCAACATGTCCATTTATTGTCCGTTTACCAATAGGAGGTGTGCAATTTTTTGGTCAGTGGTTTGCTCAAGTATTCTGTCATTAATACGGATTTATCTCCAGAATAAATCCACATGTCTACCATCTAATCTGGTTACTGATCAGAAGGTTGGGGGCTTCATTCCCCAGCAGTGCCAAGCTACCACTGTCGGGTCCTTGAGCAACCCTCTCTGCTCCAGGGTCACCGTATCATGGCTGGCCCTACACTCTGACCCCAGCTTCCAAACAAGCTGGGAAATGCAAAAATAGAAGTTCACTGTTCTGTAATGTATGATATATGATAAATAAAAGCTTCTTCTTCTTCATATAGTCCATGTACAGGGCAGAATATCTATGCTAGGGTTTCCAGAAATAGTCATTTCATTAATTTAAGCAATATTAAATGTATTGATGTTCATTGCACATGTTTTTGGTTAATTTGTTTCGGGGTTTTCTTGTTTGTTTGTCCATCCATCCATTATCTATACCGCTTTATCCATCTGGGTCGCGGGGAAGCTGGAGCCAATCCCAGCATCTTGGGG
>JAQQZR010000038.1:430567-443408 GCA_030068235.1 Notoglanidium macrostoma | reverse complement strand
AGAAAGGCACCCTGGGTGACCCGGGGATCGAACCCAGGACCTTCTTGCTGTGAGGCGACTGTGCTAACCACTGCACCAATGAATATTAGCAATTAATATTCTTTTATATAAATATTAATATTAATTAATAATTAATATTAAAAGTCTTAGACACATTAACTTTAATTTCTTTTTAAATTCCATACTAAATGTTTGTGAATATGTGACTAACTTGTTCGAGCTTGTCACGGCTTTGCCAGGCTCATCTGGATCCAGTTCAACCTCCTTGTTGTTCCATGAAATCTATGCATGATATAAAGAAAATATTAGTATAAAACAAAATAATAACCACATGAGAATTTTCACTCCAGTATGCTGACCATTCGTAATAATGTATTAGACTTACAGTGTAAGTCATGTACATGTTATCAGCATCATCATCACTGTAGTTCAGTAAGTACTTCATACTCCTGATTAGACAAACATAGACAGTAATGTTTTAGCTGTTAATATAAAAGTAAAGAATTACACATGATTTTATAGGAAAATAGTCAATGAGTTACTGTTAGCACACCAAAATTGATTTTTCTATAACAGCACATCCCAAATAGTTTTAATCCTCTCATACTACAGCAATTCACTTTCAACTAATTCTTTATTAGTGAATGATGATTTTTTTATCTGTTATGTTACAGACAAACTGCAAAACACAATGTTCTCTGACTTCAAAACTCTTATTATGGCAGAAACCTAAACGGTACAGCTTTAATATCATATCAGCAATAATGTTTTTCTTCGTTAAATATCAACAAATGTTATTAAACTTAACATGGAGCGTCCACTGTAAAAGTCACTGTGTATGCAGTTACTATAGTACATTATTAAATCAACTGAATTAATATAATCCTGTGATCTGCCTTGCAGCCGGCACCACTGTCTAAACTACTGTTATAGAAAATTAATCAACACCTCCAGACCAATCAGAATCAATATTCAATAGTGCTGTGATATAACAGAGAATAATATAAAAAGGTTGAGAGAATGATGATGATTGTCTAAAACACTTACTGTCCTATGACAGGACTCAGCTCTGCAAAATCTTCCAGTGAGGGTTTGATGTCGAGAAGTTTTTTAAACAGGGCTAAAGGAAAGGGCATGTGCACGATGCCGTGGTTGTAAAACGCCAGACCACACAGAACTCCAAGAAAAAAGTATCTCTCCTTTGGTACATTGAGCTGAAGGAAAGAGAGGTCAAAGGACAAGGTCAGGGAAAACTTTGCACAGACTAATAAATGAAAACTTTGTTCCATGTAAATAACTGCATAATTACAGCATGATATCTTTATACACTAAGAGCAAAAATACTTTCAGACCCGTTTTTTTTTTTTTCTTTTTGCCTTACCTCAACAGGAAACCAGATCAGTGTTTTTGTGTCATTGTACATGAACATTTCCGATTCTGGGTCCAGCAGCGTCTTAAATGCATTGTGAAAGAAGTCCCTCTTATTGACATCACTCTTTTCAAGGTTCTCACAGTACACCACCTGCATGTTAAATATACACAACACTATTACAACTATTACTGTAAATGCTGAATGTCCCTCAAAGGTACTTTCAGTTCATGATTACTGATTAATTTGGGCCAACAATAATGTATATATTATGCATTTTGGGCTTATAGGACCAGCTAAATATGAATAAAAATAGGGTTGTGGTCCATTCTGAAGCGGCTGTGTAAATTGTAGAGATTTATATTTATATTATTAGATTTAGATTTAGATCCCTTAGGAACAAGGAAACAAAGAAAATTCTCTGACTAGGCCCTATTCCCTTCAAAGGTGCCACACCGGGGTCATTAAGAGCTGCTGTATATTTAGTCTGATTTTGTAAACTTGCAGAAGCAAACAGATCCATGAGCTATAGGCTTTTACCTGATGCATCCTACAGTTTCTATATCAAGACTACTGTCAGTCATTTTATTCTGTTTATTTACATTTATTTACATTGGACTTGACCCATATTTAAGCCCAGCTGCTGCCACAGGCATTTTTATTCTGTTCAGCATTAAAACAGCACAGAATCTCAAGAGCAAAGTGTGCATCTGTTTTAAAGGAGCTTAAAGTAAATGCTTTTCATTACTTCAGTCATGTTTGAAACCCTTAGTTTCCTTCTTGAGTGTGTCTGGCTTAGGGTTCATCATTTCAGAACAGATTGCAGCATAAATGATCACTGGTCATCTAATCTTGCCAAATTGTGAAGATGTCACTTCTGTGCCTTTGTTGCTTTATTTTAAGAAACAGAAAAAACTGAATATTGTTTTGGAAAGTTTGAGTTAATAACAGGTTATTAACTGCTATCATAGTGGTATTGCATCATGACATATAAAAGCCAGTCATGGTCCACTATGTACATGCAGGCCATGCAACACTGGTTTACAAAGAGCAGGGGCTATATGTGTGTATAATTTATAGTCTTGTCATAGTAAATATTTAATTAAATTTACTAAGTTAAAGAGAAACAAGGGTCCATGATTACTTTAAGACATGAAGTGTTTTACTTTTGAGTAAAAAAGATAAAGAAAAACTATTGAATTAGAAGGTGTCCCCAATGCTACTGTAGGTGTTTCTGTGCCTTTTTTTTTTCGTATCCTATTTTCCTATTTTATCTCCTATCATCCTATTTACTTTTCAATTTACAATTATTACAATCTTCAACATGACTTGTAGAAAAACTTTTTTAAACCAACATGCACAACATCAAGCTTGCATGTGTCCGTACCTGCAGCCAGCCCTTCAGCGCTTGCTCACTCGCGGCCCCCAGCTGTTGGAAACAGTCCTCCAGAAGTGCGGTGCGTCTTAACTCCATCCTAAATGGTACCTACAGTTACAGAGTTCCAAAAGGGCAGATCAATAAAAAATACTTAGGCTAGATCAAGTGAAGCTTCATAAAAAAATTATCAATACACCTAAGTACACACCCTTGGTTTTCTGAACTTTAGAAGGCTGCATTTAGCCTCCAGAGTAAAGATGGAAGGACTTAAGATTAGAATTTCAAAGGTGTGCTGCAACAAGAGAAACGTAATATCGTGGTTAATATGTAAGGAAAACAACTTTGCTATTATAGGAAAATGAACAATATTTGGTTTGTCCAATGTGACCTGAAGCATAGTGAAGTTACACTACCAACATCTTCATAAGTGTTTTATTCATCTTATACCACAGCAATTTATTACAGATTGTAAAACATGTACCCTGTCATGTAACTGAGGAACCGCAAAGCGCAAACTCCTCCATATTGAAGACTTTCCCGTGTCAGGAAACTCACTGATCATTAAAAAATGCTAACGGAGGAGGAGACTCCTTCCATAAAATCATCTTACAGACATCATCAAATCAAATTATTTTAGGTTGTAGTTAAAAAGCAACAGATTCTTTTTAAAGAATTGAGAATTCCTTAGTGCTGTGGTATTAAACATGATAAAATGTTATATTCCATAATTTAGAGTGGCTCTGAATGCATAGATTACCCACCATATGCTGATGTATTTCTGCCACCACATTAGCGTTTCCATTCCAAAAGAAAAACCCATACAAATCATCGACGCTCTTCTGAAGCGCATGCAACTAGGGTTAAAAGAAAAAAAGATTTTGAATAACTTCAAACTTCTAGTTATTTGCAGAATGCCAGCCCTTAAAAAACAGCAAGTAAATGACTGAATGCACTACATCTGAGATTGAAACTTTCAGAAGATTTGAATGCCTTTTTTATTTTTGACGAACTTTACGATTTATACAGTACCATGTCAACCAGATCATTGATCTCATAGATGATGAAATCTCCAGTTGTGAGTTCTCTTTGGTTTCTGCAGGAAGCCTACAGAATGCAAAGTAAAAGTAAATGCAAAATATTTAACAATACAGTAAAAAGCATTCACTCCATATTTTAAGTACAGTAGATTCACCTTGTAGAGCATATGGAGGACTTGCACTGAATTACGTAAAGGTGCGTCCATGACATCTTTTTGTCTATAGTCAAATGTCACTGCAGATATCATTTTTGCAGCTGAAGTGTGAAAAATTTCCAGTAATCTTTTAAGGAAGGTGTCAGGAAGTTCAGACCAGAAGTTCTCTGGAAAACACGCACACACACACACACATACACACACACACACAAATGTGAACACATGAAGTGTATCCCTGTTTCTCTCTCACCATGGAATGCAATAGGACCTGTGATCTGATCACGAGTGGAAAGCTGAATTTGGACAACCAATCATTTATTTCTATTTTTCTTCATTTATTTATTTAATTAACCAGAACAATACACTTTAATCAATATCAGTTTTTATGTCACAGTTTTTATGTCGCAGTTTCCACACCCATAAGTAAGTTGCAGTATCCATGGCAATAAGTGTCATGTGCTTGTCCTTGGGCTATGCAGTGGTTAACACTGTCAAATAACAGCAAGAAAGTTCTGGGTTTGAACCTGCCGGCCAATTGGGGCCTTTTTGTGTGGAGTTTGTTCTCCCTGTGCCTGTGTGGGTTTCCTCCAGGTGCTCTGGTTTTCTCACGCAGCCCAAAGACATGCAGATTAGATCAACTGACTACTCTGAATTACCCATAGGTGTGAATGAAAGGGCTGTTCGTCTCTGTGTTAGCCCTGCGATAGATTGGCGACCTGCTCAGGGTGTACCCACTGAATTGACTCCAGCATCAACCCCGACCCTGACGGATAAGTGGTATAGATTGATTGACCTGAACCTGTTTTCCATTCATAATCAGGGATTACCTGACTTCTCACTTTTCACTTCTCACAATTCAGAGAACGATTACTGTATTTGCCCTACTAAACAACATGCAGAGTTTACTCGCATAAATGGATCAGTTTGATCTGCAGGTCCGAGTCAAATGGGACAAAAAAAATCTAACTTCATTAGTTACCCATTACATAATTAAATATCATGTTGGCACACCTGATTTTCCAAAAAACAAATTTTCTCTTAAACCAACAGGAAGTTCATTATATCATGTGAATCGGTACAACTGTGACAACAAACAAAAGAATGAATAAGAAACTAAAATGTAAAGAAAAAAATACACCTTCTGTAACACAGTACTTTGTGACAACTGTCACTGACTTCTACTGAGAACAAAATAAACTGCACTTATTTCACTAGCCTTTAATGTCTAAACGCTAAATTATTTTATTATCTGTATAAATAATTTGTGTGTGGGTAAATTACATTAGTGCAGAATTGATCTTCACTGTATAGAAAGTGCTGCGAAATGTTTGAATAGTAACGTTTTCATTTTTGAGGATTTTATTTCTTCTTTAAACTTACTTAAGAACTTTTTATTTTAATGTAAAATGGAGTAATAAATGGCTCAGTACTTCATTTCATCACACTGTATGACACACTTGAGCTGCACTTATCACTCTCCACTTGTGATCAGACATTAATATCAGGTACGAACTGAACCAAAATCATCCTAGAGCTTACCTAACACTGAACGCATGTGGGGATCCAGGTTTAAAATGGCGGAACATAACTTTCTGAGACTTGTCTCTTGTCCTTGTTTGTTCAGCACTCGGAGGAGTTCAGGCAGGATGAGGAAAATCCTCAGAGCCTCCTCACCAGCAGGAGGGACGCTCAGAGACGGCAGAAGAGCTTTCTCTATGACTTTCTCTACCTGAAACAGATACACCAGGTTACACTGAAGCCCCAGGCATTGCATCACCCTTTCATGTTTAAGCTTTCAAATAAAAAAAAAACAAAGCAAAAACAGCAACCCACATTTTCACAATAAATGAAGCATTGACAAGCTGTAAATAGCGCTGTATGGATCTGTTTTTATATTGTAACCTTTTGTTGAATTACCTCCAACAAGAGCTTCTCCTTCTCAGCCAATCGCTCAAAAACAGCTCTCGCTGCTTCCAAATCCAAACCAGAAACGTGTGTGGACGTTCGGTAATGTCCATCACAACTACACATCACAAACATAACATGTAATAAAAAAAATCAATTATGTTGTATAGTATGGTTTTTTCATTTAAAATATAAGTACCTTTTGTAATAAATGCATACAAATTACCTTTTGACAATGAAGCTCCCATTTATACAAGCCAGAGATGAGAACATTTGTTCTATTTCCCTATTTTAGTAAAAAAAAAAGAAAAAAAAAGGAGGAAATCAGTATGTAAATCATAAGAAAATATGCAGTGTCACAGCACATTTTGTATACATTTTATACCTATATAAGTCAAAATTCATTTGCTCCTGCTTTATTTGCTTATTTCATATTTGTCCAGCAGTCTGGGAAAATCCTTTGGATAGTGCAACTAAATTGTGGAAAATGACAAAAATGATTTTGTCCAAAAAAAATCAGGCTTTTCTCCCAGTAATATACTGTAGATTCACACTTCTTTAGTTATTATTACCTAATAATTTAGGCTTTGTGATGACTTTGTGATTCATTACAACCAGGTTAACATACTGGTTTTAAAATGTTAAATAAAAACATAAGAAATGTGACCTGCAGAACAGAACTAAGTTATTAAATTAATCAGTCAACAGAGATCAGCCGAGTGAAGAGATGATGATGATGAGGCTCATTTTGAGACGCCACCAGTGACTTTTACCTCTGGTGATGTGACAGAGACTGATGTGGATGATGCTGATAATCAAAGTGAGAACTCATTAACCAGTTTACAAGTGTAATTCTTCAAAATATGTCAGTTATAGTTTTTCCTAAGTAGATTAGGTTATATTTGTAGATGTAGGCAGGATTTACATTTACATTTAAGTCATTTGGCAGACACCCTTATCCAGAGCGACTTACATATGTCACATTACGACTTACATATGGCTCAGGATAATGTATTTTAGTTCAGGAAAGTATTTCGTTTTTAGAACCATAGTAGAAAATTTTTTAAAATGTGAACTATGGTTGAAACAAATAAAAAAAATGGAAAAAAAAACCTAAACATTTCAGCGGTTTCCCGGCATTTTTTATATAGTGCTTTTAGTATCATCACATATCAGTACTATGGACGTACAGGGAAATACATGTGACCTGATCACCCAAATGCATGGGAAAAGTGTAAGCTGATGCATACGCAAATAACATATTTAAGTATTTCAGAGTGATGCAATTTAACAAAAACACTCACTTTTTGACGCACTGTGATTCACAATCGGACACCCATCTGTCAATCATTTTCACCGCTAGTGTCACAATCCCTCTCCTTCGGTTAGGCTCAGAATTACTATCAGATTTCTACAACCCAAAGCAAAATCAACACTTTAGACAATTTAAGCATTTATTAATTAATAACAGGATTAATCATGTCATATCTTACCTGAGGAGAGCACAAGACAAAGGATTGATTCCCGCCAGCAATGATGCGCTCAACTGAACGGGTGTCATTTGCCTCTGTGTATTAATAATTATAATATTTGTTAATTAAATGCTTGTATTCAATTTAAAATTCACGCAGCGGGTTGGTGATTACCTGGTGGCAGCTGGACAGGAAGTGGTACACACTGATTGGTCCTCAGCCCATTTCCCAGTTGTCCTTGTTCTCCACATCCAAATGAGTAGATTGTGTTTGACGATTCAACCAGTGCAAGAGTGTGATTTCTTACGTGCAGGACCGGAAAATAACAATATAAGAAATTGTAATAGTCATACAGTACAGAAGATAAAGAACCTCAGAGACAGAGTTATATTTGATCTCCTAAAATTAAGGCACTGTTTTAAATTAAAAGTAAATTTCTGTCTTCATTTCACATTTAGAGTGCTGGAGTACAATGCAACATAGATTGTGTCACTTATGAACTACACTGTATAATAGTGTGTTTGATATGGCAAAATCATTTTCATCATGTGTCATGTAGAAACTGCATTTACACAACAATTAGTTCTGGTCCACTAATCTGATGGTCATGCAGAGTTCCAAGAGTGCTGCCATTTCACAATAACAGCACTGGGACGTTTCACTGTCTGTACCACTCTACTCAGACCTGTGGCCTCGTGCCTGGGACCAAATCGCATCTGTGCTGATATTCATATGCAACAGCATATTCTCTTCTGTGATATTGCTTATGTACGCATATATACACATCATTTCAGATTCGAAATTGCTGATTGTCAACTCAAATTCAGTAATGACATGTTAATAGATACAATACACACCTCCCACATGTGATCTGGGACACGTTTATACCCCAGAGCCCAGAAACCACACGAGGCTGAAGTTCATCGTTAAATGAGTTATGACCAAGCTGCCCGTAACGACCTGATCCGAATGTGAAAACTGTTCCTCCCTGGAATGGAAAGAAAAACTTAACTGCACTTGTCATGTACATCAAATACAGAATATCAACTAAAAGTAATGTTGATTAACTCCTTAAAGAAACATGCTACTATTATTCATTCAGGAATTTAGTTTCTGCACTAATGTTACAGAAAACTAATCGACAGTTTCTGACCAATCAAAATTGAGAATTCAACAGCGCTGTGATGTAAATTGAAGAAAGTTGGACCCTTGTTGGACCTTAGGGGGTTAAAAGAGCAATATTTCTATGTATTGAAGAGTGTAAAGTACACCATTAATTCTGTAATGATACCTTTGAAAGAGTAGCAGTGTGTTCCTCTCCACATGAGATAGAAATTGTTTGCTTTTGGTTCAGCGTATTCACACAGGTTGGAATGTACATGTCTGTGACAAGAAGTCAAACAGTCATTATCATTATCAGATTGTTTTAAATACCCTTTTGGGTGTAGCATCTACTCTATTTGTTATATGTCATCTAAGAGTAAGGAGTTTAACCTGGAATTAGTTTAGTATTTTTCTGTAACTCTGTTAACATAAATAATAAAATGGGATTTTAATCAAATATACACACCCTCTTTATGTCCTAGGCCCAGCTGCCCGGCGTTGTTCCTGCCCCAGCCAAACACGGCTCCGGAGAGAGACAGGGCGAAGCTCTGGTCTCCTCCAGCGCTGATCTGAGCCAGTGGGATCCCACACAGAGACTTAAGGCGTTGAGGAGACGCAGATCTCGGCTCATCCTTCCCCAAACCCAGCTGACCCTTTGAGTTCTGACCCCATGTGAACAACTGACCATCTGAGAGGATGAAAAGAAGCAACATCCAGTTCAGCACATCCCATAATACCACACTAGCTGGCCTTTAGAGCAAGTTTAAGATTTCATACTTTAGGATCCTAATATATAATAATTTATATATAAAAATTTCACACTTTTAAGTATTCTAATTCTCTGGTCAAAATAACCCACACATTAACTAAGGAATTTTATACTTTTTTTAGGTTCATTGAGAGAGAGAATTTCTGGAGTGCTTTCAGACTGGCAAGCACTTAGTTATAGGGTTCTGCAATGTACCATTAAGGGCATAAGCTGATTTAAAAAACATCAGTGCCATCAGTTTTGCATAAGGAGATGTTTATTTAACATTTTGTAAGGTTCCTGCACAAAAATTTACCCTTTTTGGCAGATACCCCACCATTCCTGTCTTCATCTATTGCGAACTAATATTACAACAAAGACTTCAGATAAGCTCTGCCTATGTAAAATCTTTGACTTCTTTTCCCCACTAGATGTAATGTTCTTCATACTGCCACCTGTCTTACTGGTGGGGGAGTGCAGCAAAAACACATCACTACAGAGACTGATCGGTCTGGTTACTGTATGTAGGCTTATGTCGTTATGTCTACAAAATAATGCTACAAAAGTTTAAAAATACAGGAGCTTCACTGGAAAATATTAAAATTGCAGGACAGCGTGAAAGAAGGCTAAAATACAGGATAAATACATAAAATTGGAGGGGATGACAGGTTCGATTAAATATTACACATATTTAATTTTAACACTGCACAGGAGTGTTGTTTAGCTACACCCTAAATGTACAATTAAAACACAACTATGTCATCTACAAGAAAGTAAAGGTTATTTTGCACACTATAATTAACTGAGCTTTGGCTAGTAGAGGGTGGCTCTTAGTACGAGTCAGTGGATGTGACAAGCATCTGGACATTCACAAATATATATGTTAGATTCATGTTGAAGCTAAATAATACATTTCTACTGCACAAATACGCAATTAACATTTAATCTGAATAGTGATGAAAACATCCAGTAAATACCGTTTGTCAGTGCCATGAAGTGCTTGTTTCCACATGCAACCTGAATTACAGTTTTTTTGCTGATGTCTTTGATGGGCCTGTGACCAAAAATTACATAAAAATAAAAATAAACATTACTATAAACATTACATCATAACAATAATCATAGCATTTTACTACTACTATTACTACTACTAATACTACTACTACTAATAATAACAATAATAATAATAATAATAATAATAATAATAGAAACATGCCTGCACACATTCGATTTCGCCAAAGAAAGTATTGTGCCTCCAGACAGAAGGACAGCATCAGCTTCACCACAACATATCAGTCTGATTTTGCCTTTCTTATGTTCTACTGGTTCTACAAATAATAATAATAATAATAATAACAATAATAATAATAATAATAATAATAATAATAATAGGGAGAATGGAGGTAAATTGGGACAGTAAAACAAGCAGCATTTGTCTTTATGATGCACAAAGTGCATAAGATGTACTACTGTAATAAAATTTGCATATTCAAAAAATATTTAAAGGTCCACTATGCAGGATTTGAGGGTATCTATTAGCAGAAACAGAGTATATATTCCATAATATTCTTATGGAATGTATAAGTATGTTTTCGATAACTACCTGTAACTACAAATCATTGTGTTTTGTAAGCTTAGACTGAGCCCTTTATATCTACATAGGCCATGGGTCCATCTCACCATGTTGCACCACTAAAGTAGCCCAGCATGAACAAACCCCTAGAGAGTTCCACGTTCCATATTTTTACATGTTGCAGCGTAAATCTAGAAGAAATCACCGAAAGCACAACAAAGAACTAGAAAAGAAGACAAGGTAGAAGAAATAAGAGGTATCAGTGTTTGCTGGTGCTGGATAACAAGGTTGAGAACCCAGATTTAGAAAAATGGAGGATCATACTAATTATTATAGAACATAAAAAGGGAAGGGAATGTGTATGTGAGTACTTGGTCCCGTGCATTATAATACATGCTTGGAAAGAGAAATTTATCTTCAGAATATGATATAAACATTTTTCCTTTATATGTGGATAGTTTGACTTTATTTACATTGATGATTATGTTATATTGATGGCAAGAAAAAATAAACAATCCCAATTTACCTGTATTCTCCTTAAAAACAAAGAAAAATCATAGAACTAAAACAATATGTAACAAGTTCATATGCATGTCATACAATGCCGAAATACAATTGAGAGACAGGTACATACTCAGTTTTCCAACCCTTTCATGATCTCTGGTGTTCAGTCGCATGACAGACGCGTTTCCATCCCCGCAGATAAATCCCAGCAGACTCTTCCCAGGAGACACATCCCTGATCCTGGATTTGGGAAAAATGTATCCAATGCCAGTGTCCGTGAATTTCACGCTGCCAGCCTTCACTAAATCAAATCCGGCTGGTTTTACAGCTTCTCCCCAGTAACACAACATGATGCAGAGTCTATTCGTCTGTCTTTATTCGCGTTAAGAGACTCATTGCTTATATCCTGCCCTGCCTGTGTTTATATTTCACTGAGACGGAGAAAGGAAAGCGAAAGCGAAACTTATGAGCTGTGACGTTCACGCGCTTCAGTGGAAACAGAAAGTTATTGGATGCAAATTGCAAGCAAAAATCAATGGTTTACGTCCTTAGGTTCATGAATTTTCATTTGTATCAAATCTCAATGAAGGTTGTATGTTTTGTTTTGTTTTTGATGAGCTTATGACATTTTAAAGTAGAGCAAAAGCTTTTTTGAATTGCCAATTTGTCTATTTATAACCTTATGAAAAGCATGCCATTTCCCTTACCTCATCCTGTTTGACACGCCCCTTACACGCTGTCAGATTAATGAAATAACAATCATTCAAACATCAGAACATTTCTACACCTTTCCCTAATTAAGAATTCAAACAGCTTTAAATATGCATAAACATGCCTGGATATCATTTGTTCATTCATTCTCCTTGAATAACTGCTTTACCTTGTCAGGGTCCTGGTGGATCCATGCATCACTAATTTACATGCTCATTCACACCTGAATTGTAAACAAATATTTCTTCTGGCTGTAAATATAATTAAGAACAAGTTGTATAAACTTTTTATAACGTGAACAAGTCGGCACGGGTTAAAATTTTTCCTGATTTTTGGCAGATGATTCTATCCATAGGAAATTACAGAACTGCTTATCCAGTATTATATATATATATATATATATATACGTAAAAGAATAAGGCCCCGATTCACTTATTGTTTCCCTTTAATAACCTAAGTTAAAACCTAGGTTCTGTATGTTTCTGATGCTTTCCTAAACTATATAATTGCCATCTCTTGCTAAAAATTAATGTTCACACCTACATAGTACCTGTAGCAATAATAATAATAATAATAATAATAATAATAATAATAATAATAATAAATCTTAATTTTATTAAAGAAAACAATTATGACAGGTATATTGTAATAAAATGTGTATTGTACACAGACTAGTCTTTTTACACTGTGATGAGAGAAAACTCTTTATTTATAAAGTTTGTGATGAATGACAGGTTGCTTCTTCATGCAAAATAGATTTGGGGTTTTCATCCTCAGCACAAGGGGAGTGCACAGAACCCTATACAAGGGTTAAGGTGTGTGTGTGTGTGTGTGTGTGTGTGTGTGTGTGTGTGTGTGTGTGTGTGTGTGTGTGTGTGTGTGTGT
>JAQQZR010000038.1:413734-430467 GCA_030068235.1 Notoglanidium macrostoma | reverse complement strand
GTGTGTGTGTGTGTGTGTGTGTGTGTGTGTGTGTGTGTGTGTGTGTGTGTGTGTGTGTGTGTGTGTGTGTAAAATTGTGTTGCTAGTTCACATTCATGAAAATGCAATATGGAGTATTTGTTACTTCTATATTCAAAATACAGGGCAGTATTTATATAAATAGATCAGATTTGCAGCCACAGTGTTATTTACTGCAATGCAGCCTGAAAGCCACTTTGGGGAAGTGAATTGTATGCACAAAGTAGTAACAGAAGGGCAGGTATTATATTTGTGGAAGACTGGTTCAGGTAGCTGAATGCACATGTATTCTGCTCTCTACAATTTTATAATTACTAGGGTTATCAAGATTATAACTTAGAAGCTGAAAGTGATCAGAAAGCTTCATAAAATGACATCACTGTGGTAATGACTTAATGTCTAATTAATGTTCATAATGCTCATAATTAATGAGCAATGTCTTGTTACATGTCTTATCCCACCTTTGATGCAGTTTTTGAATTAAGTGTGTGAAAAGACTTTCTTTCACATTAACATCATGAACAGAACATACTATTATTTTAAGATCATGCAATTATGCCTGTTTGGCAAATTTCAGTTCTGTACTCACTAAGAACAAATGGTGCATGCGGTGTTTTCACTGGCCACTGTTTAAACATGCAATTTATTCTAATGCACAAGAAAATGAGTACTAGTTATCTAAGAGCTTAGTTAATCTGGGCTGGTTAGCAACTTAATACAATATACTCAGCAGACTGCTAAGAAAAAAAAGTATATGTTATAACGTTACATAAGGTTTAGTACAATGCATGACTTAAATATTCAAAGATCAGTTCATCCAGTTGCTGTATCTTCTATCCAAAAGCCTCGGTTGTGGTTTATTGCTTCAATAAGCTTTGCCTCCAGACGTTGCTTGTCCTCATATGGAGGGAGCATGAAATGAGAGTGACAGGTGAGGGACTCCGGCAGGTGGTCCTGGGTGAAGTTAGGACGGTCCAACACGGTCATCCTAACCTGCTCCATCCCAAGGATGGGGACGCGATCACAGCCTGTCAGAAACACTGACACAGAGAAAGGACAGACAAAAAGGTTGTCTGCAGGTATAGTATAATGGTCCCCAGAGGTCAAGGGAATTGGTCTAGGTGTTAAAACATTAAGCATGTTTCATATACAGAATATAGACGAATATTACATCTGTAACTGTTGGATTATTGTTTCCAGCTGGTTATAACTGAGGCCTTGCACTGTCTAGTATGTTGCACTGTAATTTTCCAGGTCCAACATACTAGCTGCATTCCTGTATTAAGGCAACTTCCTCAGTAGTAGACTACTTTGTTTTATTGGGTCTCATTTTAAAGAAACCCCTACAAACATTTTTTTACAGTTTTACATTCTCACATACAAAACTGTGAGGTCATGCTAGGTTAATTAGCTCATTTTAATCACAGAATGACTTTTGGCATTCCATAAACACAAAAACGAACACTGCTGTGACTTGTAGTTGGTATTAGTTGCTGGAAGAGATTGATCTGCTATGTTTTTGGAAGCGGATTCACAGGAGTGCCAAGCATACTGGCAATACTTTCCAAGAAAGCTGTCTACATAGGTTTCTGTTTTATAATTGGAATGCAATGACTATATAGATGTACATGGATGGAATGATAATCAATGCTTAATTGCTTGCTTGACATCAGGTTTTATTACTGGAAACACACAAGAATTGTTTCAAGTTTCTAAAACATGGGAACAAATGAAAGGACTCACAGAGAAAGGCTTTCTTTTGCTCATGCGCCAGGTCCTCGAATACCTCCCAGAAAGCAACGATAGTAGGGTGTCTCTCATGGTATTGTCCAACATATGCTGTATTCTAAATTTAACAGTATAATTATAACAGGATTACATACTAAAGTTTAATAAAAAATCAATCTGCAAAAATACTCCAGAATAAATGTTTTCACAAAGTTTTATAAATTAAGAATAACAATCTGAAATATATCTACTCTTTGATTTTTATAAAGTTCACGCAGCTCAGCTGCATTTTCACAGATCATCCTTATCAGGTTATACCTTATTTATTAAAGTTCACCTTTGCAAATACATTTGATTTAGAAAGCTGGGCATGCCTCAACAAAAAAACAAGTCATAAGGTCAAAAAGGATTGTCCATGAATCTCCAGAGAAAGATTGTCATGGTACAGGTCTGTGGCTTAATAATTCAAAACCACCAAAACAGCTTAGAGTTGATGTCCAGCCAAATAAGTAAACAAGGGAAGAAGGGCTGTAGTCCTGTAATGTGGTGACTGAGAACTTGAATTTCTCTCTGAACTCCAGAGGTCTTATGAGTGGATGGAAGAACCATCTCTGCAGCGTTCCAACATTTATGGATACATGACTGATTCTCAGAAAAATAAGGATCCTTTTCAGGGCTTCATGAAGGATTCATTGGATAGTTAAAGGTTACTAGCCTCCTAAAATGTTTCCCCAGAAGAATAACCAGAGAACCTGCTTCAGGTGTTAGAACATTCCAAGAGGGTAAAGTGGCCAGATGGAGACCACTCCTCAGTAGAAAGCACATAACCTTATGTTTAATGTTGCTCAGTCCAGAAGAAACATGAATCTATGTTCTGGAAACCAAGCTCCTCGCATCACCAGGCCAGTTTCAACCATATTTTGAAGCATATCATTCTGTGGGAATGTTTTCATCAGTGCTGTGAGGCAGGATTGAGGACAAGACAAAAGACCTCCTTAAGAAAATCTGACACAAGAACACTCCTGGACTGAAATGACCCAGCTCGAGGGTGGATTTCAACCTTTTTGGTCAACTGTGTAAAAACAGGACAGTATAATAATTCTTCCCAGCCGACCTAATGGATCTTGAGAGATTAAACAGATAGCTGAAGGAATGGAACAAGATCCAGGTATTTTCTGTTTACACCCAAGCTTGAGGTATTATACTTAAGATGTACTGCATGTCTGAAATTTCTGCTAAGCATAACCTTGGCAATATTGTTATTTTATTTTATTTTTTCCAAAACAAACTGTAGTTTGTAAGTAATCTAACTATTAGTTATATCTGTATTTGCATTTGTTTAGAAGACATAATCTGTTCATTCCAAACAGTGTATTTGTATTTAGTTAGATTCCTATTACGGAGTATTTGTTGCAGCTTAATCAGGAAAAAAAATCTGTTTGAATGTAAGGCTGTAACATGACGAAATGAGGGGAAAATGGAATACTTCCAAATATATTTATCAGTGTTTCACCTGTCTGAAAGTGTCCCAGTCGTATTCCTCAGTGCCCACCATCACTCCTCTGAGCTCCTCCGGCTGGAAGAAGTTCACCACGTCTTCATCACACACTTTGAAGAATCCCCTCTTAAACTCATTAAACACCCGCTCCACTGACTTGTTCAGTGCGTAATTTACATATGCCTGCACAAACTCCTTCCTGTTGAAATAATGATATACAGTACAATAAAAAGATGGTCGTCAATATATATGTACAGTCTATTAATATTGTATGGGTCTAAGCAGAAAACAAAAATAAAACACCATATATTATAAGAGTGATATTAATAAGAGTATTAAGAATTGTTATTAATACAGCTGTCAGTTATACAAGCTTATAAACGTTTAATAATTTCATCATTGCAAAAGAAAATATAATCATTGAAATATTCAAAATGCAATTTACTTGTTATCACTTGTTACTGGTTTTCCTTTTTCATGGGACTCCAGCTCCACATCATCACCATCCCAGTGCACCTGTGGTTTATAGGAATGATACTTAAGATTTATTTGTAAATTAATAACCGTGCCTTAAAAAAATATCAACTTGCTAAACTGTCAATTTATGCAACTTGACAGAAATGTCTCATACACAGAAAGGGATGTTCAAGTCATCAACAACATCATCAGGGTATTCGTGAAGAATGCAATGCAAACCCCTGAGGGAAAAAAATAGAGATTTAAGGAAAATCAGTAATTTGCTCAGTGACAGGAAAAGTAAGTGTATTTAAAAATTTTAAACTGGCGGACTTCACCCAAGCCTTTCAGCTAAAAAAAAGGAATAATATTTAACATATATGATAATCCACAGATACATTACCTTACACAATCCTGTGTCTTATCTTTCTCATATTACTCATTTTCTATAGATATTTTAATGTTAAGTATTAACCCAATCAACATATGAGCTGTATGTGTAATCTCTTGTTTAAGGAAGTAGGAAAGAGAGTTACTGTTACATAACACTGATGTCTTTATTGTCAGGTACCTAAACATCTGGAACGACCTCAAGGCCTGTTTAGGTGATTCGTTTAAGTAAGAACTATATTAAGAATATTGTGCCATGTACTGTATAAAAGCAACGAGGTAACTCACTATTCACAATGTAGGAACTAAGAAGTAATGAATGAGTAGCACTAAATTAACACTTAAATCTCATTTATTACCTACTAATGAATGCTAATTAATGACTTAGTTTTTAAGAATAAAGTTGTGCTTTATTAGTTCATTTCGATCTAAACAATACTTACCAAATCCTGTACAGTATCTCCAGGAGAATTACCAACTAACTATTTTTGTAATTATCATGTGTTTCACTATATGATATTGTTCCAGATCATTCTTAACTCCTTAAGACAAACAAACAGACACGTCATACATTATCTAACATATAGAATATGGCATGAAATCTTTTGTTAATATTTTAAAAAATATTTCAAAGTCTGTGAAAGTAAGGCGCATAGCTACACATTGCGATGTGTATCACACATACACAGAGCACGAGTCATCTCTTTGTGATTGGTGATTATTCGGTGAGTGAGCAGGAAGACTGACACTTTACTGTGGCAGCAGTAAAAAAAGAATAATGTGAGTTAAGCTAAGATTAAGCTTTAAGCTAGAATCTCATTTGTAGGCCAATGTGTAAATTTGATCATATGAAAACGTTAAAAGAGAGATAGGCATTCCTCCTTATGCTATAATAATAAAATAATAAAGTGTAAACAACATTATATATTGTGGTTAATAAAATGATGAAGTAGGCTAATTTATTTATTAAGTGTTGAAGTAGGCTACATGATCATTACATTCTAAAAAGTAATTACCCAGTATTCTTACGTAGTTAATCATAATGACCTAGGTGTTCCCTCTTGGTCCCTATATAGTTACCTATGAATTACTGAACAATATTTTAAAGTGTTACTCATGTTCAGTATTATGGCTTTGAACAAGCATTACTTGCTTGGACTTTATGTTCCGCCTTAACATGTGCATCTACACCTGCTGTTATAATTTGCTAAAAAGTTAAAAGAGACAAATTACATTATAATTAAGGACATGAAAAAAAGTGAGAATCTTACTTTCCAATCACAGGGCTGAACTCAGTCATATCCTCCAGAGTAGGCTTTATATCGACCAGCTTCTTAAACAAGGCCAGAGGAAAGGGCATATGCACTATGTTGTTGTTGTAGAGGGCCAGGCCGCAGAGGATCCCAAACAGGAAGTACTGATTTACTTCAATCGTTGGCTAAAAGAAAAAGAACAATGTAATGTAACTATATAAGTATAATGTTAGTATTTAGGGACAGATTTCTAAGCATGTGGAACAGGCTGTGTATTGATTTAAGCATCAAGAGGTATGTTTGGTACCTTGGCAGGAAACCAGATCATCGTTTGCCTGTCATTGTACATGAACATCCCTGATTTAGGAGCCAAAAGCTCATTACAAATATGGAGGAAAAAATCCCGTTTGTTCACTTCTGTCAGTTTGGAGTCTTCTACAAACTGCACCTGTAAGAAATCAGGACGTTTTGCTGACCGACCGTTTTTTTTTATTGTGTTTAGACAAATTAGATGTTTTTGACAATTTTCTTCTCACCACTAGAGCTTTTTTGAAGTTGCCATGGTCAGCATTGTTAAGTTGTCTGAATGTGTCCTCAAGCAGGGCAGTACGTCTGACTTTCAGCTGGAGGATTGGTGTCGGGGCCTCCCAATTGTACATCCCCCGAAAGAATCCGCCAGCCACTACATCACTGTGGATAAACTGATGAGTCACCTGGAATGAGGAACATAAGGCATTTATTGTTTTTCTGGAGTTTACCAAAAATGTGTGCTAACATAAAATATGATGACACAGAAATACTCAGACAGTGCAAGTAATGTGAAACTAGTCATCATTTGACTAAATAACTAATTAAAAGAACTTAAAAATAGTACATTAGCAATGTCACATGACATTTAATATATATTATCGGAAACAGGAATACCTTCGTAACTTCAGCAATGTATTTGAAAATGCTGATTTTGCTTGTCAGGTCCAGGAGAAATGGGTAACGACAGAAAACTGCAGCTGTCTGATCATCTTCCTCTCCAACACAAAGAATAAGGTAAGAAAATGAATTTGATTAGATCAGCTTGCTCTCTATTTCACTGAAAATGTTCTTGGTTGTTCCACTTTTACCTTAACCAAACCCCACTTAATGAACTTCCAGAGCATAACATCAAATTCGAGTAACTGAGGTGTTGTGCCAATCTCTTCTATGTAGAACTCACTTAGTGGAACCTTCTCTGCCCTTTTGTTTCCCTTCAAATGGAATAGCATAGATTAATGTTCATCTCCTTTTGCTCCAAAAGCATACAGCTTATAAAAATTATGAGTTAAACTCCAAATACCAAGTCTGTGTGAAAACACATAAGAAATAGAGACAATTTAAGGTATTAGGTATTTAGAGATATTTCTTCTACATTAGCCTCAGAGTTAGAGCATTTCAGTGAAAAATGAAAGAAGCCACAAGACTGGGTCAAGCCCAAGGCCAGCTTGTTTGTCCGCCATTTTAAAGTCCAGCCGTTTATCTCCCAGCACACAAAAGCACTTCTTCGATTTGGCTCATAGCTCAATGGGAGAGATAGAGTGGTGTGAACATGCTCTCTGGTTTGATTTCTACAGCATTACATAATACTTTCACTCTCCTCAAACCTGTATATTGGTTCTTTTTTCTATTTTAATGGGATAATTCTGCACTCCAGCCCCCATAACAGTCTTGGCTGGTTAATTATATTTATACAAAGAGGAAAACATGTTTTTTTTCTTAAACTACAGTATATCTTTAATTAGGGGATTGTAGTGCCATTCCGTTTCATCTTTTCTAGAGAGTAATAGAATTTAATGGTAATGCAAATCATTGTAATACATCTCTATAAAATTTCATTGAACTATTCAATGTGATAAATCATGTTGATAAACAAACACTAGATAGCTACTTGCTAGCTACACTAAAGCACCTCTTCTGATCTTATGATCCCTGATGTTTTAACTTAAGCCTTTAGAACAAAGATATTAACACATTAAAACTCATAATATTATTATATCATTACAATCATTGTGTCAAAGATGTGTACACTTAAAAATAACACCTGGTAATTAATTGAACCAAACTGTCTCTATGTTGTTGGCACCCATAAATAAGTGAAATTTCTGATTATATGCTTTGAAATGTTGCATGTGGATAATAACTGTGTATTAGAAGCATGATAGCCAAAACTAGACTCTGACCCGGTAAAGTAACTTGAGGACTTCCAGGACTGCTTTTACACCAGGGTTAAAATTTTCCCACATATTGGACTTCAGGAGGAAGGCAAGTGCTTCCTTCCACATGTGGATGTGCTTTGTCATAATGTTGGCATCCATGGAAGACCAGTGCTCTTCTGTAGGTCACAGAAAGCATAAACCATTAATATATAAACTCAATTATGATCACTTTAAGCAGTAAACTTTATTATAAACCTTATTTCTAATCATAGCTGTCTCTAACCTTTTAACAGTTCACTCATGAATTTTCCTTTTGGTGAAAATATCTTAAATTGACCCTGAACTGTGTTTGCCAGTTTGGATTTCATCAGAGACTGCACTTGCATCCTTGTTCAACTCATTGTAATGCACAATGACATAAGGAATTTGTGAGAAAATATAAACTGTATTAGTACAACTTCCTATCTTTCCATGAAGGAACATGGATTCCTATTCTTACCCATATTTACCTATATTTCTAATAGATATCTGTACAGAAATGAATGTGTGCATGAATAAATAATAGTATTAAAATCTTACTCAAGCTTTTCGTGGCAGTTTCATTGAGGTCTGTGATAGCTACAGCTAACGGCAGCACCAGTCTAATGGCATTCTGCTGTTCGTGAAGAATGGAGCATGTAGGCAGAAGCAGGAAGATCTCAGGACACCTCATCACTTTAGCAGCATACAAAAGGACATCCACCATATATGTGATGTTCACCTAGGGTAAAATAACAGTAATGTACATGACACTGAATTGGCACAAAGTACAACATTAGCAGATTTACAGTCATAGGACTACATCTTAACTTGCTCAGCTATTTCTGTCATGTTTTAGAAAAATCACTATTGAATGATAGTTGCCTTTGTACCAGGGGTATCAAATACACAACAAGTGGGTCCAAAAAAATTTCTAATCTAGCTGACCAAATATTCTGAATTAAATAACCTTGTGGACTGTAACTGAATTGAAAGATTCAATTCAAAAAGTGCTATTCTATGTTAAAGAAGGCAAAATAGGACAAAAACCACAGGGTCATAAATTGTCCTTTCCAATCATGTCACTTTCCAAAGGATCTTATTTCAGGTTTTTACAGTAATGGGTGTGATTACTTATGTGATCACATTTTATTTATATATTACATATACATTTTTGCCATGATATTGTGTCGTACCCCCTGCTTAAATATTATAGTGTAAATTTGTGACATATAATTCCAATTAAGTCCATTTCAGTGCATTCAGAATGTACCTTGCAAATAAATATCAATAATGAATACACTTAAGAGGAGTTTGTTGAAGTGTTACTGGTCATTAAACAAGTTTTTTACACTGACAGTGGACTACATGTAATAGGGTTCATTACCTAAAGTGAGTTTGGTACGACTACATTTTACTTATACATTTACTCATTTAGTAGACATTCAAAGTAAGACCTCACACAACTGCATGAATTTTGTGAGGCTGATTGCCCCTTCATACATTTTATACTCACATGACACACATCATATTTATATAAAAACTTTGCCTTAAAAAATTGGACTCAACTGAGTTCTTGATCCAGGGAATCTTCAGGAGCTGGTCAAAGGTCTGGCTAGCAGCATTCAAATCAACCTGAATGGTACCTGAAGTATTCCTACTGATTACAAAAGATTAGGGAAAGGAAATCATTTTAATATTGTTTACATTTTTGCAGAATTGTTATTAAGAATAGAGTTAGTAAACATCAAAAACCATAAGAGATAAATATTAACTTTCTCGTAATCCTGCTAATTCAATAATTGATTTTATATGGCATTGTTTTGACTACAGGTTTCTCATTTGTGTGATACGTAACAGATTTACCTGTCCTTAGTAAAGCAGGCAATGAGATTTGAACTTGTGGCAAAAGTCAAGGAAATCTCCCTGTGGTAAAAAAAAAATGTATATAGTATAGTATAATGAATATATTTTGTATAATGAAAAAAGGCATAGCAAAGCATAATTCGTCCAAATTTGTTGAATCAACTAGTACTTTAAGAACAAAAAATTAAGCCAATTTATTCTCACTTTTTTATTTCTTTGATGCTTCTTTCACACTCCAACATTGTAACCCATCTCTGCACTTGGGCCTCTTCAAGTTTTCCAATCGGCTCTCCAAGAATATTGGACTTACAAAAAATGGAAAAAGAAAGATCAACTGTAAATCTACTCTTTTGTTTTCAGGTGCTATCACTGAAACTTGACCATTATCTCTTGTCTAAGAGAGCTGAAATTTTTATATTAAATCATGTTGTAACTATGGTAGCAATGCAACCCTTTGATGTCAGCATATCACACAACTTCTCACAGGAATAAGGAAAATACCGCAATAACCAACACATCAGCACCAGATGCGTTAAGCATATCAAATGTATTTAAATATAAACATGTTCTGGGATGTAGCTTTCCTTCAAGGTTCGCTCATATATGGTTTCTTCATTCTTAGCCTTTGATTTCATGGAATATTCATAGAGTCATGTAAGGAGCAAGTAGGATGTAAATACAGGGAAAATAGTTTATTAAGTATCCAGGCCAACAGGGTCCCAAAAACACATGAGGCAAGATCAAAAGCTAGAATGCAGGAATTGGCTAAAACACTAAGCTAGAAGATACACTAGGGACTATGTATGAGGCAATACAAGAGAAAACAAAGGCTAGTCATGCAATCTACAGAAGCCACTCATAGTTCTGTTGTTCTAAGTTACATTACTTTCCTCTTAAATTAGACAAACGCTTCCCGAAAACAAAACCAACACTCGTCTTTAAAATAATGTCCTTAATTCAGCTTTTATGAGCTTTAGCCAGGATCAAACAAAAACAAGTCTTTTCAAGACCACACAACAGCCTGGGAGATGACGTCCTGCAGCACCAAGAACCCGGAAGCGTGTGCCACAGCACTACTGCATGATGAGAGTTCCAGTCCTCAGGAGCAATGTCCGGAATGCCTCTGAGAGCACTTATAAATCGAGTCTGTGGCAGGGCAACATGACAGAACACCCCCCAAACTCCAACTCCTGTGGCACAGGTATGGGCATGGACACAAACATGGACAGGAACAGGTACAGGAGCTGGGACTGGCATGGGAGCTGGGATAGGCATAGAGACTGCATTGGAACAGTTGTGGAAACTGGAACTGGAAGAGGTGTGAATACTGGAACAGGCATGAAAACTGAAACAGGAACAAGCATGGATCTTGGAACAAGCGTGGAGACTGGAAAAGGCATGGAAACTGGAACAGGCATGGAAATTGGAACAGATTTGGATTCCAGTTCAGGTGGGGAGTAGACAGGAGCCTGGAGGCGGGGTGATTACGACATCCTCAAGGTCAGGAGAAGGTGTAGACTTGATCTCTTCTGAGTGCCACTGGAGGGGGCTCTAGAGCGGTGGCCCCCCCATTGGCCACTGGAGGGGGCTCTGGAGTGCAAGCCATCTTCTCAGCCTGCAGTGGGAGCTTTGGAGTGCAGGCTACCCACTCAGCCTGTGGAGGGAGCTCTGGAGAGCAGGATGACCAGCCAACCTACCAGGGGAGGTCCCTGAACCCCTTTAGCCCCTCACAAAAAAAATGCCATGGGGTGCCTCCTCCCAGAGAGCCCAGAACTGAAGCCACCATGTCAGCAGAGGTCCCATTCAGTTGCCATTCATTTGCAGAGAGATAGAGACATAGATAAGAATAAAAGAAGTATAAAGTAACATTCAGTATGTCAGGAAGTCTGTTTACCTTGGAATGTGGAAAGAAAAGAAAGTTGGAACTGTAGCCAGATGATATCTTCATTTCTATTTAAATTAAAAGGATATGTAATAATGCATACAGATGAAAACAAAGTTGGATCAAATAGGTCAGTAAATGTATGACTTCACAACCTGCTGCAACTTATTCTTTGTTGACTTGTTAGATTTTATCATTTACAGTTTGACTGACTGCTGTGATGACTCTATGTAGAACTCCTGAGTGTATTTAATTGTGGTTTCTCTGTATGAGTTGGTGGGTTTGTGTATTGTGTTTTTTCTCCAATTTTGAGATGCATATATCACTGTCAGTTCCTTTATCACCTATTCTACAGGCCAAAGGTATGAAAGCAACCAGTGAATTAAAGTTGGAGTCAGCAATTTGGTGAATTATGTTCTCACATTCAAGCAGTTTCAATAAAATATCTGTACAGTTTTTTAAAATACATTTGCAGAACTTTTCTCTTAATTTTATGTACTACAATGATGAGATTTAACTATTTAAAAACTTTACAAGCATCTGAAGGAGAGAATTTGTTTGAAGATCTAGTTAGCTATACTCTACTTTATGTTTATAATATTAACATGCACCAGTATATATTACATGTAGTATATATGCATATGTTGCATTCATTTATTATTTCTAATGCAGCCAAATAAATTAACAAATTGGGTACTTGTATACCTGTGTATGTGTCTGCTTCTGAGCTGCTCCATTCTCCTTCCAGACTTACCGGCTGCAGGTGGTTCTCAGTGCCATCACTTGCCTGAACTTTACGGCCAAATGTGAAGAGGATACCAGATGGCATCTGAACCAGAGTGTGGTGGCTGTGGTGTAGATTAACAGTTTTAAAAAATGTTGTAATGTAGATAAACAGTAAAATAAAAGAAAAAACTGTAAAAAAAAGTCAATCAGTGACAAAGAAAATGCACCCACAATCTGCTATACTGCATCCTGAAGTCATTTTGGAGATGCTTATTGTATATGCATATTAATACGACAGAAGGGCAATGGTCACACCTCCAATGCCAATCACCAAAAGGTGGACACCTGACCATCACACCGTATGTGCTGTTTGAACATTCCATTCCAAATTTAGCCCCTCTATTATTGTTAGGCCACTTGAGTTCTTCCACTCCATTCTGGGCAACTGGGTGTGTGCATAGGGGCATTGTCATGCTGGAACATGTTTGGACTTGACCGCTGAGTTCCAGTAAAGGCAAATTGTAAGGCTACAGAATACAGAAATGTCCTATACAACTGTGTGCTTCCAACTTTGTGGCAACAGTTTGAGGAAGAACCACATAAGGGGTGTGATGGTCAGGTGTCAACAAACTTTAAGCCATATAGTGTACCTTATGAACAGAACACACAGTCATGTCTACGCTTTTATTTTGCATTCATATGTTATATACAATTAAGTTGATCGGGTTAAGATACATGTGATTAGTTTCAGTTTCACTCTTCTGGGCATCTCTGTGATGCTGGAGAGCAATAACAGATTAAATGCATTGTTTAAATATAGTGTCCTCTAATTTGCATGTGTCGTCATTTTTTTGTAAATCTTTTTCAACATGCCCATTAACTGTACACGTGCACAAGCAAATTGTTCTCTATTTAACGAAAGAGAATTTGTTCTGTTCATATCTTATTTGTTAATCACCTGCCACAGGTTACTTGTTTAGCTGGTCCATCAATGCCTTCAACTTTCCTGGGAAGAAGTTCATTATTGGTGGAGTTGTGCCCAAGTTGACCATGAGCTCCCTCTCCAAATGTGTACACCTCTCCAGCCTGAAAATAATAGCAAACTTTCAGACATTGCATGATGAGGCAGGTAGATTGGAATCGTATGAAAATGAAAATGCAAATGAAAAAAATTGTTTGGAACTGTTCTGTAGCACACATGTATTACAAATTAAATGAAACTAAAAGAATAAACTGCCATTATATTAGCCAATATGGACAAATATGTATTAACCCAGCTGTTTGTCTGTGTCCTTTTCTCAATCGACGTACCTTAGTGAGGACAGCAGTGTGAGCTGCTCCACAGCTGATGGAAGAAACCCCCAACTTCCTCAAAGCTGGAACTGCACATACTGCAAATCGGCCTGTAAGATATAATATATTATTAGCCTTTCCTAAAGACCAACATGCTAATTTGGGGATTGATATCTCATTGATTAAGATATGGTGTTAGTGGCCAGATTGTGACTTATTTGAAATGAATTGCTGGATTGAAATCACATGAAATTTGATAATTTCCAATGAATGTGTATGTGAATGTATTTGTAAAGCTTTGGCAACAGATCCTTGGAAACAGCAAGAGTGTTAGCTAGATTAAGAGGACATCCATATCAGTGTTAAAGATCTGATCAGGAAAATCTTTAGGACAGAGAGTGTCTGTTTTGTAATGGAGGTGGATCCAATTGCAGTAAAAGAGTTTTATTTTGGTAGCAAAGTTGCGGGTAACACCACATCAGCCCCTAGCCGGTGCTTGATCGGGGAGGCCACAGCGTCGGCTTTAGGGTGGAGCTTGGTTGGGAAGGCTGCCTTATCAGCCTCAGGTTGGTGCTTGTTAAGGGAGGCCGCTTTGTCTGTCTCAGGCTGAGCTTGGTTGGGGAGGCCAACCTCAGAATGAGCTCAGTGTTGGAAGCTGCCCTGCCAGCCTCCAGAGTGAGCTTAATGCTGAAGCCCACCCTGTCAGCCTCTGGAGCGTGTTTGCTCCCCTGTCTGCCCCTGGAGTGTCTGCTCCACTGCCTTGGAAGCAAGGGTGTTCCATGGTGATCCGGTATTTGACCCACTGGCATGCTAGCCCAGTGAGCCAGAACATCATAAATCTCACCCACTCACTTCCTTGAGACTTGGCTTTGATCAGGCTACTGTAAAAGAAATGGCACTGGAGCAGGAATCCATTTGGATTGTACTCAATGCCATTGTACGGAGCCAGGGTTTCCATCCACATGTATTGGGGGAATGTTACAAATTCATACGCCAGCATGGTGATCGGCATGGTGATCTTCATGTTATACCTTTCACATTCTACTGCAGCATCAATCGGTACAGTTGAAGTATTCTGTTTTATAATGGAGGTAGACTCAATCCATCCATCCATCCATTATCTATACCGCTTTATCCGTCTGGGTCGCGGGGAAGCTGGAGCCAATCCCAGCATCTTGGGGCGAGAGGCGGGGTACACCCTGGGCAGGTCGCCAGTGAGGTGGACGCAATTCAAATTCAAATCGAATTCATAGAGCAGAATTGAGGTCAAAGTAACAAGCATTGGTCAGGTGATCTACAAACAGCATAAACTAGGAGAGGCGCGGTGCGTAAACGAGAAAAGCGCGGAAGCATTCACTTCCGCATTGTGGCGCAAGCGATGAAGGACTACAGTTCCCGTGAGCACACACTCCCAGCCATCTCACATGACCAGTGATTGGATGCAAGTGCATCCAATCCACGGACAATCATGTCAGATTTAAAAAGACTCATAGTTTCACTGCCGGATTGCGAAGCATTAGTCTAACTCCCTCGTTGCTATTGCCAAGCCTTCTTGTTTCCAGTGATTGCTTTATGGTATTTTGGACTCTGCTCTCAGTTATTGGTTATTGTCTCTGTACTGCCTAGTTTACTCTGTTTGCCGATCGCACGACCTAGTTTCTGTTTCGGATTACTCTTTTGCCTGCCATTTCTGTACCTCTGCTTTGTGTGTTTTAAAATAAACACTATGAGTTTTACAATGCCGTCTCCCCACCTGCGAATGTGTCCAGCTAAACCCCAGACACCTTGCACAAGACAAAGGCAAACACAAGGGCTTAAATAGAGCTGTGAGCAGCTGGGCGTGATGGAGAAATATGTGGCAGTGTCCCATAAATCCAGCATTATAGGGATAATGTAATTTTGTTTATTTTTATTTTTAAAATCATAATGCATACGAGGGGGGAAGAATTAATCCAGATAATTAATTAAAGACTCATTGGAATGTGTATTAAAAATGGTTTTGTTTTTCTGTTTCACCTTTTTTATGTTTTTCCTATGATTCTGAACTTATGGGACACCCTGTATGTTTACCCAACCAAATGCACAATGGATTTTGGAACGTTTTAAAATAGTGCGCAATATTTTATATAGGCAAAATGTAAAGCAGTACCTTTTTCATCTGTCCTATTAAGGCCCAGCTGTCCAGCACTGTTAGCACCACAGCAGAACACTTGAGCTGGAAGAGCCAGTGCCAGTGTGTGGGCTCCACCAGCAGAGATCTGGGTGACTGGAACTCCAACAAGGGATCGTACCAGATCAGGGTTAGGCTGCAGGTCCACTGATTTCCCCAGTCCCAGCTGCCCATATTTATTCTGACCCCATGAAAAAACTTCACCTCCTTTAAGATGGACAGGCATGTTTCATCAATATATTTTAGCAATATTATAATTACCCATGTCAATGTTCATATTAAGCATTTAACAACATGAGTTCTATCTATAACACTCACCTTTTGTTAGGGCCAAAGAATGGAAATTTCCACAAGCCACCTGCACCACTGGGATCTGGAAGGGTAATTGTATCGAGAATTGTCTGGAAAAATAGAATGATTGCAAAATGTAATATGAAACTCCCAAGATGTTTGAGATTTAGAAATTTTCATGTTAGTTCATGGTAGATGCTTTTATCCATGAACAACCAAAGATAATGTTACAGAGGGGAAATAATTGGGCCCAAGGACAGACTTTGGACTGTGGGGAAAAAAACTGAGTATCCAGACGAAACCCATTCATGCATGGGGAGAACATGTATATTCTGCCTAGAAAGGCATCCTTGGTGGACCTGGGGAACAAACCCAAGGCTTTCCTTTTGTGATGTGACAGTGCTAACCGCTACGCCACCGTGATTTCAAATTTAGAATAGGGGTCTTGAGATAAGTATAAGACAGGTCATGGTCATTGCAGGTCAGAATTAACCTTCCCAAGATTCTTCCCAGCCAGTCTCTGACAAACTTTCATCCAGGCAGTTAGGAGGTTTCTTTTTGTGCCTGTTTAGGTGCTATTATTATAACTGATTAAATAGGCTGTTTTATACTTACACTGGTTTGGGACATTTTGCCACTGGGCTGCAGTGGCCCAGCTGACCTTCTCCGCCTGCTCCCCAGGAAAACATTTGACCTGAGTCACATAGAGCCAAACTGTGCTCTTGTCCACATGCTATAGCAGCTACAGCTCCCAAACCTTCAATCTTCACTGCAGAGAGAGAGAGAGAGAGAGAGAGAGAGAGAGAGAGAGAGAGAAAGAGAGACATGAAAACAGACAGTGAATATGAAAGTGAGAGACATCATGTGTGTGCATGTGTGTGAGTGTGTGTGCGCGCGTGTGTGTGTGTGTGTGTGTGTGTGTGTGTGTGTGTGTGTGTGTGTGTGTGTGTGTGTGTGT
>JAQQZR010000038.1:402950-413634 GCA_030068235.1 Notoglanidium macrostoma | reverse complement strand
GAAGATGCTGGGATTGGCTCCAGCTTCTCCGCGACCCAGATGGATAAAGCGGTATAGATAATGGATGGATGGATGGAAGATTTCACCACACTAAGTGCTTTCTCCTGTTAGCACAACTGCCTATACTCTATGCACTTTTATCCTTAAAAATGAGTCTTATTGGGACCCATTGTAAATAAAAAAGGAACCATTGTATACAACTCAATTACTTCAGGGTATAATATAGTATATTTATAGTATGAAAGCAATCCAGGACCAGCTCAATGCGAAATCTTGCCATTCCCTCAGAGTAAGTTCTGAATCTTGACTTTGTTTGCTGTCTTGCGGTGTTTTGAAACCTAGACTACTCTAGAACCTCCTGGCAGAGGCAGCCAGGTTTGGGATCAAAATATCTTCATAGGAAATACTTGAAATGTTGAAATATTTGTGCATGTCAAAAACCATCTGCCTCGTTTGTGTTCTTTGGTTTTTCCCATGGGAATTGATGACAAATACTTCATATTAATACCCCAGGGGTAATAGGGTATTAGTAAAGCATAGTTAAAGTGGTGCCAATAATTTTACACATTTTTTAATAGAAAATGCTATTTTTAAAAAGCCGTTTTAATGAAAATTGCTTTGTTAGAACAAAGATAAATATTTTCTCCTGTTGTGTGAGTGGAAAATGTGAATGATTATATATAATGTTTATTTTATAGAGTCATTTTGGCTCATTCTAATGAAAGATGCCAATTTTTCAGCACATCACCCCTGAAGTGCCCCTGCTTTCTGATTGCAGTACAACTTTTAGCCTCATCCATCCCCATGTTTTAATGAAAAATAGCCTATTTTCTGTGTCACTTTTCTCATCTCAACTGTCTTTCCATCTATAGTGTCTAATTCAAACAGTTAGTTTTCCCTATGCGGATATCTGCACATTTTAAATTTTCTCCAGAAATTTATTTTTTAAAATATTATTCTCTTATAAAATAAGAGGGCGTGGCTACACTTGTCTGACAGACTTCCTGGAAGAGACCAGTTAACTTCAACCACAAAATTTACCATCAGACAACTACTTATTTGAACTTTTCTGTACACATGCACAAATACAAATTGTTATTCATTTCTATTAAAAACATTTGAAACATCAAGTTTGCAGGAAAAGATTACTGTAATCATGGTAGACACGTAATCATTTAGCCATATGGCCTCTATCCAGCCAGCCAGCAAATGAGATCCGTGCAAAAGTCATTTGTTTGTCAGTGAACGCACACATTACCAATATCATTAGGATGGATTTTATAAGTAGTTAGTTAGTTAGTTTACAGCGCACTAGGAATAGCCATGCATCCCAAATAATGAGTTATTAACTCACCCTGGTGAGCTCACTCCTGACTCATCATCTGTCAGTGTATTTCCAGTTCATGTGATAAATGTCCTTCCTAGACGCATCCATATTAATAAAATATCTCCAGCTGAAACTATTTAAGCTATCTGGATAGAGGTAATTAAGAGAATTTGAGAATGTGACCGTTTTCTGATCATTTCTACTTGAGAAGGGGGCGGGGCTAGCAAAGCAGTGACTTCGCCTCTTATGTGAAGATAGTGCAAAACTCGCGAAAGAGAAAGTTCCTGCTGTGCAGACTCTGGCTGCAAATTTGACAACATGGCGGAGGTATTTTGGCTTGATTTCTATAGAATGGAAGTGAACAGGAGTACGCTATCCACTTTTTATACTGGCTATTATTTGGCCAAAATAGTTTTAGTTTTATGAAAACTCATTCCACATTTCAAGGATGAGAATAAATGAATATACTCACAGAGAAAGGCTTTCTTTTGCTCATCTGTCAACTCCTCAAATACCTCCCAGAAAGCGATGATGGTGGGGTGTCTCACATGGTACTGCCCAGCATATACTGTATTCTAAACACAACAATACAGGAGTTAAGAATTTGCTATATAATCATAACAGGATCCTATTTATTTAGGTAAAGGATTTTAATAAGCATTTCTGTTTCACCTGTCTGAAAGTGTCCCAGTCGTATTCCTCAGTGCCCACCATCACTCCCCTGAGCTCCTCTGGCTGGAAGAAGTTCACCACGTCTTCATCACACACTTTGAAGAATCCCCTCTTAAACTCATTAAACACCGGCTCCACTGACTTGTTCAGTGCGTAATTTACATATGCCTCAACAAACTCCTTCCTGTTGAAATAATAAGTATATATACAGAAAAGATAGTAGGCACCACAAAGCACACTATACAGTATTAATATTCTGTAAACACAATGTGCAGGTTTAAGAATAGGCCATAAAAATACCATTCAGCAATGACAAATATTGAATGACTGTGACAAAACGATGTATGCTATATTCCCAAGAGTGTTATTAAGAGGAGGATGAAGTACTGTTATAAACTCTTCTGTCATTTACTTGTGCAAAAGCATAACAATTGCAAAATACTATGTGAATATTGCAAATTCACTCATTTGAATAAGATGCACGTTACTTATTAGCACTTGTCACAGGTTTTTCTCTTTCCTGGGAATCCAGCTCCACATCCGCACCATCCCAGTGCACCTGTGGTTTGATGAACACGTTTATTCATAAATTATTAATAATGCATAACAAATAGTTAGCCATTTTATGCGAGTCTCACACAGAAAGTGATGTCCATGTTCTCAGCGTCATCATCTTTGTAGTTATTTAAAAGGTATTGCAAACTCCTAAAAGACACAATAACAGAGATTAAAACATCCCAGGTCACTGATTACTGAAAAAAGACATCATTTTGGTTACATACAATTGCACAGTCATGGGATTCTAATCTTTTCAACACAATGACACCTATAAAATCAATAATCTCAAGTTTCTTACTTGCCAACTTGTGACTTGAACTCGATCATATCCTCCAGAGTGGGCTTTACATTGACCAACTTCTTAAACAAGGCCAGAGGAAAGGGCATATGCACTATGTTTTTACTGTAGAGGGCCAGGCCGCAGAGTATCCCAAACAGGAAGTATCGCTTTGAGTCATGTGCTGGCTAAAAGAGAGAATCCGGGCAATTCACTGATCATTCATTTGCTTAACAGACAAATGTTTTAAAAGGACTACTGAGGATTACTGTGGAATGTTTTATTTTCGTATGACGAAATATATTTTGCACCTTGGCAGGGAACCAGATCATTGTTTCGCTGTCATTGTACATGAACATCCCTGATTCAGGAGCCAAAAGCTCATTAAATGCATGGAGAAAGAAATCCCTTTTGTTCACTTGAGTCACTCTGGAGTCTTCTACAAACTGCACCTGCAAGAAACCTGGAGGTTATGGGAATGCATATGCCCTAGAAGACAAAAGCAATTAACAGACTGTTGGGCAATCATAGTTCATTAGGCAACTTCCTGGTTCCCAGTTAAATTCTGAGCTCTGGTAACTACATTACATTTTTACAATCAACTCATTTGGATGCTAGTTTGATCCAAAGAGCAAGTTTGGGCAAGATTAAGGGCCTTGCTTAACAGTGACTAGTTGGCGACATGGCCTTTTCTTGCTGTAAGCAATAAAAGCAGTTGATTGTGGCCCCTGGACCACCAGGAGGCCCATGATTTTTAACATTCATATGCTAAAAACACACTTTACTATCATTTGGTGAAAAGTGTTATGCATGGGGCAGTTACAAAGGGGTTCCCATGTGAAGTTAAAGAAAAAGAAACTGCAATTTACATAACTGCATAAGGTATCTTACAAAAGAGCATCAGAAGAAGCAGCAATCATTAAGCATTTATGTCTATCTGTGGTGGTCACCTTGGCTTCTCTAAATGATATTCAGAGACAACTTGCAATGCCTTCACAGACCACCAGAGGTCTGCAGACCACCAATTGAAAACCCCTGATCAAGACGTTTTAAAGTGCTAGCTCATTACTACTTGCTATGACAACAGCACCCTGTTGATTTGGACAGTATGAATTCTGTTCATTCTTGCAAATAAAATAATATGATTGGTGTGCGGCCCTGGATAAGTTGTTGCTTAGGTTCTCCAAATATTCAGAAAAGGATTCAATTGGCAGGACTGGGTTTTGAGCTCACAACCTTCCAATCAGGAGCCCAAAGCCTTAACTTCTGAGCCCACATTTCTGTGTCTTTCAGGGTTTTACCCAAGTTCTCCATTTTGCTCCCATCTCCCAAAAACATGCCAGTAGATAGCTAGGTGAAACAGCTCTAGGTGTAAATGAGTATGTGATTGTGTGTGTGTGCGTATGGTGTCTTCCGATGGACTGACATGTCATTCACGATAAATGAATGAAGAAATTGATGTTTCTACATAAGAATGCTATCCTTGTTAATAATAAACAAAGACTGAGCGCTAAGAAACCACCATTTTTGTCCACAGCTGCTGTAAAAGCAGTTTTCTTCTCACCACTAAAGCTTTTTTGAAGTTGCCATGGTCAGCATTGTCAAGTTGTCTGAATGTGTCCTCGAGCAATGCGGTGCGTCTCAGTTTCAGCTGGAAAATGGGCGTCGGGACCTCCCAATTGTACACTTGCTGAAACATCCCCCCAGCTGCCACGTCATTGTGGATGAGTTGATGAACCATCTGGAAGCAATTATATCAGATGAAGTGGGGACGGGTTTAGACAAGCATTTCTCTGTTTTACAAGTTTTATGGTGTTCGCCAAAAAGAGATAATGTAATGCCTATTTTATTGTGACATTCATTTAAAAAAATGTGTTTCATGAGGCTACACATTCTCCGAATTAAAGATTAATTAATGAAACTACAAAAGGAAAAATGAAAGATCGCATGATATTGTTTATTATCAGTAGCATTAATACCTGTGTTACTGATGCAACATAGTTTAAAATGATGATTTTGCTCTTCAGATCCAGGAGAAATGGGTAACGACAGAAGATAGCAGGTGTTTCTTCCACTTCCTCTTGGCCATAAAAATGATAAGAATTAAAAAATAATAATAATAACATTTACATTAGCTTGTTATTTGTTTGTTTACTGGTTTTGAGCTCTAAACACTATTTTGCTTTACCAGAACTTGTCCCCATTTAATCTGCCTCCACAGCGTGACGTCCTGCTGGAGTAACAAAGGTGAGGTTCCTATCTCCTCTACGTAGAACTGAGTGAGCGCAACCTGTCTTGATCTTTCAGCTCTTTTGTTTCCCTTTAAATGGAACACATGGATTAGCCTTAATCTACTTTCTGCTAAAGATTGATCTAGTCATTTTACCTTTTATAAAACATTTCAGTTTGTCCCTTGGTTCTATATAAATGCCTTTAAAAATGTAACTCAAAGAAGAACTCATTAGAAATCTTTTTTCCAAGACTGTATAGTAATTGTATAAACCAGGTGCTAGAATAATTTATTTTGAATTTTAAATTGCATCAGGTATATGTGATATTAATAGAGAGAAAAAAGGATGCAGTTTGAGTATACGTAGTGGAAAACTAATGCTGGACACCAAACATTTCCTATACATGACACCCACCCCCAACCACAACAAATTTCTGACCTGAAATGTTGCATTATATAATAACCGTGTATTAAATAGTAGGACAGGCAAAACTGAATACTGACCCTGTAAAGTAACTTGAGGACCTCCAGCACTGCTTTCACACCAGGGTTATAGGTTAACCACACGTTGGACTTCAGGAGGAAGGCAAGAGCTTGCTTCCACATAGAGATGTGCTTGATCATAATGTTGGCATCCATGGAGGACCAGTACTCTTCTGTAGGTCACAGAAAATGAAATCAATTATGATCACTATAAGCAGTAAACTGTATTGTTGCTAACTACTAATGATAACTAGCTCTGATCTTTCAAATGTTCTCTACTCTGAGGACAATTTGTCGTGTCACTACTGCCTGATTTAGGATACTTGGAAGGAAATGTCTGCCTAGTAACAGTACTGTACAAATAACATTTATCTGCATTTCCTGCACCACAAGTCACCATTATATTTCTATAAGTAATATGGGTATAGACTATAAGAGGATCCGCAATTATGAGTCTAAAACTGTTTTAAATAAAATGATATACTGTTCAAATATCCTCTTGACATGTCACAAATTTATCATCAATTCCTATTTCCCTTTCACTCAATAAAAACAAACATTTATGGCTTTAAATGGGGATATAATGCTAACATGCAGAAGTGGGAGGCAGGTGACATTCAAGCCGGGTCGGAGCACAGATCCATAGTCGTAATTGTAAGGGAAAACAATAAGGAACTGCTATACGGGGAAGTAGAAACTAATACACGAAGAAATGACAGCTGAGTCTTAACACCATGAATGCATGATAAGACTTTGTTAAATAAAAAAGAAACAGACAAAGAACTCAATGAGCTAACACGGAAAAGGTGGACACAATAGGGTAACACACCAGTGACAGGTCAGGTGCTGAGACAAGACTAGAAGAGAAACAAGGGACATGGAAATGCCAGCAAATTGGCATGAACCCAAAACAAAACAACACTAAAGCAGTGCTTGTTATGCCGGAAACTGCAATGCACACTGACAAGGGGAATTTGTGAGAAAATATAAATGTCAAATTTGTATTATAGCAGTATGACTTTTTGTCTTTCCAGGAAGGAACATGGATTGCTATTGTTATCCATATTTACCTGTATTTCCCATTGAGATATATAAGAAATTAATATGTACATGAATGAATAATGGTGTTCAAATCTTACTCAAGCTTTTCATGGCAGTCTCATGGAGGTCTGTGATAGCTACAGCTAAGGGTAGCACCAACTCAATGACATTGTGCTGCTCGTGAAGAATGGAGCATGTGGGCAGAAGCAGGAAGATCTCAGGGCACCTCATTACTGGAGCAGCATGAAAAAGTATGTGTACCACTTGTTTGATGTCCACCTGGGTTAAAAGAGCAATGATGGAATTGACACTACATATTATGTCACAAAAATGATCAGACGTTCCAACTGTACATAGGATCAAGAGAGTCACAGGACTAAACCTTAGCTTTGCTCTGCTACTGCTTTATGATTGCAAGGAGAAAATCACTATTTATCAATAGCTGCTTTATACTGTAACTTATACATTCGCTCATTTAACAGACACCCGAGTTATCCAAAGTGACTTGTAACAATAATGTAAATTAATATACTTTATATAAAGCTTAGCCTTAAAAAATTTTTTGACCTCAATTGAATTCTTGATCCAGGTAATCTTCAGGAGCTGGTCAAAGGTCTGGCTAGCAGCATTCAAATCAACCTGAATAGTACGTGAACCATTCCTAATGATTACAGAAAATCATTTTAATATCGTGTCCAGATTTGTTATTAATAAAACGCTTAGTGCACATTATAAACATATCACAAGCATTGAGTTAAAATAAGAAAACCAAAAGAGATATCAAATATCAAATATACACATGTGTGAACAGATTTACCTGTCCTTAATGAAGCAAGCGATGAGATTTGAACTTGTAGCAAAAGTCAAGGAAATCTCCCTGTGGTTAAAATATATATTATCATGAAAAAAAAAATCCCACAGCATAATTTCTTACAGTCTAATAATGTATTTATAGAACCTAAAATTAAGCCACTTTGTTCTTACCTTTTGATTTCTTTGATGCTTCTATCACTCTCCAATGTAGTAACCCATCTCTGCACTTGGGACTTTTTAAGTTTTCCAATTGGTTCTCCAAGAATATTGGTCTTACCACGAAAGAAAGAAAGAAAGAAAGAAATTTAATGTAAAGGTGCTCTGTTGTTTTTAGGAGCTAACATTGAAACCTGATAATTATCCCTTATGTCTTAGATACTTGAAATTATTTTTCCTATTAAGCTCTGTTGTAACTATGCTAATTGTGTAAGCCTGTGATGTCAGCTGAAATACAAAACCTTTACCCACATTAAAACAATTACATTATAAACATATTTCGGTGTAGAGCTTTCCTTTCCTCTTAGTATTGCAATTCATGGAGTATCCATACCCTGACCCCAATGTTCTACTTTGAGGCTTTCTGTTTTGAATTCGTCTCAGTTGCCATTCTTTTAAAGATAGATAACAGTAGATAATAAGAATGAAAAATGTATAGGGTAAAATATGTCAGGAAGTATGTTTACCTTGGAAGGTGGAAAGAAAAGAAAGTTTGATCTCCAGCCAGATGATATCTTCATTTCTGTTTGAATGAAAATATATTTAATAATGAACACAGATGAACATGTGTCACCGTGATGCAGGTATTTAGCATGAAATTGTATTAAATAATTCAGTTAAAATATGACTAGGCAATCTGTTGCGAAATATTCTGTACTGACTTGTTAGATTTGATCATTTCCAGTTAGCTGTGATGAGTGTGTGTAGAACTCCTGAGTGTATTTGAAGTTGTGTGTTGGTGTAGTTAATTGTGGTTTCTGGCACACGTATCACTGTCAGGTCCTTTAACATCTACTCTACATGCAAGAAGGAAAACAAACTCCAATTTCCAAAAAGGTTTTACAGTTAAAGGTGTGGTGGGAATTTATCAGAGATCCAAAAAACTGAGTTTAAGTCCTTTAAGAATCTCTTTTAATCAGCAAAAAGTGCACAATCATACGTTCAAGACAACAGAAAAGGAAAAACAGAAAAAGGAAAAAAGATGACCCCGCGCTCAACAAGGGGTGGTTTACAGTATATATGCCACAAACAGGTTTCAACCAGTTTGATACGGCCCCTTTCTTCGAAGACCAAGCGAGGGCCAAAATGTTTGTCTGTTATCTATAAGAAGGGGAACAGGAAACCTCTGTCCACTGTCCTTGAGTGTAGCCATCTCTTGTTCAGAGAAAAGGCAGAGAAAGGCACTTGATATGAAAGAAAACTACTGATCCAGTGTAAAGACATTCAGAGCCATTCATTGTTCATAAGGTTAAAAACTCATCAGAGCACAAATTAAACAGCAAGAAACACATTCATTTCCACTACAAAGGTGAGGTCAAATTTGGCGAATTTTGTTTTCACATTCCAGCAGTTTTAATAAAATGTCTGCATAGTTGCCTTTAATCCATGTTAGCCTAGACTATGCGTGTTTTTGTTTGTTTTATTGGCATGGCTTTGGAGGGAATGCCAAAAGGAGAAGCTGTATTTGGTTGAATTTTGAAATTCAAAACAGTTTCGGTGGACGTCTACAAAAATCTTTGGTTTTTAAAACCCCTGGCCATACTGACATGACTAAAAGAGTCAACTTCATCGCAGAGGTGTGCTCTAAATGTAATGTTTTACAATGATTAGTTCTTCTTTTATTTAAAGACTTCACATTTACAAGCATCCGAAGCCGAGAACTGGGTCGAAGAAGAAAACTCATACATAAAAAATACAACAATTACTTGTCTATATTTAATAGTTCAGTATAAAATGTCAAATCGTTCTCAGCTGCTTTCTTTTGTCTTTTTCACAAACATTTTTTTATGTGAGATTATTCTTAATGACAGCACTTTAATTCTATTTCTTGGTAAATGAAGCAGACTGAACTTATAATGTAACTTCAGTACAACAAAACATCAAGAGCCTCCCAGAACAAGTGACTACCAAGCAAATGAATGAATGTCCTTGTGGCTTGTGTACCTGTGTGTATCCCTGCTCCTGAGCTGCTCCAGTCTCCTTCCAGTCTTAGCGGCTGCAGGCTGTTCTCAGTTTTGCCGATCGGCTGAGCTTGGACATCACGGCCAAATGTGAAGAGGATACCAGATGGCATCAGAACCAGAGTGTGGTGGCTGTTGTGGTGTAGATTAACAGTAAAAAATTAGTCAAGTTCATCAACTCATACTGAATGCTGAAACAAGAAGACGTGTATTATTAAATTCTAATTGCCTTACGGAGAAGAGAAACAAATCAACATCATTGGTAATACATTATTTGATACTCATAAGTCCTGATTTTTTTTTAAAGGTTACGGCAGCACGGTTAAATTCTGGATTCTGGATTATTTTCTATTTGACAAAATTTAATCAGTAAGATCAATTCAATTTAGTGTGATTTCAGTAATGGTCTTAGTTCACTCTCAATGCATATATGTTGTCTTTTCGTGCGTAATAAACCTCCTCTTTTATTATAACCTGCTGTTGGTCTCCTGATTCTTCAGTTATGTTACTTCTGATGAATCTGTAGTATTTGGATCGTTATCCAGAAAGATTTACAACATTGGACAGGTTAATTTTCTATAACAGCAGCTCTGAAAGTAGTCCAAATCACAGGTTTATATTAACTCACTTATTCTAATGTTATTGTTTCTATAGTAACGACTCACACAGGGACCTGTATGGCAGATGCTCCAGATAAGTGGATAAGAAAAATGTATATAATCATTAAATATAGTGAAGTTTTCTGCAAGGAGAACTGAAATATTTATGAAAGGAGTCGGCAGTATCAGTGCTTTGTAACAGACAGGGAAAGCTATAACTTTTAGACCAAGGTCTCTGTATTTTCTCTGTAACATGACAAGCTGCATACACTGCATAAAATTAAATGTGGTGATAAATGGATAAAAAAAAAAATCCTTCATTATTTAATAAATAAAATTTGCTGTCAACTTGCGGTGGTATAAGAGGAATAAAACACTTAAGGGTATGTTTTATAGGAAAACAACTGTTTCATGTTGCACCACATCACAGTTGCAGTGTTTTTTACTTTTTTCCTTCTGCTACATTTTCTTTTTTCTTCTTTCTCTTTGGAGAACGTGGTTTTTCTC
>JAQQZR010000038.1:385662-397571 GCA_030068235.1 Notoglanidium macrostoma | reverse complement strand
AGTTAATAAAACAATAAAATAAGTAAATAATATAAATAAAATAAATGATTGAAACGCTTGCATGACAGAATTAATTTCATTGGCTGCGTGAAATATTTCCAACGCAGTGATTGGATGACGCTCGCTTGCCCCGCCTTTGTGGGTGTGGCTAAGCGTTGGCGTTACCGTGGTCTCACTTCTCGCCATTTGGGCTTGTATTGAACAGCGACGGTTTGATCTTGTGGGTGAGTTCGGTTTATTTATCTATTTTTATTTTATTCTGAGTTTAACAAGAAGAAGATGTGAGTTCAGGAAAGGCGTGCATGTGTGTGTACCGTTAACGCTGCTATTTGTTGTGGTAATTTTCCATGTCCGGTGTCAGATGAAAGAGCTCATTAGTAGTAAGTAAGCAGGCGTTTAATACAGTTTTATTAGCAGCTGAATTCAGATACTGGATATTTCTCCTTTTTTAATGCGACCTAAGTATCTGGAATATTAATAATGCAAGTTAGCATGAAGACTGGTAGTGTTGGTGAGGAACAGGAGCTTGCTAATAGCTTAGCCGGAGTGTTGCGTCATTCGCATTATTGTGTCTCCTTCAGATGTAAACACGCTCTCATGGTTTGTTTCACGTGTTTTATCCTGATTTGTATTTGTTTTTATCAGACTGTAGGGTGAATTAGGATTAATTCGGTGAATAATAATGGTGGTGTGGTTAGAGGTGAATGAAAGGGTTGTTGTGAGGCAGGACGGGCAGCTCCAGGCCTGGCCATCCACACACACACACACACACACACACACACACACACACACACACACCTTAACTGTGCTATGAGTGACAAGGCTTCATGCATGAGTTTAAAAACTTCACATTAAATGTGTTCTTATAAATACCCTACATGGCCAGATGTTTGTTAGCGCCTGACCATCACACCCATAAGTTTCTTCAAAATGTGGACCCAAACATCTGTATAAGATGTCTTTGCATGCTGTAGCATTACAAATTCCCTTGTACCTGTCCCGGCATGATCATGCCCCTGTGCACAAAGCGAGCTCCGTTATGACACGCTGCGCCAAAGTTTGTGTGGAAGAACTCCTGCGCAGAGATGTCACCTCAACCCCACTGGGATGAACTGGAACGCCGACTGCTCTCCTCGGCCATCATCAGTGTCTGAGCTCGCTAATGCTCGTGTAGCTGAATGAGCACAAATCCAAACAGCCATGATCCATCATCTAGTGGAAAGTCTTCCCAGAAGAGTGGCGCTTATAATAGCAGCAAAGGATTACATCTGGACTGGGATGTTCAGCAAGGACATAGAGGTGTTATGGTCAGGTGTCCACAAACTTTTGGCCAAACAGTGTCATGTCATGTCATGTGATGCTTGAGGACGTGGTGACGACAGCGCCGGAGCCCCAGGTTAGAATCAGAACTGTCTGTGTGGAGTTTCTCTGCAAGCCCCAGACGGTTTTCTCTGGTTACCTCTGACCTCCCAAAAGCGTCTGAAGAGAATAGATTAAGAGCCTTTTATGTACACTTACTGATGGGGAAGCCTGAGGGTGTATAAAGATGAAATTGAAGAGTAGTGGCGAGAAGTGCCTGTCGCATAACCGAGATCTACAGATTCCTCCCTGTGAAAAAAGGGAACGAAAACCAGCCATCAGTTTGTAACCAAATCTAAAAATTGACCGTTTTAAACCACACAAGCCATAATACGTCGTAACAACGCAAGTATGACGTCATGACGAAGTCTTTGTGCGTCGCTATTCACACCTCTGGATAGTTATGACAGGAAGATCAAATCCCTTAATTGCTTCTTTCTTAGAAAGGCATCTTTGAGTGGCATTTCTTACATCATCATAAGCTGAAAGGGAGCGCGGCTGCTCGGAAAGGTTTGCAGTTTGCATCGTTTATGTGCCAGAAACATTCCATTAAGGCTTATATTTATGTAAGGATATTGAAGTGAACTCCGGTTATTACTTTCAAGCACTGAAAAGAGATTTTTAATGAAGAGAAGGAATTAATGATCTGGCCTTCGGAATCGCAGTATTTGGGGTAATATGTGAACATTGTGAAAATATAAACTTCCAAACAATTTAGGATGTATTATTGCTTCAGTAATTTCATTCCGCTGCTTGTTTTGCCTTTTTCTGTTGTATGATGATTAAGTCAGAAACGTTCTTGATTTGCTCGTCTTGAGTTAATTTCTTAATGTTTACTGAGAAACCTTTTGCAACGTGACCTTCTAACCGAGCCTGCTCCATATTCACCGACCTAACACGTCCTTATCCCCAGTGCGCGTGCGTGCGTGCGCGTGTGTGAGCGAGCCCTCTCTGAGCAGCCTCAGCCGTGTTTGTTTCTGGTTATGCGTCATGACGAGAACTTGCACGCTGCCGTTAGTCTCGGGAAAACAGGAGAAAAATGTACAAGAGCAAATGCTTATTAATTTTGGTGTCTGTCATCATACATTGGTTGGAAAACCTGAATATATCAAAATGGCAAATTTTAAATGATGTAATCAGTATTATCGCACTTTCTCGAACAAACAGCACATGTATACAAACCAGCGTTAAGACTTTATTGAGTAATATCGTCCTTGAGCTAATATATGCAAAAATGCTCCATTAACATTAACCATGTGGTTTCTGTCTTTCAGGCCATGTGCGCCTCAGGGACGTTTTACGGAAAGCAAAATGAAGAAGCCAAGCATGACACAATTTTGTCTAGAAGTGCTAATGAAAATTTATAAACTAGACCCTTTTATCTGAAATCTGTAAAAGGCCTGTGTGACTGGCTCAGTTCATTTGTTTTGTTTCTCAATTGTTTTCCTGTTTTTCAGGCAAGCCGTGGATTATTTCAAGAGACCGTGACCTACTTACTGTTGCTGCGTCCGGATCAGTCCGGTTTGAGTAATATTTAAAGGAGCTTGTTTGGACTGGTTGGTATTTCGCGGTCTGTCCCCGAACCATGTCCGTGGCGGTTCTCGCACAGCTGGCCTCGCATGGCGGGTTGCGCGTGTGCCGCAGGATGTTTCTGAACAGCGTCCACCTTATTCAGGACACGCTGATGCGATCGCTGCACAGCCCGTCAGGCACCCGCGCCAGCAATTCACGCTTTGACCCGGACAGCAGTGGACGCCCCACCACATGGGACTCGTTCGGCATTTGGGACAACCGCATCGACGAGCCCATTCTGCTGCCGTCGAGCATCCGCTACGGCAAACCCATCCCCAAAGTCAGCTTGTCCAAGGTGGGCTACACCTCGCAGATCGGCCAGCGCAAAGAGAACGAGGACCGTTATCAGGTGTCGCAGATGACCGACGACGTCCTTTACTTCGCCGTGTTCGACGGCCACGGCGGCGCTCAGGCCGCTGACTTTTGCCATAAATATATGGAGCAGCATATTAAGTAAGTGCTCCCTCTAAGCTAGCGATTTAATCAGAGTGAAATCTCAAAACTCTGAATGGGGTTGAATATTTCATTAACGAAGTCGAGCAAACTAGTTTTTGAACTCCTTGAATAAAACCGTCTGGGTGTGCGGATGTGGAAAACCAATCAATGACGACGTTATCAGTAACGGTGGCACCGTTCCTGTTACCACCATGACATGGTATTTTCTTATAGCGGCACATTCCATGGTGTTTTGTTCATCTTACTGACAAACCACAAAGCAGATAACTCGCTAACTGTTACAAAGTGCCGACACTGGAGACTTTAACGTTAAATATGTCCTCAGAGAGAAAACGTTACCATATCTATGATCCGGGATTATCGGGGGTTTTTGTTGTTGTTGTTGAACACCAGCAGTAGTTCGGAAAACTCCAGTAGCTGCTGTTCTAGAAAATGGATCCACTTTCCGACCAATCAGATTTGAGAACGCTAGCTCGTTCTGATAAAATTGTTCTTTTTAAAATTATCACCTGAGCATGTGAAAATAAACATTTCTTGATTCAGGTCTTCCTGTTTCTGTCATTTCTAATCTCGGAGGATAAATGGAGGCAAGAAAAATGCTAAAATGCAGGAACGTTTGATTTTATAGCGTGTTTGTAGAATATAATTTGAAAACCCAATATAACTAACTGTATTTATTGGCAATATATATCCCTTTTTGCAATATTTATATATAACGAGTTATATATAGTTATAAATAATAAAATGACCTGAATGTAGTCTGTGCAATATAAATTAGTAATAAAACTGATATAATGATAATTTTTAGTTAAGAAATGTAGTTAAAAATTGATTGACCTACAGACGCAGAGGAATAATTCATACCTTGCTTGGTTCAAGGTATGCCATAATCACGTGGTTTATAAAACAACAACAAAAAACCCAAAACATTTTGTTATGGTCATGTGAATATGGCCAGTCTGAAGTGTTGTGTCCATGTAGACTCATTGTACTGTGATTAATGAACTTGTTTACAGAGAGCTCGTGGCGAAAGAGGGCAACCTAGAGGTCGTCCTGGCAACCGCGTTTCTAAACGTGGACAAAGCGTTAGCGAAGCACCTTCACTTCAGTGCAGATGGTAGGTAACTTCACTCTACTGTTTAATCTGCTGGAGTGGGATTTCAGTGACACTTGTTGTTAGCTTGAGAGATTAGCGTGGCTACTTTAGCTATTAGTTAACCAGTTTACGTCTTCAGCTTTATAGTATGCTATAAAGATGCACCACATTTTACTATAGTGGTTTACTTTCTACATTTTCATTCGGGTCTACAAATGTTTGGACATAAACGAGGTTATTATTTTAGCTGTCCACCACAGTGTATAGACGCTCAAATTTAAATAATGACTATGAGCTTAAAGTGCAGACTCTCAGCCTTAACTTGGGCTTCATGTCGAAGTTCACTTGACCAAACTCATTACATTAAGGTCTCATTACATCCGCTTGTCGGAGAAGGCAGTAACATGCAATGTCAGACATTCTCATCTTCTGGTAGCTCCTGAAGGCATCTTGAGTAAAACTTGAACCTGAACAGGAAGCAATGTGACCTGTTTTTCTGAACACAGAAGTATGTTGCACATACGTCCCATTTACATGTAAATCGGGTGAACAGGGTAGGAATTACAGCACTTTTTATATGTGGTCCCCGCCTTTTTAAAGACTATTGATTGGACCGTTGGTTGTTCAGCTGTTTCCTTGGCCAGGGGTGTGTTCTTCCTTCATTATTTTATCTATAAGTAAGCAGATAAAAGGTCTAGGGTTGATTTCATGCATTTAGAATCTGTTGCTGTTAATTCTCCATATGGAATCCGAAGAGCTTGCACTACCAGTCAAGCAGGTCATCATTAGGCTGGAAATAAACCATCAGAGACATGGTAAAACCATTAGGTGTGGCCAGTTTGGTAGATTTCTTAAAAAGAAAGACTGCAATAGTGAGCTCAGGAACACCAAAAGGCCTGGAAGACCACAGAAGACAATTGTGGTGGATGACAGAAGACAGTTGGTCAGATGAAGAACACCCTCCATGGGGTAGGTGAGTCTGTGTCAAAGTCAACAATCAAGAGAAGACTTCACCAGGGTAAATACTGAGGGTTTAACACAACCTCCACGCAAGCCTCAAAAACAGGAAGACCAGATTAGAGTACAACATCCTACGAACAGATCAGATAAAGATCAGATCGTCCCAGATTAATGGTAAGAGAAGAGAATGAAGATGGGATGGAAATGATTCGACGCAAACCAACCCATCATAACTGGTTCCCTTGTATTTATTGATGTGATGGCTGACAAAAGAAGCAGGATGCAGTGTATATCTGCTCAAATTCAGTCAAATGCTTCAGAACTCATCATAAGCAACCCAAGACATGTTTAAAGAAGTAAAATTTCCAAGACCTGAATCCAGTTGAAGGTACATTTCACTTGCTGAAGGCAGAACACCCCAAGAACAAGAAGTGCTGTAATTCCTACACCCTTCACCCAATTTGCATATAAATACCCAAATTCAAACTGAAAATCAATCAAATATTAATCATTGGATGTCAACTCCTATATACTGTTCTGGACAGTTGAAATAACCGTAACTTTCAGTATCCAAACAAACTGTGCAACACAAATGTTGCATCTCTTGATTCTTGTATAAGTGAATGCATCTAATTCCTGTTTTATAACCAACTTGCCCAAACATAACCGTTAAATAATTTTTATATGGGGTTGAACGTGGCATTTTCTCAATTTTTTTATTCGGCAACCTTCATCTAGAAATCCATATTTGCATATATGAAAACATGATTGGCTTTTATGTTTTATCCAAGAGTAACACATGACAAGTTACAGGATAATAATGCCACCTCAGAGTTGATCTTTTGTTGTGTTATGAAGTGTTGGGTTTCTCTTATACCACAGCAAATTGCTATCGCTTATATATTTATTAAAGAAGGACACATTATATTATATATATATATATATATATATATATATATATATTTTTTAAATCAGTTTATAGTTACGTTTAATTATGTGGAACATCCGCAAAACCTATCACTTGTATGGCAGGCGTAAACAGTCGTTCGCTCGCCATCCTATCCAGTCCGTTGTTTTTGTCTCGTCTCTTGAACTTTCCGACTCTGCTAGCTCTCTTCGTGCGCACAGTCGCATAGCTGAATACCGAGCCGTTACAAGGGAACTATCGCTAATAAAAATGGAAGGCATCGTCGTGGAAAAACATCGTCGGTTCTGGTCCATTACAATGGAATTACCATCCGGACTAGATCGGTCGAAACGGTGTAAAATATACGCATTTTGGCTTCACTTTAACAAGCCTAAGATCTTTTTTCAAACATAACACGATGGATGGCAACTCGCTACTTAGCACAGAAGCCTCTGGGAACAACTTAAGGATCAGCTTTACCTCCGACACTGACACTGGAGACTCATTCCATAAAAGCTAAATAAACTTCTGTATTGAAGCCAGCGCTGCTGTACTGTTAATCAACCTTCTGGCCAATCAGACTCGAGAATTCGACGGCGCTGTGGTATAAGACTTCTACAAACACTTGAACGCTGTCATGTGTTAAGCACAGAATTCGTCACTGACAAAATCACTGGCAATTTTCAACCAGTCTCTTGGAGTAACTCCCATCAGGAATATTGAATCGTGAGCTAGTTTTATAATTAAACAGCAGTTTAATAAACATACAGGGGAAAAAAAAAAAAAAGACTGCTCTGTGATGCAAAGCTTTAGCTTTTGCTGTTTGGGTCCACACAGTTGTCCTTTTCACTAATGCTGTGAAAGCTATGTTTAGAATAGTGTATTTTTTAACATTAAGCGTGAACGTGTAAACTTTTCATTATTGCTTTAGTCAGTTAGTATTAGCAACAGAACAGAGCTACACAAGCCCTGCAGCTTGAAAGGTTAGGTATAATTAACCCTCACCTTGTCACGGCCTTGGTGCCTGCAATGTACAACCTTGCCCTTTGTGTGTGTGTGTGCGTGTTATGACAGCTGCGGACCCAGCTAAGAACCCATAAGAGCGGCAGCTCTGCGCTACCTTTTTGGAAGGCGAGGAGCTAGATTGGTCCAGCGGGTCCTTGCGTGGGCTTCTGGAAGGTTCCTCAACTTTCTCTCCCTTTCTTTCTGAATCTCTCTCTCTCTCTTCCTCCAAGTCTCTCTCTAGCTACTTCCTGTTTGTCCACACATTACTGAGAAAAAAAAAAGACTAAAGTGTTGTCCGAAGTTGTGTTCAGGGTTGATTTGTCTTTGTCACACAGTGAGTACTGAAGAAAGCATCTGCACCAAGTTGTTCGTTTACTCGCTACCTCTAGGCTATACGGTATGTGTAAAAGTCTACACACCCTTTTAAAAGAAATTGCAGGTTTTTATGAAAACAAGTGTCAGACCTTTTTTCACCTTTAATTTGAAAATAGGAACCAAGAAAACTCGATTGAAAAGCAAATAGAAACTGTTTAAGGAGAAAACTGACAATAACCCGGTTGCATAAGTGTGCATGACCTTTTATAACGGGGCACGTGACTGTTTTATTTACCAATAACGTTCAAAATCAAACCTAATTATCATACAAGTCATTAATGAAGCAATTCTGATTAACTCCATATAAAGTTAAGCTGCTGCTGTAGGATTTTATTGATCTTGGTTTAATGAATGCTGAAGCCGTGGTTCTCAAAGAGCTGTATGGGGTCTCGTTGTTAGTTTTGAGACTGATATATAAATATGAGGCAATAGAGCAGAATTTCAGCTTTTATTTCTTGATCTTTACATCTGGACGTGTTAAGCAACTTGTGTCAAACCTTTTGTTTGAACCCAACCATTTTTTTTTTTTTTTCCCCCAAGTCATCAAAAATATTGGAACATGTGACTGACAGGTGTTTCTTGTTGCCCAAGTGTACCCTTTTAGATTGATTGTTTAAAAAGTTAAAAGCCCTGCGTGTCTACTCTTGATTTTGAGCACTGGGTTTTTATTTCTGTGAAGACTACAAAACGGATAGACCAACATGAAGAGCAGAAAAGCAGACCATTTTGAAGCTGAGAAAAGAAGGACGATCAGTCCGAGGACGAGCACTGCACAAGCATTGGGCATAGCCAGCACAACAATTTGGAAAACGGGTGTACTGACAACTAGACATTGAGCAGGGGGAGCAGGGCAGCAAGTAGACATATAACAAGGGATACAAAACCAACAACACAAGCCAATCTGTTCCAATACTTTTGCTCACCTGACGAGGGTGGTCTGCTACCAAAGATGCCATGTGCGAAGTCGTTCAACGTATCTGTGTGTAAATATCAGGAAATGAAAGCTTTCGCCTCATATTCATCCCAAACCCAAATGTTTTTGGTGTATTGCGAAAACAAAAGAATTGGCTTTGCTGTCTGTCCTTATACTTTCAGAGGGGACTATACACGTGCGCGCACGCATACACATGCGCGCACACACAGAGTGGCTAAATGTATGTGGACACCACCTGATTATTCGTTTTCCTAGTGAAACTTCAGAAGATGAAAACTTTTCTGTAAAAACCAAAGTCCCTGTAAGTGCATTAGCCTCTGAGGCCTCCGCTCTGGCCAGCTAATAGCTCACCTTACGTAATTTATGCCGTATTATGTTGAACTTTTACTACCCTACTATTATGTTGAAACTGTTTTCCTACTCAAAACCATTGCTTTTTCCGTCATGCCTGCAAGGTCACTCGCTGTGCTATGTACATAGAGAGCAGGATGTTAGTGAGATTTTCTTTCAAATAGATACATCTTACTACAGATGCACATGTTTATGAATGAATAAGAACTTCTCGTTCTTTCTCTCAGACTTCCGTTCCTCTGCAGTTTGGCATGCTGTACTTGCATTCATTTTTTTTTTCTCTCACATCCCCCAAAATACTGCTGTATCTTGCATGTTTGATGTTTTTTTTTCCCCCATTCTCTCTTTTGGAAGTGATCACTTCCTCTGTCCTTCTGTTATTCTATGGAGTTCATCAAAGCTGTGTGTGAGAGAGAGTAGAGCCTGTGTGAATATAGCGGTGTGTGTAAATACAACAGTGTGATGCGTGTTTGTGTGTCTGCACTGCTGTAGCACTCAGTTTTACATCATGCCGTGTTCAGTGCAGCAGTATCGTGTATCCCACCCTATCAGGTTTAACTCTTGGGCTCTATGTTTGGTGCTTTACAGCCTCAGTGCTAAGCGCAGGCACGACAGCCACGGTGGCGCTGCTGAGAGACGGCATCGAACTGGTGGTGGCCAGCGTGGGCGACAGTCGCGCCATGCTCTGCCGGAAGGGAAAAGCACTTAAACTCACCGTGGACCACACACCTGAGAGGAAGGATGAGAAAGAGAGGTGAGGGATGGCCACCATGGTGCTCTGATGCAGTAGTTCCGTCATCAAGGCAATTCTAACTTTCCTTAATCACCAAATTGTGAAAATCTCAACATGGCTGAAACATTGCAATTATGCTACATGTGTTACTAGCGTATAAATAAAAACAAAGTTATACTATTGCAGTTTGCTGCCATGCAACGTATACAGTGATATTTCTTATTGCTCTAAGCAGATGAAATGATTATAATCGCACATCTGTAACACTGGACAGATTTAATTCAGAAGAAGAAGCCTTTTAGTGCAAACCACAACTCTGTGTGATGACTCATTTTTTTTCGTATGCTCGCCCATATGTGGTAGGATCCGTAAGAGTGGAGGTTTCGTGACGTGGAACAGTCTGGGCCAACCTCACGTAAACGGCCGACTGGCCATGACGCGGAGCATCGGAGACTTCGACCTGAAAAACGCAGGCGTCATCGCCGAGCCGGAGACCCATCGGATTTCAGTGAGTGTGCTTTCTGGTTTGCTGTACTGCAGAAGTTGGCTTGATGATAAAATGCCTCAGCTGAAGTTTAACTGAGCGCCTGTACTGCTCTGTGCAGTTACATCACGTACACGACGCCTTCCTCGCACTCACTACGGACGGCATCAATTTCATCATGAACAGCCAGGAGATCTGTGACGTCATAAACCAGTGCCACGACCCCAAAGAGGCAGCACAGCGTATCTCAGAGCAGGTATGAGCTCCATTTATCTTGGAGTCATTTTGGGATTGGTCGGAATTGCTTCTAGAGCAGGTGGGGTTACTCAGAAATCCTTCTGGAGTGGGCAGCATTGGTCAGAGTAGTAGCAGTAGACTAGCCAAAGAGTAGAAATCCCCACAGCAGGGACTAGTGAGTGTATTAATAATACTTGTCTACGTCACTGTACGTTAATACTTTTTTTTCCATTAATTATTGATATATTAAAGTAAAAGTAATTTTTCTTTATTGTCTCATTCATACCTAATCAGACGCTTCTACTGAAGCCGGACTGTCAGTGGCTGCTTAATTCTTGTGACATTCAAGACCCTTTTAAAATTTTTGTTTTATGTTTTAGTCCCGCAGCTGTCTTACACAAGTGCTACTGGAAACACCAGTTACCTAATGTTGTATCAACAGCTAACATGGCTGACTCACTCACTCTCATGCGCACTCTCTCTCGCGCGCACGCGCGCACTCCCTCGCTCGCTCTCCATGTCTCTCAATCCCTCTCTCAGGCCTTGCAGTACGGTGCAGAGGACAACAGCACGATCATCGTGGTGCCATTTGGCGCGTGGGGCAAACACAAGAGCTCGGACGTCAGCTTCTCCTTCAGCCGCAGCTTCGTGTCCAGCGGCCGTTGGGCATGAGTGAGTGAAGAACAGACTGAAAGAGAGGAAGCGAGCGAGAGGAGGAGGAGGAGGAGGAGGAGGTGATGGGTGATTGTTTGAACAAATCATTGGACCAGGTGCGAGGAGGATCCGAGTGCAATAAGTCCGGGTGTTATGGGAACAGAAAGAAATTGCACACATTTAACTTGAGTAACACTTTGCATTCAGATGAGGACACGATTCGTAACTTGTGAACAGTACTGTATTAGGAATATTCCAGTGTACATTTTCCTGAAGAAAAGCAGTGCTTTAGTGTCCGGTATGTGGGCACTAATCAGTATTTCTGACACTGAACAAGACCAGAGATGACACATGGCCCATCGTTTGCCGTACGAACGGCTGTCTAGTTTTACCTCAGAATATTTTGAACTGTGTGTATTTTATAACCGTGAAGAGACGGTAGGTTTGTTTGTTTTGCTTTTTTATTTGCAAGTACGTTTGATGGGTCAAGTACACTTGCACTATCGTCACAATGACATCTCTGTATTTCTTGCTTCCATTTAAAACACTTAAAGTGTTTCTCGGTGATTTTGATGCTTGGCTGAAACATTTTGATCGCCTGAATGTATTGGACTTGCTAGTAGGTCTGTACAAACCTGTAACAGCATCCAGCCATTATCTATAGCGCTTTATCCGTCTGGGTCGCGGGGAAGCTGGAGCCAATCCCAGCAATCTTGGGGCGAGAGGCGGGGTACACCCTGGGCAGGTCGCCAGTCCACCACAGGGCCAACACAGACAAACAGCCAC
>JAQQZR010000038.1:373315-385562 GCA_030068235.1 Notoglanidium macrostoma | reverse complement strand
GCAATTTAGAGTAGCCAGTTGACCTAATCTGCATGTCTTTGGACTGTGGGAGGAAACTGGAGCACCCGGAGGAAACCTACGCATGCACGGGAAGAACATGCAAACTCCACACAGAAACTCACCCTGGGTGACCCGGGGATGGAACCCAGGACCTTCTTGCTGTGCTAACCACTGCACCACCGTGCCGCCCCAAAATCCATCAAGAAACCTAAACCTTGCTAAACCTGCAATCAAATTTGTTGAGGTGATTGTTGACCTTCCTAGCTCGTCTTCACTAACTTATTTGATTGACCTCACTGTAGTGTGTAGTAGGAAAATACTAAACTAGTCACTGTTGTGAGGATGTCAGGTTAGGGTGGTGCAAAAAACAGTAAGGCTGACGATAAAGAAAGCAGGCTAAATGTACCCTGAGATGGCATCCTTGGTGTTCAGACTAGATGAATCTATCAATGTCCATCTATTATCTATACCATGTATCCATCAGGGTCTGGGGAAGTTGGAGCCAATCCCAGCTGACTTTGGGTGAGAGGTGGGGTACACCTTGGGCAGGTCGCCAATCTATCACAGGGCTAACACACAGACGAACAACCATTCACACCTACTGGCAATTTAGAACAGCCAGTTGACCTAATCTGCATGTTTTTGGACTGTCGAGGAAATCCACACAGGCATGGGAAGAACATGCACAGAAAGGTCTGCAGGATCAACCCAGAGCCTTGTTGTTGTGTGGCGACAGTGCTAACAACTGCACCATCGTACTGGTCGATTCAACTGCAGATTGATCAAAGATAAACTGGGAGACATCGTTTTTAAAGAGTTTTAATGTAACATTATAACTTTATCACTTTTTATGAAGTATAGAAATGTGCATTTGTCTGGACATCCCAGTCACTGCTGCAGACATCACATTCTCCAAGTCATTGAGATATAAGCAGGGCTCTGTTTCCATGCTGTGCGATCTCAGTTCCAGAATCAACTGTTTAAGCTTATGAACCAGCTTATTCACATTTTAAGATGGTATTAAGATAGTGTAACATCATACCCAGATTTATTACTTCGCACTTGTAATGCACAGATTTATTTATTTTCATGATCAGTGTAGCTTAACGAGCACAGAAGCTGGAAAGGTAATCTGTAGGCTGTGTGTTTAGTTGTGGCGCTCTTCTGGATTGGCTCCTGCCTCACCTTCCTGATTCGTAATCTCACCTGGATACTGTAGACTTGCACCTTCTATCTCACTATCTCTCGCTCTGGTTTCATGGCTCAGTGCAACACGGACAGTCTTCTGTCCCTGTGGAATAATCACCCAGCAGCTGTGAAAATGTGCAAATATTTTATTCTCAAACAAGACAGATATTAAAACAGTAATACTGATTAAAACATTCAGAAATACAGAGCCAAATCTCCAGAGCTGTTTGCTGATAGAAGTTCTGCTCTCACTGGAATGAGCTCACATCATACACATACGTTTTTGTACGTTCACTTACGGCAAGCAGAAAAATATAGCGCCATACTGAATATCAGCCTTAATAAAGGAACATAAAATACTACAAAAAAAAAACAAAAGCAGTGTGGAGAAAAGGTGTGTCAAAAATATGCATAACACGATTAAAGTTGGATAAAAGTACCGATGATACAGTACCAAGAATAGTGTACCGTCATCTCGATCCTGACATCACATCGTCAGATTGCTCAACCCGAGTCAAGAAAATCAAACTTCTGTGCTGAATTTCTGGTGAGGCGAAACTAATATCAGCGAAGAACTTCAGCTATACGGGTGAAACCAGCACATAATAAGCTTCCCATGAAAGCAGATGCACTCCAAATCGAAGTTTGTTTCAAGTTACATACAAGTATAAAGTGGAAAAAATGGCGTTAATAAGGAATACGTCACCTGGTGTAGGCTGACATACTGTTTGCGCTACTATATTAACTGACAGCAACTGCAAATGTGTGACAAAAATCTGTTTCGATAAATGACACGAAAGCGATCGAATGAAGTAAAAGCGTCGCACTGACAAAATGCTTGCGCTTTAAATACAAATACAAAATTCTCTGTGAGTCGCTATATAAAAGAATATAGAACGATACTGTAAAAAGCATCCTTTATTGCATGATGCCTTCACTTGAATTAGTGACTAAATTAAGAAATGATAAATCGAAAAGTTGAAGAAAATAGCGTGCACATATAATTCATATAATAACTGTGTGTCTATAAAATCCTTCATCTTTTTCTCAGACTGTTTGAATAGTTTGATTTTTATATTTACAGAAACAAAAGCATGAAAAAAATGCCTTAATAAATGACTGTGTATATATCATCCTGCGTTCCCTAAACATTTTGCCTAAATTAACCTTGTGCAGGAAAAAATGTATTGTACGCAAAGACATTTAATTTTCATATATTTCTGTCATTAGCCAACTTATCAAAACAGACATATTACATTTAAATATTTTTTTTCCAAAAGGCACTTACTGGCTTTTTCAATCAGTGTTCCGTTAGGCTTATAGTGCACTACAATGCTGTTATGTTATACCCTATGTAGTTAGGATATTTAGTGAATAGAAAGCCATTTGGCCTAACTGTGTTAGAGTTGCTTTCGTCCATAAATCATTATAAATCCTATCCAAAATCTTTTTTAATTATTACTCAGATTTGCATGAAGTCATATTCATATTACCTAAAAAATCTTGACTTGATTATAAAGGTTAAAATCTTTGATTTTAAAGGTTATTGAACTGCCCATGTATGTGGACACCATGCATAAAAGAGTTACATAAAAAAAAATGTGTGCAGATGAGTGAAGATAGCACATTTCCACCCATGTTCATGGTGCGATGGAAATCTAACACTGAGCTAGAAAACATAGCAAGCATTACTGTAGGTAAAGAAGTAAAAAGAACATTACATTTTATGATTAAAGTAATGATAGTGTGCTTGTGATTTTCGATGTTTATCAAAGCCAAAATGTGATATCAATTTACAGTGTATCTCTGATGCAAATTTTCACTCTGTATAGACTTACAGTCTCATAAATATTCAAACATATTTGAATATAAAATATTTTCAGGTTAAACGCAAAAATTAACTCGCACAGAGTGTTATTAAATAATTTCACGTGATGCCTTCATTTCACAATGACCTCATTAAAATAATAAGTAAATGACTTATTTAAACATATATGTATGTGCGTAGAAAAAGTCCATTAGCTTGCATCATTTTGTCAAAAATGACATCCATAAACCTGGAGCTATTTTGCTTAATACCTGGTTTAAAGCTGATTAACGTCTGCAACACTGCACCTTAATAAATGTTCAGAATACAGTCCTGCTTAGCAATCGATGTACCATTATAAATGCACTGTGAATAAACTGCATGAAACAAAAGAAAATACTGATATAAGGTGATCATTGAGTGCTGGAATACGTAATCAGGCCACGGGAGCAGTAGAAGCGGTCTTACACGTGTCCACCTCCATTGCCTCCGGTATCCGGGCCCTCAGTGGACAGCGAGGAGGCGGGGCGGGTGCTGCGTGGGCGGGGCTGAGCTCCTGGACCAGCAGGAGTAGCCTGCTGATGGCTGACTTGAGAAATGGCGTCGTCTGACTCCCAGCGCTCAAGCTCCTCTCGCACCAGCCGCTCCATCTGCTCCCTATGGGCCTCTGTATCCCTTCCCATCCGTTCATCCTGAAAGAAGGAGAGAGAGAAAAGAAAGAAAGGTTTTAATTTAACCATAAAGACCAACCATGCAGCTAGTACTGATAACTGCATTACACTGTTAGTATTATTGTCATATTGTTCATATTATTTACATTTTCTTCATAGTATCAAGGCTCAGCTATAGATGTTATTCATATATATATATATATATATATATATATATATATATACACCACAAAGTGTCAATAAAAACTTTCTTTATGATATATTACTTCTGACTGACCTGTTTTAAATACAATATTGATATTAATATTGCATATGGTTACTTTCAAAGTTTGTTTTAGCTGCTCTCTCGAAGCAACCACATGACCACACCCCCTAATATCTCTGGAGCCGTCCACCTTGGCCACAAACCTCAACAGGATTCAGATTTCCCTTGAGTTGTAATCATATACACTGGGAAAGTTGTAAACTGTGATATATAATTACAACATACACATTCTAAAGGCAGTAATTATGATTTATGTTTTTAGCATCGGATTATGTACATCCGATTCATAAGATTACATTCACGATTGCATTTTCACGGGATCCGATTACTTGTCCCAACTTCGTTTGTCTTTATGGTGGAGGACTCGCCTCCATGACACCATCCAGCAGCCTGCTAAGGACCTCTCTCCTCTTCAGCTTGGCCCGTTCCATGGCCTCCAGCTTTACAATGACCGCATCGATCTTGGACACGATACTGCCGATCGAGTGCTCCATACGGTCCACCCTCCGCACCAGGCTGAGAACAGACCATACTTCTCACTACACATCCACCTCCCATTCGTTATTTCCCAAATCAAATCTTCATATTTGGCTTATTTCAAATGTTGTGATTCTTAAACTCTCAGAGATCTGGAAAGCTAAATAATAGATATTTATTGATTCGGTCTCCACAAGTCAGAACATTTTCATATTCAGTATTAAATGTTACATTTAATATGATTTGATATGATTAGGATACTCTCTTTGTTTCTAGACATGGTATAGATGAGAAACTTACACTTGGAACTCCTCGTAGGACACACCCCCAGAGCTGCTGCCACGGCGACGGGAACTGTGTCCACTGTCCTCATCATCGTCCTCCTCCGAGTCATCCTGGCTACGGGAGAAGCTCCGCCCACTCAGAGGTCTGGGCAGCGAACTGCGTTCCAAATCCAAGTCCTCCTGGCATGTGTGTGAGAGACACTGAGCATCTGTACAGGTGTGTGTGTGGGTGTGTACTTCTGATTTAATGGCAAGGATTATTTCTTAACGCAACAATTCAGCAGAAAATATAGTCAATCAGCTGTTTGTAAGTTTGTAGCAAATAAGTAACTGTAGCTTACAGATACCACTTTAGCATTGTTCACTTCTGAGTCAAGTTGCACGTTATTTTACATAATTTATTTTTACATAAAATGTTTCACAACTTAGTAGATCAAGAATAAGTCAGGATTTAACAAAATTTAATTATCTAAATTACTTGTAATGTACAACTTCTTCAAAATGTATGCCCATTGGTCATCAAGTTTCCATTTACTCACTCTCTCTTTCTCCAGGTCGTCCCTCATCTGCTGGTGTTCGTGCTCTGTGAGCTCCTGGTCTCCGTCCAGATCGTATTTGGCAAAAATGGCTTCGATCTCGGCGTCCGAGTGTCCCTTTCTGCAAACACACCAGTGCATATTCACTCTGCACACAGCAATCTTGTGGATTCATCAACTTTAAAAACATTAGTCAGGCGAAGTTTTGGTCACCCTCGTAGGTCCTGCCGAAGCTCATCAAAGTTGAGTTTCCCTCCTGCCTGACGAAGGCTATCAGAGATGTCATCCACCGCCGTCTTCCTCAGCCTCAGTTTCACCATGGCCTTATGGTAGCCCTGAGAAAGCACACCACGTTCTATGCATTTCTCTATTCTTTTTTTCCCCCCATTCCTCTATTTATTTTTCTAAACTCAAAGAAAAGCCTCTGAGATTTTTTTAAAAGCGTAAATAAATAAAGCGTAGGTGATCACATGATTTACGTACCTTTTTAATGAGGTCAGTAATCTCCATTTCAGATCTCTGCTGTGCCATGTCAGCCTTCACCTCTGCGTAAGTGTCATTGATAATGGCTAAGAACATGTTCTGAAGAAAGAAAGAGGGAATAATGAACAAAAAGCTTGACCACTCAAGGTCATCATTACAGAAACCAGTTGCTTCTGGTTGGAGGCACACAATTATATAGGATGTCTTTGTATGCTGTAGCATTACAATTTCCCTCAAACCTGTTCCAGCATGATAATGCCCCTGTGCATAAAGAAAGCTCCATGAAGACATGAAGGACCTCACTAATGCTCATATGGCTGAATGAACACAAATCCCAACAGCCATTCTCCAAAAACTAGTGGAAAGCCTTCCCAGAAAAGTGGAGGTTATTATAATAGCGATTAAATCTAGAATTGGATGTTCAACAAGCACATATAGGTGTGAAACTTTGGTCAAATAACGGATGTTCAAACATGATAGTAACTAATAGATGTCAAATTATGGTCATAATTCCCCTAATGTGTTTATATGTACTTCAAACAGTTGATAATGGGAAACCTCCAGGTCTACATGAATAAATGAATTATTTCTTAATGGCGCGATGTTTGAGCTTTACATTTGCTTTGTGAGCCATCAATAAACACTCCGACAAAGTGCAACACAAAGTTCTTCCTGCAAGCCAAAATAATGTTGCTTTAGACGTAGTGTTAAATTAAGGTGCGGGTGCTCTTCCCTATTTGTTTTCATCTGCACATATTATAAAGATACAGGAAATGGAAACGCACAATAAAATAGAGACTACCGAATTTCCTGAAATCCTATGGCTTTGATCTGATTTAAGATATCACAGTATGTTGTTTCCACCAAATAATGACCATTTTTTGGTAAACATACCCATACTTTAATCATCAACAGATCTAAGTCTGAATGCAGGATTTTGTGGACGCTCATGAACCCCAGTGGACTCCAGTTCCTTAAAAACCCTTCGTAGTGTAGCACTCTGTTTCTGATGTCCAGTAGTCATCACTCACTTACCAACAGAATCATGAACATGAAGAAAACAAAGGTGGTGAAGTAAATCGGGCCCAGGACTCTGTCAGACTCTTCGATCTCTGAGAAGTCAAAGTCTCCTAGAATGATCCGGAACTGTGTGAAACTGCACAGGGAGACGGCAGGAGACAGCAAGTATGAGGACGGACATTAAGAATTTTTTCTCTCGAGGTATATTCTAAATTAAATTACAGATGCTTGAACATTGTAAAAAAAGAAAAAAAAAAAAAAAGCACCCAGGGCAATGGCAAACTTTGAATTGTTTGAGGATTAGTGATCCATTTTCAATTACTTAATCAACTTTTATCAAAGAGGAAAATATTTGTTACGTAACACTTACACACTTCCTTGACTATAATAATAATAATAATAATAGGTTATTTCAGACAGTGACTTTCTCAATCCATAAATTATATGCCATAAATTGAAGAATTCCTGATTCTGATTGGTCAGATGGTATTGATTGGGTTAATTAAGTTGAGTTTGTGGTTTCTCAGGCTTATTAACTTGAAGAGAGATAAAATAGGAGCATGTAAAATAGGAGAATGACTGTTTATAGCTTTTATAATGTTAGTGATGACAGGAACTACCTTAAATAATGCTGAGGTTCCACGACATTAAATGCTTCTTTAATAAATAAAAACATGTAATCACTAGCAAATTGCTGTGGTATTAGAGGAATAAAACACTTTGGGATGTTATAGGAAAATAATCAGCTTTAGGGTATAACTCCCTCTTTGTGTAGAGTTAAATTTTCCAATTAACCATTACCCCTAAGTGTTTTATTCTTTTATTCTAAGATAAAGTGCTTAAAGAGAGACAGGCAGACAGACGGACAGCAGATGAAGGGGCTCCTGGACTCACATGCAGGCTTGGAAGGTGCTGAAGTCGTTGAGTTGTGTCCCGAACACCAGGTACGCCAGCTGCGCGTATGCCAGGAACACGATGAAGAACATGATGGCAAATCCCAGAAGGTCTTTAGCACAGCGGGACACCGTGCTGGACAGCTGGCTCATGGTCTTATTAAAATTGATGAACTTAAATAGCTGCAGAAAGAGCAATGGATTTGAATTCCTCAGCCAGGTGAGTTTGCGGTTAAACATGTTAACTGTACGGCACATAAACACGAAACAGATCCACAGATAAGAGGCTCACTTTGACCCAGGCGAGAAAGACGATGATGGCGGCCAGATTGTTGAACTGAACCTGCAGCCGAGCGAGTGGACCGAAGTTCGCGTACGTGCTGTGGTTCTCCAGCAGGAACTTCAGCCTGTTGCTGACTGCCGATGTCCTGTAGATGTTCATAATGATGGCAGGCACGCTCAGCTAACGGAGATATACAGAGAAATCACATGAACAACAGAAGAGCTGAGAGATTTGTAGTATTATGCTGAAACACTCTCAAACATGCTCATTTTACATGCAATCCTATGAAAAGTGAAAAAAAAACGTTAATGGTTTCGGAAATGCACAAGAGCTTTGTTTAACCTCCTAGGCAATCAGGCCACAAGCTGGGAAACTAGGGAGAAAAACAAACATGGAGGACAAAGTTCTGGTGAACAATTTGTCTTGTTAGAAAGTAAATCTAAGGAATAAAAAATACTTCATTGCCAATGTTCCAACCTCGCAAGGTAAATGAAAATAACAGCTTGTCTATTTTTGAGACATGCACTGGTAAGCGGTGTGATGTCCCACTTTAACTGTGGTACTCAAGTCACACGTGCAGCTCAAATTCTATTTATGTCGGTATGCCGCAGTACCGTTACTATGAGCACATCCAGGCAGTTCCACAGGCTTTTGAAATAGCGCAGGCGGTGCAGGCGGATCTCCAGCACCTCCTCCACCAGGTAGTACAGCATGAAGAAGCAGTAGATGACCTCGCACATCCCCACAAAGTGGTCCCAGCTGGACACATAGCGCACCAAGCGCACAGTCTGGAACTGCCACGAGGTCACAGCGCCCCCTGTGGCTGGAAACTCCACCAGCAATCTGTAAATGACAAAAGAGGCAATTACATACGCTCACCGGCTGTGCGTGTGCATAGTGTTTGCCTACCTGAAGGCAAAAATCCACATTTGAATGTTTAAAATCCTGTATGTTTACTTTTAGCTGCCTAACACAAGCTGCCAAGGACATTTAGCAGTATTTTTCCAGCTCACTAGCAAATAATGATAAAGTATATCGCTATAAGCTTTACTGAGATATCATTGGTTATTGTGATATCTTTTTATAGCTTTCCATTTTTTTTTTATAATGACAAAATTAATGAACCTGATTTAATGAAAATGTTCAATTATTGTTTGTTAAGACATTTTTTAATTCTGTTATATCGTGTATTTTCCTGTAAGTGTGTATATCGTGTACGTGTCAGTATGTGATATATTTGTCATATCGTCCACCCTATAGACATGATGTTTTTCAGGTTCCGAGGCTTTATTTTGATGTGGTTGCTATGGTAATATGAACATCATCTCAAATCTCCAGTCAGAAGATGCAAAACGTATGCTCACCTACATTAGAGATTTAAAATTATAATTCTTTTTTTTATTAATTTTTTTTTTTAGACCAATGAGGCTAGGCAATCACTAAATATAATAATTATAACAATGATAGCAAATAAAACTTATCTTGCAACCCTAGAGCCCAAATAATGTTTTTTTTTCTCAAATGTTGAAGAATTTCGATTAGGATACACTAATAAAGACCATTTGACATTCCGGTCAGCAGTTATATTATTGTATTTTTTTGTAAATTAAATGAAAAGTAGTTTCTTGTAATAAGGCGTTGCATTGTGGGTAAATTACCATGTCTCAATAAATAGCAGCTATTTTCCTGAATTCCTGATTCAGCAGTGATTGATCAGATTCAACAAACCACTGCTCTAAATAAAGAGTCAACGTTCACCTGTAGTGAGCTCTCCTGTGGGTCTGTGTGTACCTGATGATGCAGAAGAGGTTAATGTTGCCGTTGTAGACGGAGAAATCGAGGAACACGGCTCTGGTGCCTCGATCCAGCCACAGGTTGCTCTTCAGCTCCTGCAGCTGTCTGTCGGACTCGTCTCTGGTGCGAGACAGATCCTGATAGAAACCTCCTCCTCTATATGTGGCCACTTCACCTGAGTAGCTGCTTTCCCCGAGGCTGCTCTCCTCAGAATACACCCACCTGAGACACACAGACAGGGGATCAGACTAGGTTTCACTACCTGTTTCACCGAACGTAGCCTAGTGTGAATGTTAAGTGCCACTATGTTTGTGATTACAGCATACTCAATCCAGATCAAATTTAAACTCGGATTTTTATTTTTGTCTTACGCAGTGCCATTTTGCAGTCCAAATGAATACTTGTCCTCGTAGGCGGCTGCGTAGACGCCGTAGCAGTCGTACACTTCGTCCTTCAGCTCCTCGTGCACAGGACAGGACTCGTTGAGAACTTTGACCTGGCGTAGTCGAGGGACTCCCAACAGCAGGTTCTCGTAATAGATGAGGCTGTGGTTCTCCGGCAGGCTTTTGTTGTTGTACCACACTTCCCAGTACATCCCGTTTAGGAAAGGGCCCTCGGTGTACTGAAATGTTCAAACAAATTTAGAGAAAATAAGCTAAAGAGCATGCATAAAGATCCTTCATTGAAATGCAATACAAAGGTTTTTACTTTCCAGAAGTCCTCCATGGTGGAGAGGCTCCTGAAGGTGGTGGCATCTCCACTCGACAGCGGCGTGTCCAGGAAGAGCTGAGACATGACTTTGGTGTAGTAGTACATGTTAGTGCTCACCATCCCGTATGTTACTGCAGCACATTTAGACAAAAGAGAGAAGAAACAGATAAAAACAGATCTTCACATAAATACAGTTCTTGCATCTTGCATTTTTCCTCTTATATATAGAACTGGAGTGCTATACAATTTGCAGTTTCCCTTCACAGGCCTGCTTTTCTTCTAAGAAGGCTTTGGGAGTATTTTGTTTCTTTCCATTTTTGCTCCCTCAAAGCTAGCCTCATGTGCTAAAACGGTTCTGCCAGGAAACTGTATAATGAGCCTGCTGAAGCCAGACTTTTGGGGCAGTAGGCAAAAAACAGGACCATATGTTATCCTTATTACCAACTCTAGCTACTCAAATCTCCATATTATGCTCCTGATTGCATGTAATCAACTGGAAAAATGCAACTATAAGTCATCCCGCTGCTCTTTAATTGTTTGTCTAGTTCCAGGCTTCTTCAGACAGGATATGACTTTCGTGCTGTCATCACCGTACAAACATGGCACGGTTTGAGAACTTCCATAAAGTAATGATGAAGCAGAGTCCAGTTATTGCCACACAGAAATACAAACACTAGGCCAAAGACTGACTCATGCTCTACACCGTTAAAAACAAGTGAAATGAAAAGGAACGGTACCATGGTGCTGCTGAATTCTTGAATCTGATTGGTCAGAAGGATCGGATAAATGGATTTTAAGAAAATCTGTAACTAAGTTGCCTTATAAGTTTTCTGTAAATAAGTGTTCAAACTTGGGAAAGTCTTCAGGACAGACAGCTTTTCGTTTTCTCGGGAACGTAACGCTGTGGTGTTTCTCGCCTTGTTAATGTCAAAAGAGAAAATAAGATAAGGCTCATGAGGGAATAATTGTTTATAGCTGCTACAACATACTGTAAATGATATCGGTAACTAACTTCATACGAAACGTAACTATAAATGGATAAAACATAAACATGACATAGGTCATTCTTTAGCTACAGTTGGGTCCATAAGTATTTGGACAAATTTAAAAATTTTTTTTTTTTATTTTTTTTTATTTATTTCAAATAAAGCCTTGAAGATGTCATAGAATTGTAGAATTTCAGCTTTAATTCAAGGGGTTTAACAAAAATATTGCATTAACCACTGAGGAATTACAGCCATTTTTAATTTTCTGGGGATGGCCTTCGTCAGTTGGATCAACACCACTTAGGACAGTATATAGAATACCCATGAACAGATGTAAATTTAACACTTGAAATCATCTCCAGAACTTTTACCTCCTTGAAATCGGAAACAGGCCATAACTGTCCATGTCAATTGTCCGATTATTTTTGAGCCTGTAAAAATGGAGGTGCAGTGTAAAAAATGACAGCAATTCCTCAGTTGTTAATGCAATTTTTTTATTCAACCCCTTGAATTAAATGTAAAAGTCTATAGTTCAATAACATCTTGATGGCTTTATTTGAAATCCATTGGTGTGGAGAACAGAGGCAAAAGTAGTAAAATTGTCTCACTGCCTAAATATGACGGAATTAACTGTATTAAAAATCGCTAATTTTGACAAGTCACTGAGGTACACTACCAGTCAAAAGTTTGGACACACCTTCTAATTCAATGTTTTTTTCTTTATGTTTATAACTTAAAAGACGCTTCATGTCTTAAAGTAATGATGGACTGGTGTTCCTCTTTACTTAGTTGAGCGGTTGTTGACATAATATGGATTACTCCAGTTGTTCAATAGGGCTGTTATAAACA
>JAQQZR010000038.1:331758-345712 GCA_030068235.1 Notoglanidium macrostoma | reverse complement strand
TCTCTATCTATCTATCTATCTATCTATCTATCTATCTATCTATCTATCTATATATATATATATATATATATATATATCAATCCATGTAGTAATCAGGAAGCTATATAATTATTGCAATCTGCCATTTTTTCCTCCACATCACGCAGCCCTGGCATTAAAATAGACACCATAAATTGTAACACATGCCATAACATTGTGGCGTCACAGGCATTCAAACTCGCAATCTCCCAGTCATCTGTTCAGGAGGCAAAGTCTACATTCACACTGCCATGCTGAAGTGATTCAAATCTGATTTCTTTTTTTTTTTTGCCTTAATGTGACATAGATCTGATCTTTTCAGGGCTACCTGTTGAGATATTCTACTTAGTGGTTGCATGTTAGGTTTAAAGTTAAGCTTTTAGGGTTCGCTTTAAGCTTTAAGTGTTGTGGTTGAGGTTAGGGTTTGGTTAAGGGCTGCGGCTGAAGTGAAGTTTATTCTCCGCTATCCGCAGCATTTATTCGCACAGCGGTAGTGTTTTTGCCAAGCTAACACAAATGGTCAGAACACCGGCAGAGGAGAGCTGACTTTTTACCCTCCAGAGCAAAATGCTATGCATACATTAGCTACTAGCACGTCCATTTCATCGGTTTTAATACCATGAGTCATCTCACAAATATGTTTTTATTGTTGGTGATGCAATACTCATGCAAAATCGTATCACTGTGCGTTTCGGAGGACAGGCACGTTCTCATTGAAGTTAGATACAGGTCACTTGTAATTAGGAATGTGAACTTTCATGTTAGGCAGATCTGATCTGGGAAATAAATGAATTGAGCGATGAGGCTTGCGGTGTGAACGTAGACAAAGAGCGCATTACTGGGCGTGCTTTCTGGGTAGAAGGAGAGCTCTACACTTTTTCTCCGTCAAGCACAGTAACACTAACCAATCGTGGGTATTTGTAAGCTCATGTATGTGAAAGAAGGTAGATAGCGCTTTCCTCTGTGTGCCTTCAGCCGTGTGATGGAGAAGAGCTAGCTAATGGATGGGAACTGGCAAATTGAGACAAAAGGTTTCTGTTATAATTTTTCAGTGTTTTTGATCTGGAAAAATCAACATCGGATTAATGTAGAGGATCTCGCTAGTTTTAGGCTTCCGTTACATTTCTCCACCCGAAGCTGAAACGGACCTTCTCAACTCTTCTACTTTTTTCCTTTAAAGGCAACCTGCAAGGCATCCATAGTTTGTTGGGGGAGGAAGATTTGTTGACGTTTCCAATGTAATTGCAGACAAAAGAGGGCTTAATATGACAACCTGCTCCTTTCAGTCTCTTCATCATGGCACATGGATGCAATTGTCCACTTTATGCATTTACTCAGTAAGGGATCTCATAAGAGGTTTGTAAAACTCTGATCTTCAACCAACCGAAGAAGGGGATCTGTGTGGTTTCCTTTGGTGTTCGAAACTGGATCTCACGTTTAATTCCCGGCGTAATTTCCATGTGCATTTGGCCTCTTCATTTATTTACAGCCAATTGTAGCGCCAAGAACAACAGGATACTTTTCTCCGGTACTTTGAAGTCCTCTAGGAATCAGAGCTGCCACTAATTACGGTGCTCTGTACGGGTAGCGCGGCCGATGACTAACAGAAATTGTGCCGTGTAATTAATAGCGTTCTTCGCTATTAAGTGAACCGGCTTCCCGTGCCAGAAACCACGCTGACTGAATCGTGTCATGGAGGATGTGTGAGAATGACGGCATGAGCACGATGATGGTGCATTATTTACCGATCAAAGTGTGCCGAAAGATGTTTCTGACCATAATTAGTTTGATTTCATATTGGCACAACTGTAAGAAATTAGACGCAGCTCTAATCGTCTGTCCCATCTGAACATTTTGGACGCACAACAGTCACATGTCTCAATCTGCTAAACCGCTCAGGCTTTGATGCTTGACGTACACCGCTTAGGAATGCTTGGTCATCCTTCTCAAATGTACATGTTCTGACAAGCCATCACATGATGTTGTCCATCCGGCTAGCATAAATACACATTTCATTTCTCGGGCTTTCAAATACACGAAAAAACTAAAATATTTGATGGATTGTGTTTAGAAGAGTGGAATTTAGAAACGAGTGTCTTAACAAGGTCTGTACAGTTGCAGAGTACAGAGGTGCTAGCATCTACCGTTTAGCCGCAGCGTATACAGACCAGCCTTCTTACATTTGGTGAAAGAGTTCCAAATTTTAACCTCAGAGTCCGCTGGTACAAGTTATACACTCAAGAATACACTGAACGTGCAGTCGAACTACCACCGCCCCCTCCCTGAACCAAAAATAAAAGCATCAGATTAGGCATACGACATATGAGTCTAGAATGATTGACAGCCGCTTAGGTGTTTTTAAACTCACCCCGTGGAAGCCCCGCCCCCTTCTTCTTATCTCGCAGTAGTAATGCTGTGGCTCTCGTCTTCACTCACACTTGAATGATGTGCTGACATGGCAGTCTCACTTTCTGTCAAGGGGTGAGTTCATTCGTGTGAAATACATTTTATCATTATGGTCATAAGAACCGTTCTTTTGGCAGAAAAACGGTTACAAATAGCACTTTCATTTGTCAAGAAAAAAAAAAGATTAAACAGGGAAAATGTCAGACCTGTGGCAGCATTTCACGGTTTCTGTGAGATACGTGTAGACAAGTGATTTCTGAAAAGCGTATATATATATATATATATATATATAAAAATCTAAACCACCATTTTATGATTTTTGGACTCCTTGCTACAGGAGACACCTGAATACTGTGCTGTTCTGCTTTTTCCGGTAAAGCAGTAGTCCGAACAACCGGGACTAGCTTTCAGAGAAAACAGGACAAAAATCTATCAGAAAGGCCAAGTCACTGATGAAGCTGGAGCAAAGTGAAGGTCTTCCACATCCTGCCTCAAAGTGACCTGTGAATTCATGAGAGAAAAAGAACACAAAAAAACCCAGGACTGAAGTCTCTTTGGTCGGTTAAAAAAAAAGTTTCTTTTAATTGGAAAAAAATGTCGGCACCTCTGCAGACTTTTTTTTTCTCCCCCCTTACCTCTTACTCTCTGTTTCTTTTCTGCATTTAACACACTTCTGTTAAAAAGATAAGTGTGGGCGCTCTCTCCCTCTTTCTTTCTCTCTTTTTTTTTTTTTTTTTCTTCTTTTTTTCTTTTTTTTCTTTTTTTTTTTATTATAAAGTAACCAAGCGACATAATCATCTAAAGTGTGTACAGATCATGAGGGATGGATCGTGAGCTTTACACCAACACCAGATCTATCACACACTGGACTCTGCTTGACATTCCCTTCTCCCTCCCTTCCTCCCTTCCTCCATCCTCCCTCTCCTCCTTTGCTCTGTCTTCCATCCTGGAGTGAGCGAGTGATTGGGGAGGGGAGGCGCGAAAGCAGCGCCCCATCTGAATTTCAAAGGGCCCCGCTTGGCGCCTTTGCAAATTTATGGCGTTCTGTCTGTTCCTGAAGCACGGCGACGCTGGGCCGGCCCAAATCCGAGACCAGTGCGGATGCTATGCTTAATTGCCTGCGATCTCCCTTAAAGACTCCTTCAGGCCAAGCTGTTTCTCATTTTACTGTATGTTAACATTCTCGTCGGAGTTGAAGTTTATGCGTGCTATTCCACGTCCCGCTTGGCGTTTACATTACCAGCAATTTTGAGTTTGCAGATTTGAGTTTTATTGATTTGACTTGTTGATTCGAGTCCGTCTGCATCCATAAATCAGCGTATTTCACACTCATTGTATGGTTTTCAGCTGTGTCATTGCAGATTCCGCTAAACTGCCTGTGCTGTATTGTTCCTTTTCTATTCGTTATGGCTTTGTTCTCTTTAACATAACTCTTTTAAGATTTATTCCCTCATTCAGTTGGCCAAGAGTGTTTCGGGAACACTTTTGCTGTTCTGAGATCTCCAGCATGGCCGTATCTCAAACGTGATTAATTCACAATGAGTGTGAAACGGAGTGTTCGTAATCATGGAAGAAATGCAATAAATACTTGACCATGTTGGATGTTTTGGAACCATAAAAAGCAAATTAAATCAATCTGGGACTGTACGAGTTTACACAAGACTGGTCCAGGTCCCAGGTTTGTGTTGTTGTGTTTTGTTTCCTCTCCTTGGTGGCTCCGAATGTTTGACATTTTTCAGAGTTACTGACTACGAAGCCATACAAAACGCTTCACTTGCGTGGACAAATAACATCCGAGCATAGCTGCAGTAAAACGAAACCAGATTTTACAAATGTGATTATGGAGGACAAAAGTACATATAACTCTGGTAGAGAAGCAGCGCACGGCGCAGTCTATTTGTGTTCCTAACGTCGTCCTGTAAATATAAGAGTCCCTAATCTGCCCCATACATCTTGTTCACTACCTCGGTTCAGTGCAGATGCCACAGGAGATTCTATTTATACTGGGTTAGGATTATTTATCAGATATCTGAACCTCTGTTTATTTCTTTGTAGCATTTGTATAAATGGAGAAAGTGTATTTTAATAGTGTTTAGATATTTCTCTCTACTCTTTGCAGAGTTGGAATGATTTGTTTGCGGGGGAACTTTTGAGTTCCTTAAATGTTAGAAATGGTATAAAGTCTGGATTATGATCAGATTTGACACTTTCCAACCTGACCTATTTTATTCCATGAAGCCATGTTCACTGCTAATGGTACAGATGTAGCACAGGACGCAGCTGTGACTCGGAGACCTGATCTTTCACATATTTTTGCAACTGAATCTTGGAAATGGGTAGTTTGATTACTAAGTGGATGTGCGTGCTATATTAGTAACGAGTATCAACTAATACCTACCCTGTCGCCTTCTTTTTGCTGTCGCCACACGGCAAGAAGGTTCTGGGTTCGGACCTGCCGGCCAACTGGGCTCTTTCCGTCTGTATGCCTGTGTGGTTTCCTCCAGGTGCTCTGGTTTCCTCCCACAGCCCAAAGACATGCAGATTAGGTCAACATGCTACTCTAAATTGCTCATAGATGAATGTGAACACAAGTGTGAATGGTTGTTCATCTCTGTGTTAGCCCTGTGATAGATTAGCGACCTGACCAGAGTGTACCCCGCCCACCTCTCCCCCGAAGTCAGGTGTGTATGTGTATGTGTGTGTGTGTGTGTGTGTGTGTGTTCTCTCACCTTCTCCTTTGAAGACAGGCACATCATCCGCAGAACCTTCATCAGAAGGAGGCAGCACCACCGATCGTCTCCTCTTCGGCTGGACCAATCCGCAGCCACAGGACACGCAAAGCATTATGGGACTGATCAAAATTAGCCTCAGTTCTTACTTTTCATGAGCCATCTTAATAAATGATGCCGAGCTTTACATTTTACATAATCAATAGGACAGAAATTACTGATTTCTTTTTAAATACCTGAACCTCAGTTTGTGGCGCTGTTTTTTCTCCTGGAACACAATCTCCTAAAGGGGAAGAAAAAAAGCAGAGAAGGAATTAGATCTGACCACCTTACATAAATACCACAAATTATTCCCCTATAGCATGTAATGTAATGTATGTTAAATTAAATTAAATGTTTTAAATAATTAAAAATAACACTAAAGGACTAAATGTTGCTTCTTAGCAAAGTCAGAAAGGCACATAACTGAAGTGCAAAAGTTTGTACATGGACAGCTTATAATTAGGATAAAAAGAAAATTTTAATTCATCTAAACAACAATTAGTGTGTTAAATTTTGCCCCTTGACTACAATACACAACACTAGAGTCAATGTGAGGCTAAACAACCCTCTCTGATGGGAACGGTATAATTTTGTACCTTTGTTCTCTTTAATAGAGATGGTATCTTCGCTCATTCCCTGTTCAGCCACCAGGGTCTTAAAGTCCTCCATCAGTGTGGGCCGCAGTTCCTTCTTACGACCTGCAGGGGGCAGCAACCAGAACAAACCCTCAATCTCGCCTCATGTTTCCCACAACCTACATAGGCAACCTACAGAATGAACATGTGCCTGTCGGATTGTCACTTGCTAATGTGAATGTAGCGTAATGTGGTTTCTGAAGATGGATAAATGAATGAATGAATGAATAACAGCATTGCCTACATCTAGAAATATGTTCAGATGTGAGTCAGTTCACAATATTCACATAAAAGAGCTCAAAGAGCCGAATTAAAGAGCTGACTCAGAGTTGACTCAAACAGGCAGATGGAAGAGCTGACTCAAAGTAGTGACTCAAAGAGCTGACTCAGAGCTGGCTCAAAGAATTGACTTAAAAAGCTGACTGCAGGTCCGAATCAGTCTCTTACTGACCTGTACTTTATGTAAAGCTGTAAATAATCAGTGACTCCTCACCGTACAGTTTGACCGAGGTGGTCTTGTTTCCTCCACGCTGTTTGTACATCACCACCAGCGCATACTCGTCATAGTTGGTGTGCACCACGTAGGCGTCCACATCAGCTGACCATTCTGTACAGGAACACAGTCAGAGATTAGATTAGATTACAGTTAGTAGCTTTATAGATATAGTTTATAGTTATTATAGCTTTTATTCTTTTTTAAATTGTGATCAGGAGTTTGGCATTTTTACTCACTGACACTGTGGTAGTAGAATCTTCCGGGAGTTTCAGTCTTCACATAGTTACCTCTGATCATCTTACACTCGCCATGCCTACCAATAAGATCAGAACAGCACCTTTACACGTCTTTACATCGCATTCTGGATTCTGATTGGTCAGAAGGTGCTGAATAATTTGCTATAACAGCAGCTCTGGCTGTAGTGCAGGTTTATATTAACACGCTTGTTGTTATACGCAGGCTTGGGGAGTAATGGAATACATGGAACAGCGTAATTAGGATACAAAAAAAGGTAAAGGTTCTGTTATAGTTACAGAAAAAAAAGATGTAATCAGATTACAGATACATTTCGTAAAAACGGAGATTATTTACAGGATTACAATATTATGAAATGCGTAAGGGCTGCAACAACTAATCAGCAAAATCTATAAAAATCGATGAGAAAAATAATTGGCAATAATTACATTAGTTGATCTGCGTTATGAAACACACTGCGCACACACTTCGTCATTTCATAAACACATCTGAGTGAAATGGAGGAGCAGAAACTTCAGCAGGACTTTCTCTACGGTATGAAACTCTTTACAGTATACTACCCTGCTGGCCTCATGGCATAACCTGTGTTTTAATGTGAGTAATATCATCATTGGTTTGTGGGAATGTGAGGAGAAGCGTGATGTTCCTGCTGGAATTCTCCAGAACAGCTTTGTTAGGTTTTGTTAAGCAGCGACTAGCGAAGCTTTTTGAATCAATTAGCATTATAAAGTAAAAAGTTAAACTAGCTTATTTTTCTGACCCTGCTTTCGGTTCAAAAGTCGATTCCAAAAAGAGTTGATTCACTAATCTATTGAGGTGGAAGCTAAGAGTCAAATGTAAGTCTTTGGTGTCGATTCCACACACTGAAAGTGACTCACCTCACGTGCTCACACTGCGAGCAAAATGAGCTTAGCATCAGAGAGTTTCAGTGAGAGAAACAGGAGCTGATATTTATTTTCGCATTATTTTTTAATTGTATGTTCGAAATTTGAACAAATCATGGCTTGAAATACAGAAATACAGCTGCAAAAAGTGCTAACAGTAACCGCTGTAGGCTCCATACCGCCACCTTGAGTCAGTCTGAGTGTTTATTCAGCACCGGTCATATATAACGCTTCTACTGAATGGGGATCAACATTCATTGGGTCTACATGAGCACCTGATCATATTCTCATGCTGGGACTGATTATCTGATAAATGACACTAATGCTGTAATTAGTGACCTGCTGTTTAATTAAACCTAGTTAAGAAAAAGTTCTGTTGTGCTGATTAAAATGCTGCAAATAAATATTTTAAATTAATAACTTTTGTATAATATTTACTTTATTTTGTAATAATATTTTTTTTTAAATAAAACCAATTGAATAATCAAGGGAATGTTATTTCATTAAGACTAAAATAATCAAATAAAAAATACTATTACATCATTTGGCAGACACCCTTAACCAGAGCCACTTACATATGTCTCATTTATACAACTGAGCAGTTGAGGTTTAAGAGCCTTGCTCAAGGGCCCATCAGCTTGGCAGGTCTGGGATTTGAACTCATGACCTTCCACGCACTAGTCCAACAGCTTAACCACCAAGCTACCACTGCCCACATTATTATCAAAAAAATAAATAATAATCAGCAGTCCCAGTCCTAAATAAGAGCGCTACACTTCCTGCCCATGTGCCACATTACAGCAGGTCCCGAGTCACATCACCGCTCGGGTCTGGAGTGAAATCAGAGCTAATCTTACACTCACCAAGTCACTATCAGGCCTCTGGTGAAAACACGTGTTCACTGGGTGGAAATTTCACCATTATTTAGTCTTTAAAGCAGAAAAGGGGAACAACATCACAGTACAGAGCAGGTTCTGCTTCCAGCTGAGAAAATGCCATCATCATCCTCATATTTGGTATTGAGGGAATCCAAAAGTAACGGAACGTCATCAGTCACATTACTGTCATTTTGTGGTGATTAGATTCAGTTACTGACTCCATTTTAGCAGGTCATTAGTGACGGTATCGGAGTACACTTTTAAAGGAACCCTCCCAATCCTGATTATACATTATCGCTCTGCATAAGAGGAGGAAAAATGTGTAATATGCTGAAATTTTCTTTAAAGAGAATTAATGAGTCTCTCTCCAGTGTCAGTGCTTTGTAGCAGTCAGTTTTCCAACATGATACAATATTAAATGTAACTATAAACATATAAAAAATATGATTAAAAAATTTAAATTGCTGGAAAATTCTGTTACATTAGAAATAGGAGACTTTCTAACGTAACGTGTCTAATATGTGTGTGTGTGTGTGTGTGTGTGTGTGTGTGTGTACCTGGACATGATGCGGGTCATGTTCAGGGAGTTTGGAGAGTCGCTACGCTGCAGCTCCAGAGAGCCGATCGGAGAATCTCCTTTGTGTTTCTTCCTCCAGGGGCAGTTGGAGGCCGAGGCGACGTCATACCACTTCCCCAAGAACTGCCCACAAAACAACATGGCTGATGTGTGTGTGTGTGTGTGTGTGTGTGTATGTGTGTGTGTGTGTTATTTAAGTCAGAGACGTCCATTATTAACCAGAATCTATGAAAACTTGAATTTAATCACTATAAACATGTTAAGTGAAGATATCAGGCAATTTTAATATTTAAAGAAACATTTAATTTTCTTTCTTTTCTTTTAAATGAGAGTTGAAAGTAACATGATTACATTTTTAGCACAGAGTTAGTAAATACAAAAAATGTTCATAACTAGCATCCATGCTAATAAGGCATTAATATCATGCTAATAATTTAATTCAAATTTAATTTCTTTCTTTCTTTTACAATCAATATTTTGGTATCAGTGGCGTACAAAGTGGCCTCATCAGTCAGTATCACCACATCATGTACTTTTCTTCTTCTTGTGATCTTCAGGAAATTCAGATGATGCAACTTCCTTTTGATTTTGTGACTTCATGTGACCAGCTTGCGAACTATATTACAAATATTTAATATGGTGAATGTGTTCAGGTAACAGGGTCGAGTGAATGTTGTGAGAATAAAATGTACATTTTTATAACGCATCATAGATGATTCAAAAAAGGCAAAAGATTCTGCAAAGAATTAGGATTTTTGAAATATTTTAATGATTCTAGTTGAGGGTTACATGGACTGATAGTGAGCTGGGACAGTTTCCTATTTACAATTTTTTTCTATTTAAAAAAAATGCCAGTATAATTTTTCATTAAAAAAATTGTTATATCTTTTGTATCTCATCATATGGGATGATCACATTTTATTTTAGGAATATCTAAAAAGAATTACAAACCAGTTTTTTGTCTTTATGAAGTCAAATCTGCTACTTGTATAAATAAACAGTTTTGTTGAAAACAATATATTTGGTGAAGAAACGGTGTGTATTTGAATAAGGATTGTGTAATTCTGGTGTGTAAACAGGTCGTTGTGTAAACAGTTTCTGCTCTTTGATCAAGGATAAAGGTTTTTCTGCATTTTCATCAGCGCCAGCAGATAAACGATGACGACAGCTAGTGATAATCACGCTAGACGACTGAAAATATACGAAGATGTGTCGTTTCTGAGCAGCAGAGCTTGTAAAGTCGCTGTGTTTCAAAAGATACAATTTAGTTGTTAGCTAGCTAGCCTAGCCTCTAGCACACCATGTTTTATTAGTATCTAGCTAACAACAATTAAACAAAAAACTATTTTGAATAAACATCACTTTCTGATTTTATTGAAGTGCTCTTGGACTATTATTTATTAAGAATTTTAGCAAACTAGCAAAGTTTTAATGTGAACAGCAAACATTACTATGCTAGCAAGTTAGCTGGTAGCAGTACTAGGAATAGCTCAATCTGTAAATCAGTACTCAGGTCGCTCGTCTTATTTTGGGGATTTCATTTCCTTTTTTGTCAAATTATATTTATTGCTATTTAATTTACACCATAGTAATTTAATTCTTTATAAATATTCGGTTTTTATCACAGTTATTTGTTGCTAACTATTTCCATGTTCATCTTAGCATTTACTTATTTATGGTAACATAAATAAATTCAGTATTAATGTATGCATAAAAGTACAAAATAATCTTATTATATTCATGAATGGTTTCTCTGACAACAAATCTGAGAGATTAGCATCAAACTGTTCATATCATTCAGGAACATGTTTGAAGGAATGTTACTAATTGATCATTAATGATTATTATACATTTTTATTTTTATCCTTTTTTGAGTGTTTTGACGGTGTGCAGAGGTTCTTACCCGGTCCAGGTCGAAGTTCTCCTGGATCTGGAGGAGAGGTTGTGGAGGCAGAGGTCCGGCATGGATCAGACCCACGCCGGCCAGCAGGAGAACCGCAAACACAGCCTGCATGTCTGTCTGTCTGATCCAAATGAGGTTCTTGTCTGTAATGGCGAGAGAACGACAGCACCGTCCTCCTCCTCCTCCTGCTCCTCCTCCTCCTGCTGTTAAAGCCATCGACCGGTGGGTTATGTGCTTTTACCCACTGGCACAAAGCGGCCTAAAATCAGTCCAACCAACCAGAGCAAAGGTCCTCTTATCTATTTATTGATTTATTTATCCTGTGCTCTGTGTGTGTCTGTTTGTGTAGCATTTTTAAATAATAGAATATAATTATATATATATATATATATATATATATATATATATATAAATGTAATATAAATTGAACCTGTTCTAAATATACGCTGCCGAGACAAATAATCTGGAAAGCTTAACCTGGATAAGTGGATTTGGATTAGAGATTGGTGTTACAGTATTTACAGACTGTCAAGGACGTTAGAAAGTCAAACAGAAAATAACACAACAAGCCTCAGTATCTTTCTCTTCTACTTTTTAAAAAAAATATCAGTATCAGAATCAGAGGATTTATTCACCGTAGATATTTACAGCCCAGATGGATAAAGCGGTGTAGATAATGGATGGATGGAGATATATACAGACAACACAACACAATTACCATCCTAATATACAAATATTACACCTTAAGCAGAAATGATCAGGTGTTCATGTGTAATTTATATTACAGTGGAAATAAAAAGCTGGATGCAGTTCAGGAGGTATTAAACAGAGCGGAACGACTGTGATAGATAATAGCAATGATATGTAGTAATGACAATATTAATAAATCATATGTTTCATACATAGTACAATTTATTCATAACATTTAAAATAATAATATCTAACTGGTAAAATAATTTAAATATGTAAAAATTTATTAATAAATAGTATTTATATTACCATGCATCATGCATTATAATTTTTAAAGAATATATTCAAATATAAAAATTAGGCAGAAATAGATTTGCATATCGCATCGTTTTATATTTGTTTATTTATTTTTTTAAATGTATTTTTGTTATTATTTTTAAACCAAGCACCAGCCTCCATCTTCAGAAGAGACAGATTTACTAAAAGGGCAAATTATCATGAGGCTGCAATAAAAAAAAGTGCTGATGGGAGTGGCCAGTGCTGCAGGTGATCTGCTGACATGGCGCAAATTAACGAACACAGACGCCGTCAGTTCATTTTAATAATGACCAACGCAATCTAGCAACAGTTAACATGCAGTCGTAAACAGGTACAGAATAACATGACAATCAATATGAATCAATATGTTCGGGTAACATCTTCCTCTGGCATTCCAGTATGGTGTTATTTTAGCACCTCATTCCTGAGTTCGCAGTGGGACTTTCGCAAGCACATAAATTTTACTTTGAAGAGAAAATATTAATGTGAGCAAACACAGATCTATTCTGTGTGCCAGCCTCTGCTAGCAGAGAAAAAGCAAGAGAGTGTGAATGTAAGTACTTGGAAGTACGCTATGGGCTCCTGAAGGCCACCGTACGCTCTAATACATGCTGGGAGAGGGAGGGGTAAGAGAGGCACAGCTTTAAATGGTTATTACAATCACTGGACTGTTTTAAGACGTTTCAATGTTCATCCACATACCATCATCAGTTGTAAAAGTGTGACAGGAAGTAACTCTGGCATAAATGCACACAAAGAAGTCACATGATCAGCTTGTGGCATGAGATGTTAAAGTCATATGACTGCTTGATGTCACTGAAGTGTGATCGACAGAGAAGATGGTGTCCCTCCTCCTGCTTGTGAGGTGGAGCAAGCTGCTTCATCCATAAACAAGCACTACATACCTGTGTCAAAAGAGATGTCAAGGAGGCCATCTAGGTCAAAGTGGAGCCTCACTGAACAGAGGAGGGGGATTGAGACAGCACCTGTTCCCAGCCTACAATACTGTGTTAAAATCTGTAGCTCAGCACTTTATGAATGAACCAGCTTGCTCCACCTCACAAGTGGGAGGAGGGACACCACCCCAAGCTGCTGGGAACACTGTGGGTGTTTCACATTGAAGATGCTTAACACATAATAGAACAGTCTAGAAAGTGTGTGCCATTGAAAAGGTCCCACCTTTTCATCACCAAGGATACACACATGCATTCTTTTTTCATCATTTTTCTGAATGATGGATTTGGGAGAATTCGAAGGATGCTGGACATCGGACAGTCCTTCAGCGGGATTCGATGACGTGGCATTCTGGAAATGCAGCCTTTCAGGATCCTTCCTTCACGCTGAGAAGCACACCATCTTCTCTGTCGATCACACTTCAGTGACATCAAGCAGTCGTATGACTTTAACATCTCATGCCACGGGCTGATCAGGTGACTTCTTTGTGTGCATTTTTGCCAGAGTTACTTCCTGTCACACTTATATAACTGATGATGGTGTTTGGATGAACACTGAAACGTCTTCATGGTTTCCTTTTAATAGTCAAATGATTTTAATAAACATTTCAAACAGTTTTCACTTTTCATTTATAACAAAAAAAAAAAAATAGAATAATATACAAAAGAGGTGGAAAACAAGAAAATTATAATTAAAAAATAAAAATACTTTTTATAAACAATTAAAGAATTAAATGAAAAAGTATTTCCCCCAGTTTTCTTTTTATTTACACTACACATCCAAAGGTTATTATTTCATGAAATTATTAATTTCATGAAAAATATAAAAAAAACCAATCACATGTACGGCAGGGAAATATCTTTTTTGCCTAGACATAGTTTTATAGACTGTGTTAATGAAAACACCAAACTAGTCAGGATATTTAGATATTGTGGACTTTTATAGAGTCTAAATGCTGAAACATTGAGTAACATGGCTAATATGTGCTAATGTGGAATCTGAAAGTAATCCATGCTTTTACTGATTTTGTACAGATCTGATAAACAACAGGGGTCGAAATTGATCACGTGATGCCGAAGTAGCCAATCAGCGGTTTAATTAAATCAGTTTAGTTTAGTGAAGTTCTTCGTTTGTAACAGCAGCAGCTAAAAACCAACCCGAATGAATTC
>JAQQZR010000038.1:304814-321977 GCA_030068235.1 Notoglanidium macrostoma | reverse complement strand
GAGAACATGCAAACTCCGCACAGAAAGGCACCCTGGGTGACCCGGGGATCGAACCCAGGACCTTCTTGCTGTGAGGCTAACCACTGCACCACCGTGCCGCCTATTCCCTTAATATATCTCTCAAATATGTGACTGTATAATGCAAATGTAAAACCACAGTTTGTCAGTAAATGTTTTAGGATGTGAGAGGCATGAGGGAATTTTACCCATGCCGTACTTATGTCATTTTATTCAACCTATTCATACTACCCAAGAGCAATACCCAGCTGCACCAACATGCCACACAGTTTCAAAGTATAAAAATAAAAATATATACTTTACACTGAATAAACAGTAAAAATGGCCAGCATGAAACTAAATAAAATCATAACATGCCTTTGTGTTTAACCCTATATGAACTGACTTACAGACACTATTATGAAGTTTTTTAGGGAAATTGGCTGACAGGTTGTTTTCCTGATTTCTTGGAGAACCTGCTACACTTCTGTGTCTGCAGGTGAAATTCCAGACAACATTGTGGGTTTTTTTAATATCAGAATTGTGGTCTATGACATTATATGGTCCATTACCTAACAAAATACACACTTGGATCTTAATAAGCAAGCATATTTAAGTGAAGACTTTATTAAGTCATTTCAAAAAAACTTTGTCACCGCATAAATGTTAGATTGCTGGATTTCATAAAGGGATGTTTTTTTTTTTTTTTTTTTTCATAAAAGGCATCACAAATTCTTCCTGGTTCCCAGCATTCTTCCCTGGGTCTTTCACATCATATGCTTTTGTTTACAGTGGCATGTAGTGACACGCCATATGCTTGTGTTGTTGTTTCTCTTTTGATACTGTCTCTGCCCCTGTCGTTTGATTGACTTGTTGTCCTATTGTGTTCACCTGTTACGTGTTTAGTTCTTGATTAGTCTGTTATACCATGTTGTGTCCATTGATCTTTACAAGCACTTGTGATGCATTTCTATTGCTTGTGCTCTAGGCGTTATATTCTAGTCGTCTCTTCTGCTTTTGACATTCGCATGCTTTTTTTTTTTTTTTTGAGTGTGATCAATGATTGCCTCTGATTAATGCAGTCTGATTTGAGTTTTGACCCCCACCGTAGACACGGTTTACGATTATGACTCTAAACACATAGGATTTGTTCACATTTGGTCAAACTGGATTTGCATCCTGCCTTGACTCAAAAGGGGTTTCAGTATTGGGGACCGTGTTGAACTTTTTTGCAGATAGAGATTGCCTTGAGAAATGATTTAAGTAAGTATTCCATTTAGCTGACATTAGAAAAGTAAAAACGGTAGAACTTTGGTACAAACCGGCTTCATAACACGAATAGAGAAAGACTGAAAAGTAACTCATTTGGGTTGTCATGCTTCAGGTCATATGAAGTTACATACCCTAAATTTGGATTTTGTACTAATGTGTATGGTATATTGGACAATCATGACAATGCAGCACGTTGCATCAAAACAAACGATATACTTTGTTCTCGGATCCAAAATGATCATGAATATTTCCTCCATCAACAATTTCCATTTAGAGCTAAAATGTAGAAACCCTGAGGCTGCATGCTAGCGTTCTGTCTTTGGGTGTCTGTTCACAAACATGTACACATAATATAGCTATAGTATCTGCATTTGGCCCCTAGCATGTTGTTATTCATAGTAATACTTACTGATATGTTTTTAACCATGGTTCTTGGCAGAGCACCTGGCTGGCACCTGGTTGGTGATCTCGAATTCCCATACATCATCAGCCAACGCGCTATTTGATGCCTTGATTGTATTTGTCTTGGACATTGTTCTGGCTTTGATGGTGAATTGAAGTAATTATTCGAGCCCGTACACTGCACAGGAGACAACCAGTGCAACAAGAGAAGCTTGTTTGTATGTGTGTGTGCGTGCGTGCATGTGTGTGTGTGAAACACACTCCCCCAAACAAGAGAGGGCACAGCACAGGAGCTAAGCGCAGGATAAATAGCCCAATTAAATGCCTCCTTTATGGTTTTCATCAACAATGCACTTTGCAGCCATTGTACTTCCTTCTTTCAGCTCGGTGAATGAGGCCGGATGTGTAAATGAATCGGGTGAAATAGAAGCAGGGTGCTTTTTTTTCTTCCCCCTTCCCCCTCCTTCTCCCCTCTACGTCCTTTCATCCTGAAGTCGCTAAATAAAAATAAACAGACGGAGAACACCTGAGAGGTGAATGAGGAGGATTTGTTCATTTTTAAACTCCAGGGGAAAACGGAAGCAATTAGGGGTTTAAAACAAGTATGATTCATTTAGCTTTGTTAAATCAGGGTTAACTCTTCCTTGTCTGAATTTACTGAATGAATGGGGATTTTGTAGTGAACGCTTTATGCTCATGCTCCTGTGTATTTCGGGTGCACTTTGTTTATTTCAGTTGAATGAACAGTTAGGCTTAATTAACACATGAGCAATAACAGTTTGGATAAGGGAACAGGTCAAATACAACTCGTTAACAATGAGGGCATTCTGCATTTGCCCTCAAATCTTTAGATATGTTCTATACATCAATGACTTCTTGATTTTGAAAGGTAGACTGGATTAGTTTCTGCCTTAACATCTTCTCCAGGTTCCTCATAAAGAGTTTCCTGCCATGAGAATTACATTAGGATCGTCTTCACGCTTTGCTTGTAAAGCCACCCTGGAGCTCAGGTAATCCAGGATTTAACCAAGTGAGCTCTCTGGGCTAAAAGAGGATCTGCGGCTTTATTGCCACTTTCCCTCTTATTATCCCACAGCTGACTGCTTTCTCACATGCTTCGGGGCCAAACTGAGTACCAGGCCTGTTGGTGAGAAATTCATTCCAGAGTGAATGGAAACATGACAGAATGTTATGGATGTTATACGTAGTGTTTGTTTCCTCTTATACCGCAGGGGTTGACCGAAGATTGCAATCTTGCCTTTATGAATGAATGATGCATGCTTTTGAAACACTGACAGTTGCATCAAACGTTGTTGAACGCCCCTGAAATGACTTAATTTCCGTCATCCAGCCGTGTAATAGCGGCTATAAAAGGTCGTTCCCTCACCAGCCTCTGCTTTTCGTCCCTCCAGAAGTTTTAGCTTGAAAAAAATGCAGCTTGTCATTGTAAAGAGAAACCGCGAAGAGTGAACTAGACCGTCCCGAAGACTTTCCCATGTTTGTAGAAGTGGAAGTAGGCTACGTGGAAAATGTAGGACATAGAAAAGATAAAGAACTGCTTCCATCAACGTACAGAGAACTTCACTACGGGGTGTCCCAAATTCAAGTATTTATTTAAATATAGATATTACAGTACAACAAATGCTCAAATTGACGGCCTTGGACTTTGACACTTGTGTATATATGCTGAATTTGATCTCCTGTTGTTCGTTTCAAAGCCGTCTTGCATCTGAAAAATATTACATTTCATATAAGGAAAAATTCCCATCGATCCGGACTTTTGGGACATCCTGTATATGAAGATTGCGTTTTCTTATTAACAATTTTACAGCTGGCACTATTGTCAGCGCTGCTGCTGTAGAAAATTAATCAACCAATCAGAATCGAGAACTCAGCAGCTGTGTGGTGTGAAGGGAGATATAGACCCAGTCAGCTTTCCCGTCTCTCAGGTTAAAGCCAAGTCAATTTTTCGAGGTTAAGTTTTACTCCGCAAATACGCAAACGGAGGTCCGTATCTCTGGGCTTTAATTACTCCCGATGAGAAACCAATAAAATGCACACATTCCTCTCTCACTCTCTCATGGTCCAGCCAAGACAGGAGAGACTCCAGATGTGTTCAGCATGAGCAGTCTCAGTGAGGGTCTAACGATCAAATGTGCAAGTGCCTGCTCTGTGGATTGGTTATTATTCAAGTGACCAAAGATGTGCCAAGAAAATGTTCCATTTATCGGAACGCATGCACACTCTTTTTTGAGTAGCGTTTAACCTTTTCATTTTAATTCCTGCCCTCATTCTCAAGCCTGTCATTATGTTCGTCATATAATAAGATTTAAAGTGCACAACCTGAGTAGACGCTACACACCAGTTTTGAATGGAACCGTCAAAAATTGGACATGCATAATTCGTTTTTTAACAGGAACATTTCCTATAATTGAAAACTTGCATATACTCAAGGCCAACAGTTGGCCTCTTCAAAAGCACCCTCTTGTCACGCACTTTGTGTGCTTTTCAGTGAACAACCCTTTCCGAATCACTCGCTAATACACACGTGCATGAAAACTGGTGCCTCATGAACGTATAGTTTGATTACATAATTAATTCAAGACCATGCTCTACATGCATTTAAATGATTTTTGTAATCTCTGCCTGCTTTCATTAGCAAGTTGTTGGAGTTGGAGTTTTATTTCTTCTTTATCCCATATTTTTAGTCAATGTGTCATAGTGGTGCACTCTAAGAAATAAGGATACCAAACGATACATTTGCTTGTCACTAAAGTGGCCCTCTGGGTCCCCGACTGGTGAATCTAAATTGCTTCTAGGTGTGAATGAGTGTGTCAGCATGTGTGTGCCCTAAAATGGACTGGCATCCTATCCAGCGTGTATTCCCATCTTGCAATCCCAGGATTGACTCCAGGTCCCTTGACAGGGGTTACGGAAGACGAATGAATAACTAAATGAAACGAATCTACGTCTGTTTGCTTGTTTTTTCTTACGTTTAACCATTCTTCACCTTCAATGTATCCAAAGAAGTCTAATTGTGAGTCTTGACCCTGAGAATAATATTTCCTATCAAATGACTATTTATCCTAAACCGTTGTGATCTACTCCCTTAAATATGCATGCCTTTTTTTTTTTTTTTTTTTAAGCTTTCATTTGATGTCTTGTGACCACAACGTGTATAAGGTCTTTTCTACCTTCTCAAAAGACCTATTAAAATTCTCATTATTATAATCTATTACATCTATTCACATCATTTATAGCTCACCTTTAGCGCACTTTCTAAACTCCGTCGTCTAAATAGCTAAGCATGCTGGGAACCCAGTCCAAAAGTTCCAGAAGTTATCTTATTGGCTTTCCGCTTGCGTTAAATTCTGCAGTCTGTCTTTTCCATCAGTGCTCCCATGCAATACAATAGGATTGGAAAAACAGTTCCTCCAGTTAAAATAGGATTGCATTCACAAAGATATTCCCAGTAGGAGTGTTGGTCAGGGAAATGCTGACCTTGGGTTATTTTAATGGATCCCAACCTCCAGGAAAACTATTTATATTGAATCTGGTAATGCGCTTTATGTAGCGTCAGTGTCGACAAACAGCTTTTAGTGTTAATTCATGATGTATTAAAGGACGGTTAAGCACTCACACATCTGTCCACAGTTCACATTGTTTCGGTGGAGTGTAAAGGGTGTAAAAAGTGAGTGTTGAGTGCGGGACGGTGAGAGAAGCAGGGCCAGACAGCTCCGGCCTCTGCTAACAAAGGCACACTGTCCAGACACTAGGTATCACTCAGCGTCTGGTCTGCGGTTGAGTTCGACTGTCATATGCATTATGTACTGTGCTACCTTGACTGTTTTAAGAAACAGACAGAAAAGCTGGTAATTGGTCATGAACGGAGCGACTATAAAGCATACGCAGACTGTATGCTAGCGGGAGAAAGTCAAAGTCAAGGCTTGTTATCTATACAACCCAAAAAATTAAACCCTTTACTGTTCCTGTTTTGCATTACATGACTTGGAGCATACTGTACCTGCTTTGAGTTTTCTTTCTGGTAAACTTTTCTTGACCACAAAGATCATAATGAAGTGTTTCATTTCTGGAAAACTATTAGAAAGTTCTGAGCGTGATACCACTGTCCCTAAGGAATCTCTGTCTTTTTCTTCCTGATTTTCACCCTGTGTTTTTGTTTCTTGCCTCCTCTCGGTCTTTGTCTCCCTTTTATGAAGCTGGGAATGTTGGACTTCCCTGCTTAACCACAGACACTTTGTTCACGTTCTGCTGGCGAAATTCCTACCGAGGCCTCCTAACAGGGTGAGTGTGTAGCAGGAACATCGTCCCTGTGCTTCATCTGTCCTTCTAACGGCTCCCTCGGGATGTGCGGTCGCCGTGACATCCGAGACATTTCCAAGACTTTCGCTATGTGTCTGAGATGTAAACCACCAGAACAAATGTGCTGTGCATCAGAACCAGGCCTCGGAAAGAAGAAAGTGGATGAAGATAAACAGCCTTTGCTGACTTTTTCACATCTCCTACCACTGCGTGGTATTCGTTATCTAAACCTTCAGTCCAATCCCGAGCCGTTGTTTGGGTAATGCGGCTTTGTTTGTGGGTGGGGTCGATACTGCAATTAAATGTTCTCCTGAAGGTGCTTTCGGACCTCCGCGAAGTACAACATCTGCTATGCAAATCCGTCCATCCTACAGCTCATCACATCCCTTCGTCTTTGCAAATCCTTGCCTAGGCTTTTTATCCCTCCAGAAGCTTGTGGTTCTGGTATTAATGAGAGCTAAATCCCGGTGTATGCAGCTCCAGCATCGTGGGTGAGATCTACTCATGAGCGTGTTTGTGGCAGTCTCAAGATCTACCTATGTCCGTTTATACCTAATCAGTCTTCAGTGTGAAGAATCAGCCAAGATGTGGCTCCAGATGGATTGTATTAGAGCGAATATAAACCCTGTGTGGCTTGCTAACTCTTGTCAGTGTGATAGTGCGCATTCTAGGTGCATATGGCTTTCATTTTATGACGCTAATGTGAAGATTGCCTGTCTTTCATGTCATTTTGTGCTATTCTTTCCTTTTCGTTTTCTTGCCCACAACCAGGTTAGAGGTGTAAATTGTTTAGATGTGTTGGAGCTAGAAAATGGAGTTGCATCTAGCTGAGAATTGTATGAAAACCCATACTTCTTCGACTAGAGAATCTCAACCTTTGAGTCAGCGAAACTATTTTAGGGGCTCGGAATTATTAGCCGAAATGAGTAGAAATTCTAGGCTGCAAAAAATGACTGTTCATTGCAAATAAGTGCAGAATCGGATCTTAAATTATAATCAGATCACAGATCCACAGTTGTGGAAGATTTGAGACATACCTCAATCACTTAATTACTGATAGCTTGCTGCTATATGGTTTCTAGTAGCAGAGGGCCAACATCCATCCATCCATCCATCCATCTGTTATCTATCGCTTATCTGTTCAGGGTCACAGCTCCACAAGCTGGAGCCAATTCCAACTGTCTTAGGGTGAGAGGCAGGGTACACCCTGAGCATGTCCCCGATCTAACGCAGAAATAACACCGAGAGACAAACAACCATTCACACTTACATTCATATCTATGGTCAATTTAGAGTAGCCAGTAGGGCCAACATCAAAGATGCAAATGATCAATTGGTATGTATATTTAAACACAATGTGTGTGATGTACCTCTACACTTTATCTATAGCCCGAGCTACTTGCTCTGAATCCACTATCCCTATCGCCCGAGGTGTGATCTGGCTATTTTACCAGCTAGCTTTTGCTAGTAAGATTGATGCTGGCTCACAATCTGAAACTATGGAAGAACGCTGAGGCTAAAAGTAAAGCAAGCAAATTGTACAGCCGTCATATACAGTAACTCTCCTGCTAGCAAAAATAAAAACATTAGCCAGACTCGAATTACATCTTTCAAGAGTACGAGTCAAGAAGAGCGCACCGCAGCTCATAAACAAATGTTTGGCCTTTATACCTCAAGGCACTTCCTTAGAAGAGGATAATGTTTATGGCCGAGTTGTAGACTTTGCGGAAACCTATATCCTCATTTGCGTCTATATTAATCCATTTATCTTGCCATGCGTTAATACATGTTAACTACCGATTTTCAGTCTAGTCAATTAGCAGTACTGCAGAATTTTTACTTGTGAAACTGGTGAATTTGTTCACACATGATCTAGGTATTCTACAGGTATAAACAATATAAAGGTACCCTTTGGTGTTTTTTTTTTTTTTTTAAGTTACACCACATGTTTTAGCTAAGGTACGAAAGATGTACCCCCACTGACAAGTGTTATACACTGAAACGTACAGTTTAGTAATCCCCCACCCCACCCTCCAATAATAATGCATTGCCTAAATGCTCTCAGCATGAAATATCAGCTCTCTGAAAGATCAAGGTCACACACCACTCAGCCGTATTAGCTTCGACTGAAAAAAAAGTGAACAGCTGAAAAGCAGCATGGGATCTGTGGTCTCTTTTATTTCTTCAGTAGAACCGAGGTTACACCAAAACAGCCGATTTGTATCTTTCACATGCCATACAATAACCAGATTGAGCTCCAACAGCTTTGGCAAATGGATGTGTCATTTATATTGTAAATGAATAATGCTGACAATATGAACTGGAGCTGTATAGGACAACTTTGTAACCATGCCATGACATCATGCAGTTTTCTTTTTAGCCGGGACAAAATGGCTGCTTTATGCACTTATGATTTATACTGCACTCTGGATCAACTTTTGCCACCACATAACACCCTGATGCCTGTTAAACCTTAAAGGAAGAAATAGTTTCCCTAGAAACATCCATAATCGGGCCTTCTGATCTTCATTGATCGTCAGTGTCCTGATGGACAAATTGCTTAGGTTTCAACTCATCTGTGGCAAAATTGAAAACATATCTGGGCCCGTGCAGTCTTTAGTTTGAAAGCCCTTTAAAGTTAGCTCTGAGTAAATGGAGACAAATCAGATTTTTCAAGGATTAACTAAACACCTCAAACCTTATGGAGTCACAATAACAAAAGGAATGGGAATGTCAAAACACGGCTGTTTCTGCGATAATCTCTATTGCGCCACTTTCTTGCCTTTCACTGGGATTTCAGATGGAACATGTGATACCGCATTTCCAACGTGCTCTGGCGTTCTTCTGACAAACACAGATGTTTCTAAGGTATTGATGCTTTCATTATGACCGTGTGGAGTACAAATAATTACATTATTTCAGAGGTGTTCTTTTTTCCGTATGCAACGTTTAGCTACAGGTGCTTCAAGCATGTGCTTGTTAATCGCATCTGAATCTACAGAGCAGCTTTCCTGGACAAAGATTAAGCCTGGTGTCTTACTTTCCAGAGAAAATTGTAATGGAGCATTCAATCTACGTCAGGCCAAACCTGTTTCTGGAAGATTTGCCTTTGATGTCTCTGTAGATACTTTCAAAATGGTGTCACTTTTACTTCGATTTATGTGCGTGTTATTTAAATGAGTCAACCGAATACTTTTTTCGTTTTATTATCTTTAAGCAATTATTCACTACATGCACTGCATACACTAACCCACCCTCAAGGAAAGCCAGATTCCATTGCATGTGCCACTTGCCAAGTTCTGTGAGTAGCTACATAATTGTTTTACTGTCTGTTAAAAGATTTGTGTCCTCATGAATGCGTGCTTACTCATCAAGACACTAGTGTCTAGGCGTGTGACTGATGCTGTTGTGATAGGTTATTGTACAGTAGGTCGGAATATATTTCCAGTCATTCAAACCTCAAACTATTCTGAGCCTTACCAAGCCGTCCTACCGAGACTCATGCATGACCCGAGTAAAGAAAATCAAGAAATGCTATGGCAGGATGGTTCTTGGTAACACCTAATGCCTATGGTTCATTGAAATGTGGTACATATTAAATTTGTTCCCAGTTCAACCTGTAATACCCAAAGGACATTTTGGAATCAGCTATCACCTACACAGCATGTCAGCACCTTGCAGAAGCTGGCTGTAGCTTACACATCTTTCTCCATTCCCGAACAACATGCAGCCCGAGGCATCTGCTAATGGCTCTCGTCACGGAGAACACAATCCATGAACTTCTGACCCAGTGTCTGAGATGGGTCATCTCTCTTTGCAATGGCTTGGAGACACACAAGGTGTTTTTTCCTTTAAAACTGCTTTTCTTTGCACTTTCTGCTTTATACATTTGATCTGTGAAGTGCTTCCATTGTCTTGAGGTTTCAAGTAGGCAACGGACGGTGATTGAAACTGACACTGGAAATCAGTATACGGGGCTCTCACCCTGTGCTTTTCCCACTGTGTATACATCACAGCTTTGGGGACAATGGTGCATTGTGTGGTAGCCATTCAATCCAGTGTGGCGCGCTAACTTTGACAGTGAGTGATCACATAAAAATAATGATGTCACTGCAACCGCTTAGCCAGGATTGAACAAAGGAGTACCTGATCTGGGCCTGGATTGAGTAAGATCACCGAAGACTATAGGGGAGACGGGAAAAGATTTAAAAAAACATGGCTTTTACTGAATTGAGATGTTCTATCTCATGGTTAGTATGTTTTATCATCAGCTATAATGATGAGCTTTATAGTTGTCAAGCTTTATAATGTATACAGTACCAGTAAAACGTTTGGACACATGTACTCATTCATAGGATTGTCTTTATTTTGACTAGTTTCTGCATCGTACATCAAAACTATGAAATTATGTGGGAAACAAAAAAAGTGTTTAAAAAACAAAATCTGTTTCATATTTTAGATTATCCCAACAGCCAACATTTCCCTTTTGACAGCTTTTTGGCTTATCTTAAGCAGCTTGATGACGTAGACACCAGGAATGCTTTTCAATTAACAGGTGTGCCTTGTCAAAAGCTCATTATTGGAAATTCTTGCCTTCTCGATGCGTTTGAGATCATCAATTGTGTTGTGTCGGAATACAGTAAATAGCCCTATTTGACAACTGTAGTAATCCATATTATTATATCAAGAACTGCTCAACTAAGTGAAGAGAAATGACAGTCCATCATTACTTTACTGTAAGACATGAAGTGCTTTTTAAGTAATAACGAAAATAAAGAAAATCCATTGAATTAAAAGGTACGTCCAAACTCTCGACTGGTGCTGTATAATGAGCCTTCGTAATCATGAATTAATAAACGTGCTAATCCTTAGCATATCAGGAAATAATGAAACATATACATTAACAACCTCTGACTCATATAGATATAGCCATTAATATTAAGTGATAATAACGTGTTAGCTTATTTAATATCGGAGACTTTCACACTTATACAGCACCCTTGTGTTCAGTCAAGGTAAATGGTGAATGTTTTGAGTTCCCTGAAAATGGATAAAAAAACTGGGATGAGGGTGTCATGTGAAAATAATTGACATTATGAAGACTCTGTTTGGTTTATCCAAATGATTTAAATAGCCTAAGGTTGTGGTTGAGCTACTCTGTGTGTGTATAAAAAGACCATTAAAAAGGCCACCGCGCAAGACTCTTAACACTGTTCAGTTGTATAATAAAAAAATAAGTCACTCTGGATAAGGGTGTCTGCCAAATGCTGTACATTTAATCACTATGATTGTTATATAGTACTATTCATATATGACACAGAGGCTGTTAATGTATACACTTTACAATTTTCCAAGATTTTCCATTATTATAATAGTATACGTCGAGTAATAATACTCTGATGAGACAAAATATTACGACCATCTTCTAATATACTGTTGGGCCTCCAGATGCTTCCAAAAAGCTCTAAACTGACAAGGCATGAACTCTACGAGATTGCTGAAGGTGTGCTGTGTGCTGTATCTCGCAATAGGACATTGGTATCTGGCTCGAAGATCCTGTAAGTCCTGCAAGCTGCAAGGTGGCGCCACTGCAGATGGGACATCTTGTTCCAGCGTATCCCAGAGATGCTCGGTTGGATTGCAATCCGGGGGATTTGAAGGCCAGTGCAACATCTTGAACTCTTTATCTTGTTCTTCAAACCATTCCAGTACTATGTGTGCAGTGTGGTGAGATGTGTTATTCTGCTGAAAAAGGCTTCTGCCGTGAGGGAATACCATTGCCATGAAGGAGTGTACCTGGCCCATAAAAACATGTACGTAGGTGGCAACTGACTTCCATGTGACTGCCTGGACTGAGGGTTTTCCAGTGGAACACTGCCAAGGGCATCATACATCCTCTACTGGCTTGCCTTCTTCCCACAGTGCATCCTGGTGCCACCACTTCCCCAGGTAAATGATTCACATGTACCTGGCTATCCATATGATGTAAAAGAAAATCAGAAAGACTCATCAGACCTGGCCACCTTCTTATATTGTTCCAAGGTCCAGTTCCAATGCTCTCATGCCCATTGTAGGTACTTTCTGTGTGGGCATACTAACCAATCTGAATCTACACACAGGGAGTGATGCAGTGGGTGTTGTGACACATTCCCCCTGAAAGCATCATTACAATATTGCCACAGTAGCCCTTCTGCTGGTTTGGACCAGATGGGATAGCCTTCATTGCTCTAGCACATTGATGGGCCTTTGGTGCCCAACACCCTTGCATATAGAGTTCTTTTAAAATAAACCACACTGTTTATAAAGTGTTTTTCTCTAAATCATTGTTTTACTCAATATCCCATTTCATCATCCATGTACTTTATCTTGGTCACGATCAAAGTGCATCTGAAGCCTATCATGGGAACACTAGGCATGACTCAGGAATGCACCCTGGATGGGATACTAGGGTTAATTTAGAGTAGCTAATCCACCTACCAGCATGTTTTCAGTTGAAACCCAGAAGAAACCCATGCAAACATGGAGAGGACATGACAAACTCCTGACAACACAGACAGAACCTATGTCCATGAGGGATTTTCAAGGAACACTCTTAATGAAAAGGATGTCCAGAGGGTAGCCAGGAAGATTACGTTAAACAACACGACAGAATATGGTGAAGAGATGGTACCAAGTAGAACCTCCTCAAGGAGCTAAGAACACTAACCATTCAAAGGGCCCTTGAAGAGCCATTTTATTGCTAAAGAGAAAAGTGCAGAGTCTGTTTGTGGTTTTAATCCCTCCGAGCTTAACTGTAGCACAACTGGAACAGTTTAAAGTGTGTCTTGTCATCAAGTAGAGAGTAGCAGTGTGAGCGATTGCAAACAAAACCGCTGATGCTCTCCTTCATTCCTGAGGACATAAAACAAAATCAGTGACCAGATACCGAGGCCAAGTGTTTAATAAATGTGAGGCATAGTTCAAGTGCAAACATCTGGACAGGCACAGTGTTATAAATTGATGTGAACTCTGATGTGTGAACATTAATTTACTAAAAACTTCATCTGTCCTGTGTGCCTGTCTCCCATTAAAGCCTCATGACTGTCAAACCCTATCAACAATTTGAAATGATACCTCCACGGCAAAAAAAAATTACACTTGTACTTCCCCTCTTGGCATGCTGATACATTCTGAACATGCTATTAACATACCACAGGGGATGCATTATCTTGCTTTATCGCTGACTATATGGTGGATTCGGGGGAGTTATTACGTGAAAATCACATTTATCATGAAGGCAAGAAAGAAGCTAAGCATAAGTCAAGCAGGATGTCAGACCCGGACTTATTATGACTCTGTACATGTTGAGATGCATATAGAGGTTTTTAGGGAATTTAGGGTGTTTCAGTGGTAAAGGCTTTGCGTTACTGATCTGAAGGATGCGAGTTCAAATCCCAGCACTGCCAAGCTTAAGTGCTCAACTGTAATTTTGGATAAATCTTTGCAAACTGTAAAAGAATTTCAATATAAATATCTTACAGTAGGGATGTAACTGAATATGAATACGTTAATCGGAATGTGATGAACACATACCAATAGGAGATGCTCTATTTGGGACTGACCTGCAGGATGCAACCACCAGAATCAGGTTTTTTACTTTCATGCATGTGTGAGTGAGTGGGGCAGAACTGAAGCTTGAGGGACAACGAGGATGTGCGATGAACATGCAGTGCTGTACAGAATCTTTTGTAACTGCGTGGTCAGGGTAGCAATGGTTCAAATTAGATTACCATTAATTTTGGGAAACAGAAGTAAATTTGCTAGAAATATCACAGTTAGAAAATGATCACAGTTACAGTCTCAGGCACATCTCTAATTGAGACCGGTTATGAAATTGAACGTTGTAGCTGAGGTTGAGGAACTGCCACTGCTTTTTTTTTCCCCCCAACATTTCCAGGGCATAGTGATGAGTTCATTTTAGGTGAGATTTCAGCTTAGCTTCACATTTAAATCAGAATCAAGATACAGGTACAGATATTTGCATCACTAAACAGAAACAGATAGTGTCATTGTGTTACACCTATACCTTGCAAATATACCCTTCTGAAGATAGTCATATTGAAAGTGACTGCCGACCAATATCACGCCCCAGGCAATGCAAAAAATCTTTGCCTTTGTTCGTCTAAAGAATCCTAAATTTAGCTTCAGGTAACGCTTCAGTGGTGTTCTGGCTGTAATCACGTTCGTATTCTCAAATACTGATGGCATGATGTGGTGATGAAGAAGCAGCATTTAATGGATGACTGACTGCTAAACTGTGTTATGGAAAACCGCACCTTGTGGATAAGTGACCTCACAAAGCTGCTTGCACCATGATGAATAGATGTCCAACACCCACCATAGTGTCTTAGTTCTGAGTGAATGGGAGGTGCAGTCACAAAGCCTAGATCCATCCGGCAGTGTGAGTCTGGGTCGAGACGAGGCCTTCAGGGATTTTTGATGGCCCCAAACCTCTTTCATGTGGTCATTGCTTGTCTCAAAAGAGGTCAGTGTTATCACTTAGATGATCTGAGTCATTCAGAAGGTTTGTCACTTGGGGCATTCATGCCTCGACCGCAGCTTGACTTGTACGTCATCCATCTTTCAAGGAAATGAGAGGGCAAGACCAGTAAAAGGCCACGAGGTGCTAGTCCTTCCTCGGAGCATCCTCTCCTTCCAGTCTCGTCTCTGAGCTACAGTGAATGGGGATTAGGCAGACCTCATTAACCAGCTGGCGTACTCAAATTAAAGCGTTAACAATGGAAGACCACAATGGCTGCGCCCTAGAGCGGATAGACGTGTATGTAGTTTCGGACATGTCAAAAGAACAATGGTCTTTTCATTCACACTTCCTATGTCCAAAGGCATGTCAAAGGCATAGTTTATAAAAGCAGAGAGTCGCACGCTGTCTCTGTGCGGTAGAACATGACTTCAGATTTGCGCTCGGTCTTCTACTAAGCCCGTAATTTGTGGCTGTTTTGGTGTGTTTTTGCGCTCCTCATTAACTTCAAATCATTCTCAGAATTCATTACAATTGCCTGGTGTTGGATTTTTTATTTTATTTTTTGCAACTTAGGAGAAATAAACAAAGAGAAAATATTTCGTGGCGGAAATGGCTTAGCAGGAAATGTTAATAATACAAACCTTCTCTTTGAAACGTATGCTTTTGTTTATGAATTGCAAATAACGCCCTGAATTGCAGCTATTATTGGATGCTTGGCAAGAGTTAAAACAATACTCTTTTGCATTTGCCCATATCTAAATGCCATTGATTCTTATCAGAACTTTTATGGAAAAATGAGTTACTGAAGTCAAGCAAATGTTTAAGCCACAAGTCTGTTTTCTCTCATTTGTGGAAAATAAATTAGGGGACTGGTCATCAACGTTGGAAGCGAACCAGTTTGCTTAATCAGAACCATAAACTGATTTCATGCAAAGTACTGTGAATGCAGCGGATGCCTCAGCCAGTTTCCTGAGTCTTCTCGACTTGGTCTCGTGGCCTGCTGTGATACACGTGTCAAATCACCTGCTTCATATGGCTGGAAATGGATCGCACATGTCGGCCCACAGAAATCGGAAAAAAAAGGGAAAGTTGTATTTTGAACAGCGTGTGCTCTTCGAGTCACATCAAAGTCAGTGACGGGTGTGTTCACAGCAATGGACCACCAACCACACGTTATTGGAAATAACTGGAAGTCAGCCCGTGACTAAAACTGACTTCAGAGATGAAGAGATTGTGTGTGTGTGTGTGTGTGTGTGTGTGTGTGTGTGTATGTGTGTGTGTGTGTGTGTGTGTGTGTGTGAAGGAAAGAAGGATGGGGAGGGTGACATAGAGATGAGAATGAGAGCTTTAAAGTAGTCACTTTCTGATTCACTTCCTCACCATTCTTTGACCTATGATCATTTTTCAGTAACGAAGCTGTGAACTGAAGAGCTAGTATAGAAAGTTAGGAAATCACTGGATTATGAATGGGGTTAGTGGACCTGGCTTGTCGTACTACATCATTCCTATGAAATTGCGACAAAGTTAAACTTTCAAATTCCTGAGATGTTTGCATGAGCCTGCTTTGTGAATATGGGCTGTTGGTATACTTAGATGCTGGAAGAAGGGATGCATCAATACCATTTTTTAACTTAAAGTTCAAGATTTTGGAACTTGTTGGTACCGATACTGATACAGAAAAGAGAAATTTTATTTATTTATTTCCCTGGTTTAAATGGTGGCCATAAATAGCGAAAACATGCTTGTTCATGCACTTAGGCCTCTATGCGTGTCCTTTATATTGTTAGCTAGTTGATTTTAAATTTTTTTTTTTTAAGTATTAGCTAGCTAAATTACTTACTTTGTGATAGAGAAGATCAAGTTTTATTTCACTTTGGGGAAAAAAAGGCTTCTCTACATCTACAAGAGAAGTATGTTTTTGTTCTCATTGCTTTGGATGGCTGATAGCCGACTAAAGCGTTGCTGTATAGAGTTTGCATGTTCTCATGGGTTTCCTCTGGGTGCTCCGGTTTCCTCCCACAGCCCAAAGACATGCAGATTAGGTCAACTGGCTACTCTAAATTGCCCATAGGTGTGAATGCGAGTATGGATGATTGTTTGTCTCTGTGTTAGCCCTGTGATGGATTGGCAACCAGGGTGTACCCTTCCTCTCATCTGAAGTCAGCTGGGATTGGCTCCAGCTTCCCCACGACCCTTAATGGATAAGCTGAACAGATAATGGATGGATATTGACTGATATTGGCTGGCCATTAGGAACAGTATACTGGAAAAGAGCTGTTATTTTTACTCACCTAGCATTGTCTGTAGACATTTTTCCCACCTAGCTAGCATATTAGTTGTAAGCAACGAACTCGTCAAAAAAAAAAAAACTGATTGTTGTGTTTTATCAGATTACTTGTATTGTAGGAAGATGCTGTCCTTTCCTACCTTTGATATTTTCACCTGGTTTTGACACACAGCATCACCTGGTATCAGAGCATTTTACGAGTATGTGTTAATAAGAACATTATCAGATGGATACGCAAAACCATTATTTCTACTAATGCATCCCCAGTGCACAAGTAATGGAGGTACACTACCAGTCAAAAGTTTGGACACACCTTCTAATTCAATGTTTTTTTCTTTATTTTTATGACTTAAAAGACACT